>CM058042.1:9752625-10238941 GCA_030169165.1 Centaurea solstitialis
TTTTTTTGCACCATTTTAACCGCACAAAAAAAAAAAAAACAAAACAAAACAATTGTAATAAACTAGAAAGGTCATAATTAAGTAAAAGAAACATAAATCAATTGTATTGTTCCTAAGACTCTATGTCATTTAAACCACATGCAAGCACGGTGTTATCCAACCCTTACCACTTTCCGTCGCCCCATCGTTGTCCATTCTTCATATTGTGGATCACGTCATTGGCCCTACCATTGATCTTCCTCTTGTTAATATGTTCTTTTTTTTTTTTTTTTGATAGATAAAAAATAGATCAAAAAGATGGAGATCGGTGGCAAGGACTAACATCGTGATAAGCAATGTGATGATTGACAACGATGGAACGACAAGGATTGAAGAGGGGAAGTGATGTCTTTGTTTGTGAGGGGTTTGAAGAGAGTAGAGTTTAGGAATGCTAATATAGGTAACCACTTTTTAAGTTTGATGTTTTATTTATTACAAAAAAAAAAAAAAAGCTTAGAAACTTAATCTTTCAAAACAAGAAATAAAATTTTAATTAAAAAATATAGTTTAAAGCCTTAATCATTTCAAATAATAAAGGTTAATATTTTTTTCGTCTAATAAAATAGTTCATCAATTGAATTTTCAAAATGATCAAGATAGTTGGTTGGGTTTTTTTTTTTTTTTGATTTTTTCCATTTAAAAAACAAGATATGAAAGAATTATATGGTGATTAAATAATACTTTAAGTATAGAAATATTTAACATGGTTGGTTTTTATTTACTTTATACCTTTTCTAGTCGAAATATTTGGTACAATACTAGTTTTACTTTGATATCATGAAAATGAAATGGAAGCAAATATAGAGTTAGTTTAACTTAAGTGGTCTCATAAATAGACGACAATCCAATTACTTAATTATGAGTAATAGTTGATTAGGAGGAAAAAAAAACTTGAGGAATTCAATTTTGACTATAGTTCATAAACCCATAATTGGTTCGTGGTTGTAAAACAACTCAAACCATGTTCTAATCAGATAGATGGTTTCAGTTTTCACAAACTCATAAATATTGTAGAATCTAAACAGATAAAAATAATACAACAACTATTTCACAATTGAAAAAAAATCTTAAATCAAACCCAAATTAATATACTTTTCAGTAATTCGATGAGCAATACAAATATAAAAATAGGACTCGACATCTTTGTGTTACATTGACAAATTTTCAAGATTCAACACCAAAAAGGTACTCGTTTGGGACATATGTCCAACCACATATAGTACGTAGCCATGGAACAAAATAAAATATATGAACCTTTCAAAATAAAATTTGAAAAGTTAATAACAATGTTGCTTTCAAAAAAAAGTAAACACAATAATACACATGTTGACATTCGAATGACGTGTGCAACACGAAAATATGTTAGTCAATAAGCATCATGTCAACAATTAGTGTTTTACACTAAATTGTTGAATTACGGATTTGATTCTTTAGTACATGATCCAAGAAAATGAAGATAGACAATTACCTTAACAAAGTCAAAGGCATATACAAATGCAACACTTTCAACTAGTAAATGCATCAAGTTTTAAATTATATATATATTCAAGATTCGAAGAAAGTAAGAAATATATAAGGGGTTGTTTATTTGTTATGATCTTTCTCCGTCAGTTTTTTTTTTTTTTACCTTAGTTCATTATCCGATCTACCTCTTGATTGACATACCTTGATAACCAATGCGGCAATTTAAGAGCCAATGCAATATGTAAGTCCATCAATCACGAAATGACTTGTTGGTCCTTACAAACTTATGTGTGCTATTGTTAGTATAATTATAAGGGATGAAAATAATTTTACTAGTATTTACTAAAATTATGATGCCCTTTGGATTTTGCTATCCTAGTTTATCATAACGTTATCTTGAGAGTTTAGGTTGAGTCCATCCTAGATGGCAAAAATAAAAGAACTTGCCCAACATTTTTTTAATAATTCTCCTCAATTAAAAAAAGTAATATTATAGTGAACTTTTATTTGAAGGTTCTAAACTTGCTCTAAAACAATATACAAATTTTGTTTATATTTATTTTAACATTAAACATAAAAAATAATAATAGGAGACATAAATTTTAGCATATTGTGTCTTAACGGTATCTTTCACATTCATCATAACCACTCAAATAATTTAAAATACCAAGTTGCAACATTAATTTGCACATGAAATGGATTAAATAAATCTTCATTCTCATCTTTATTATATTTTATATTTGCATCACCATGTTCAGGAATAAACATGTACTATTAGATCTTTCTTTTTATAATCTTATTTTTCACACACACATATATACACACATGACCAAACATGAATTAGTCTAAATAGCATAACACAAAAACAATCTAATCATATGTGATTTTGTACTAGAATTATATGCGATTTAGAAACACGATCAACATAATGGCCTATAGAGGCCTTTGGAGATCAAGGCTCGTACGATTTTTCTCTTATAGGCAGGTAAAACTTAGTCCACGTTATTAAAAATTTGTTTTCTCCTCTTCTTTCTAAGTCCAGCCATCCTGTTTATAGATTGTGTTCTGTTATTGTTGGACAACGACATAGGTCGCAACCAATATCACAAATAAGTACATGTGATTTTATACATAGGTTTAATGTAAATTTACTTATAATTTTACCATTTTCGCGTTTGTCATTGTTTTTGTATTATGTCTGGTTTATCAAGAAATTCCTTGGGTATAAAAAGCCATCTCCATCGAAATCAAACTATCTATTAGATTAATCTTGTTATTCTATAAAACTACCAAATAATTCAAGACATACAATCATTCCAAAATGTACTAGAATATAAAAATTTTCCAAATAATAAAATGATAAATCCATTGTGACTATACATGTTTCAATATATTTTAAAGATAATATGATGACCCAAAGACAACATGTAACCATCTATATGTTTTTTATTAGTCCGTTAGTCGTAGTAACCATGCACATTGAATCAATATTTTCAAAATTAGATTAATAATAAATACTAAAAAAAGAACATGTAACTATCAACATATTTTATAATTAAAATGGTAGTAAGCTTAATAACAATTATGTATTAAAGCTCCATGCAATTAAATAAAACACTAAAGGTGGCCATCTAACATTCCTCAAATATTTCAAATACTATATTTCATTTTAAATGAATATGTGGGGCCAATAGCATCATGTGGTTTCCCAATAATTTTGTTACATGTGGACAAAATTTCCAGTGTAAATTACATGACATCCCCATTTGATTTCAAAATGTTTGAACATTTTCTGATTTGAGAACTTTAACCGTTGAATATTAAAGAAAATTTAGAGCATCTCTATTTTTTTTCACATTATTTTATCTCAAAAATTAACAAACTTAGAAAAGCTAAAATTCCAAAAAGGGTAATATTTATATGAGATAATTATGTTTTTTTTTTTTCACATGCATGATTGGTTGAAAATTCAATTTTCATTCCTGTAATTTTAAAATTATAATTTACATCTTTATGGTTTTATTTTTGTATTATTTTCATTCTTATAATTTAAATTTGATTAATTTTTTTGTCATTATAATTTATGATTTACTTTTATTTTAGTTCATCATACTTAAAAGTAGTAATTAGTCATATGAACAAAAATAAAAATGAATTATAAATTATAGAAACAAAAATTATAACTTTAAAAGTAGAAGAATGAAATTTATAATTTTAACCAAACCATGTGGACGAAAGCCGCTATTTACTCTATTTATATTTAACAATTTTTTATTATAAAATGTTCAACATTAACTATATTGACAAATCATTTATATCCAAACAAACTTACTAAAATTTTAATTTATGGGAGAAGTTAAAGATATTATTTTTCTTGTTTAAAAAGATGATTTTGGATACTCTTGAAATTTTTCAAAAACACACAATCTACTTTTTTTTATCTTTTCTAAAATGAAAAAAACATTTTGGTGTTATTATAAAAAAATAAATGAAATATTTTATTCACTCAGAATGATTTAGTATCATGTACGTCTCTTAACCATTTAAAGTCCTGATTTCATGTTCAACAATTACCAAACCACCATATTTCATTTTACACCTTATCATAAAAGCTTCTTAATCATTCTTACTACTTAATTATCCAACACCAAACCATTCAACAACTGCCAAACATCTCCTTAAGGCCACACGCAGTGGTGGCTGTGGGTTCTAGCGGGCTGAGCCGCCGGCTTCAAAAACAGCCGCAGGGTTGGGTGCTTCAAGATGGTAGCCGGCGGGCTAAAGCCTTGGCGGTGAAAGAAAGCCGCTATGTTTGTGTGTGTGTGTGTGTGGTTGTGTGTGAGAGGATTGTGTGTGAGTTGTAGAGGGTTATGGAAGGGTAAATAGAGGGTTGGAAAAAAGCTGATGTGTCACCTGATGTAGCATTAAAAAAGTAAGTGGTTTGGGAGGATTGGAAGGGTTGGGTGTGGATAGCCTAACAAGAAATTGATGTAAATAAAGGTAAAAAACTTAAAAGGAAAAGAAAAAATTCTCATGAAAAACATGTACTTACCTTTTTCAAAAGCTCTTGACCAAAATTTCCCTCTTTTTATCATGGTTACAAACTCTTAAAAAAATACGGATGTTGTTTGCTTGTTATATTTTTTTTCGTTTATTCATTAATTTATAATCTTATCAAATTGAATTTGACTTTATTACAAAAAAATATAAAAGAAAAAATAAATGAGTAAGTTGTTAAATTATAGCTTATATCTAAACCAAGTTCTATAAAATTAGACAACATAATACCAAAAGACCATCTCATCTGTATTTTTTTTTGTTATAAAAATAGCTCATCTTTTAGGCTATCAGTACCAAAATCCTTTTAACCCCATTGCCACATCAGCTTTTCCTCAACCTTACAATTAACCTTCTAAAACCCTCTTTGATTAGTACCTGAATCCTCACAACCCTCTCACTTTTTAAAACACACTCCATACAGCACACAGCACACAACACATAGCACACAACACACAATCAATAGTGTTGTGACGGATTGGTTATCGTTCGGGGGGTTCATAGCGCCCTAACCGAGTTCGATCCTTCCCGTACGCATGCCTGATGACATTTAAGTGGAGCCATGTTTAGCCCCCAAAATTGTCAGGAATTAGTCGGGCTTTGGCACAGACATCTTTAAAAAAACACACACACACACAAATTGAGCGGTGTGGGGAAGCCGTTCAGCTTGAACCCGCCCAATCCGCTGGAGGGTGTAGCGGCACCCGTCGAAGCCTCTGCTTCAACCCTCCCAACCCCATTGCCCCGGTACACATGGCCTTACCAAAATACAATATTTATATATAAATTTTAATTAAAAACATTATTTTAAATGAATTTTATTCTAATTCATATATGAATAATCAATCTAGCAAGTGTGAAGTGCCTTTGTGTCAATTTATTTATTATTTATTTGTTTATATTCCACCAGTAATATCCCTCCTTACTAAAAAATTTGAAACCACAAAAATGCGGTCCGACTCTGATTTTCTGTCATGCATGCCAGACAAAATCCCTTTTCCATGCCATCTCGTTTTCTCTGTTTTTCCATTTCACCCCTTAAATTTCATTTCTATGCATATAACCCCCTATACTTTTTGCCTTCTATCTTATCCATCCAAGATTAATGTTCATTTTTTATGCTCATAAACTATCAACTATTACACTATTAAGTTTTCAATGGCAATCATATAGATAGTATACGGGTCGTCTACCAAATGCTTAATTACTTTATCCGGTAGTATTTTCGACAATCAAAATAGATTGTTGGTAAGCTTGTTTTACCTAGTAAGCGTTTACACGGTAAGAATCTTGATTCTTGTCGTATCTTACATTGGGTTGGATTATCGGTTATTGTCATGTTTACTAAGTAAAATAAGTGACATCCATAGTAAGTGCTTACTAGAGTAAGCATTTACTATAGACCCTACATTATATTATATGAACCTTTTATGAGAAAACATGCATATCAAATTCTTACGATTGAATTTATTTGCTAACTAATTTTTATCCGAGGACCTCGTCACAAGTTTTCAGTTTTCATTTAAAGGAAGAAGTATTAATTACCTATATGAGGTTCTTATCTAGTAAGTGTTTAGTAAACGACTCATTAGTTTAAAGGTAATATATAGTGATTTTTCAAGTTTTATTTTTTTGGATTTGTGTCATTGATTACTTTAGTGTATATTTTCACGCCACTTTAACCTAGTAGGTAAGAATGTGAATATATTGCAGAATAAGTGAGACGTTTGTTAAGAGCTACCCACAGACAATATTATCCGCTAGACCTGGCGTGCGCAACTCGTTAGAAAATATATGTTCTGATTTACCATTCTCGAGAACATAACTAGGTCCAAGTTGGATTATATGCAATGAAAAAATGTTCGATAGGCCCGTCGTGCTCTTTAATAATTGATTATATCATACATATATATACTTAATACTTTATTACTTTTTGTTAAAAAATAAATCAAAAATCCTACTTCACTGGCTTTGGGATCGCCCCCTGCTTGGTGCCAAGTACTAAGGATGGCAACAGGGTGGCAAATGCAATACTTGGGCTCGGTTCCACTACCTCATCTTGGCCCTGGTGTTGTTCCTCGGTGGGTATTGGAAATGGAACCCCCTTCTGGATTGGGGTGAGCCTATCCCGATTCAAAAATAAATATTTCTAGAAAGTGTTATAATTGGGACATGGGGACAGGACGAGTTAGGGAATACATCACTCAACCCTGTTTTTTGACATGTTGGAGATCCACGGTCCCAACGGAGCAGTGAACTGGGTTCTCTAATAGAACGGGTCAAATAAGTGGTAAGGTAAACGACCCCTAAGTCTGGTTCGTCTTTAGGCACCACTCATATAACCTTGGAAGATTAAATTTACCTCTTACATGATAACCGTAAGACTATACGATGAGGGCGCTTCAGAGGACAACGTCTATGTATTTTTGCATAACTGTGGTGCTATATCATTTTATGTGGATAAGAAACAAAAAGGGTGCCAACCCTCTAAATTTACATCTAGTGGGGGTCTTATGAAACTTGTTTGAAATAATTGGGCCATGATTCCATTAAAATTTTGTTAAATTCCCAGATCAAAAATTTAGTCCATTCAGCAGGCTACTAATCTGTCTCTCTCTCTCTCTCTCCTCTCTCTCACACACAAAACACACACTAAATACTCGAAGAACAACTCAAATTAAAATTTGATTCAAAAATTTCAGCTGGATTCCTGATTTCACTATCTGAGAATTGATCGACTGTGTTTAAGCTCCGATTTTCAATTCGAAATTCGAACGTAAGTCGTTTGTTTTTCGTTTTTACGTCGTGATCGATTGAAATTTGGTACTAATTTTGCACTAACCTGATTTGAAATCATCATCATCATCATCATCATCTGTTTAATGAATTAATTATCGATTGTTTTTTTTAGCGGATATGATCATTTGATTCACCATTAGGATTTCATTTATATATGGAATTTGAAATTGTTGATCTTCGTTTTTAAGCTTCATCTATGGAGCGTGATTGAAGTTTGACCGATTAATGAAGTTTGATGTTGATTGGAATTTGAAATTTTGAATCTAGTTAACGAGCTTTAGCTGTGAGTTGATACCAGCTGTCCAGTATAGGTTTTTTTTTATTTGATTCTGTCTTCCAATTTTGAATTTTGGTACTCAAATCTGATTTTTGTTGCAAATTATGTGAATCATGGACTTCAATGATCCTAGAATTGTAAGGATCATCCTTCATAGTGGATTGAATATCCATAATGCCTTTTTTGAATTGCTTTTAAGACTTCATGATTTCATTTGCAGGATACATGCTTATTCTTGTCTATAGAAAGGACTTTTCACACCTTTTAACATAAATTAGGCTAGGAAGCAGATGATTTTACCTCTTTTTAAGGTTTTGAATCCCCAAATTCTGAAGTGAATACAGGGGTAGGAGGGAGGGATTGGGGATTTGAGAGGAGATATGAGATAGGAAGAGTATTAAAAACCTTAAAAATGAGAATCTGTGGTTAACAAAATTAAAAACCAAGGCTAGCATCTAAAAAAGCAAAAAAAAATAAAAATTATTGTTGCAAAAGAGAAAAGGAAGGTGGCCAAGGGAAATGAACACCTTTTTTTTCTTAGTTGTCTAGACAAATATGATCGCAGTAACTAAGATTTATGTACCAATTACAAAAGATGACTTCTTTCATTGGTTTGTTCATAAACTCAAATGTACATTAGTATTACTTGCATCATATTAAGGCATCCTTGCAACTCCCTGTTTTTCAGTATTTTTGATTTCGAATCCCAGTTTTCACTTATCATGCATTCATATCTTGACAGCCATATCTTTGGAACTTAGGATACATGAGATGTCACAAATGATATTTGTTATTTAAACTACTAAATGACAAAAGGAAAAAAAAGTAATGGAGCTTTTTTGTGATTTTCTATTTATGCTTGCTTTTGAGTAGCGGTGACAACCTAGATCATCCACTTATTTGCCTTGGTACACCTATTATTGTTATTTATTCTTCGCTCCTATGGTGGGTCAGGGGAAGTATGGCAATATAATGGTTAATTTAAATTATCTGAGGCCCATTTTTGTGTGCTGATTTCTGATATATCTATTTTGTTTTGACTTTCAGGATCAAGCTCATTATGTTAATGAACAAGATTGGCTTGTCTCATTGAAGAGCATTATCTTTGTTCTTCTCACAAACATTGTTCTCTTCTTGAAGATTTGAAGAGACCTTTTGTGAAAACCAAACAAGGAAATGGGAAAGCATCGATTCAGAAGTAAAATCAAGTCGATCCTTGGAAGTGATGATAATCCCGACAAAGATAAGGAACTTAAAGGGAGTAATATAGGTATATACTCTACTCAGGCTATTTGCTGAATTGTCTAAATGATGAAATTAGAGACTCTAAGCTGTTAGAAGCTGAGTGTCATAGCTATCCACTACGCCAAGTACTTCTAATTCGGATCTGCTAACTTCTGATGTATCCATGAAGTATCTGTTCTGTTTATAGATTTTGTACTCCTTATTGGCAATTAATGGCAAATCAAACTATTAATCTACCAGAACTCAAGAGAACCCCAATGTGTTTGCAGACTATCATTTATCAGTGCATAGGGTATCCTATATACTTATGGCCACAGTTAACTCTGAAAAGTGAGACTTTCTAGCCATTGTACTTGGCTTTTTCATTGCAAACAGAACCATTGCTCTAGCAAACAAAGAAGAACAATACCTCTAGTTTGCAAGAATAAAAAAGTGCCAAGTAACATTTTCTTTTTCATCACATGTACACAACTTGTACACAACTTGTCCACAATATCTCATTTTTGCAAGCACACCGGATAGTTTGAGATGGCTTAAAGTGGCGATCACGTTCACCTTTAATCACTCATCTTTGAATCAATGACTTGCCTGAAAAGTTCGGATTAATAAACTCAAAGAATAACTACCAGAATTCAACTGATTGGCCGCTGGAGACAAACTTTAAGCAATTGCTGTCAATCCCAATTATCCTCTCCTATTTTGTTTATTTCCCTACTATCTTCTCGGTGCCTATTTAGATTGTCTTTAAACTCGATGTTTATACAAAGTTGGGTAGCAGCTAATGAAAGAATGCTGAGCAAAAGAACAAGAAAATCAACTTCATGAGTTACTTTCTTTAGTCTTAAACTTGTAGAGTTACCTGAAGTGTCAAGTGCTGTGGGATTTAAGTGGTTTTTGAAAATTAGCATCTGCTGTTGTAGTTTCAAACTGCGATATACCAAAAATAAAGATTTAGATCATGGACTAAAAGCTCTGAATTTGTTTGCAGAAATGGAAGATAATTATCAGAAGATTCTAGAACTTCTCAAAGAGGAAGACAAGGATGACAGTAACAAACTTGTTGGGTTGATTGAAGATTTCCACAAATATCATCAATCCATATATGAGCGATACGATCATATCACAGGAGAACTGAGTGCAAAAGTTAATTCAGAGAAAGAAAAAGACTCTTCTTCCTCATCCAGCTCAGATTCTGATTCTTACAATTCTCCAAATAAGAGGGGCAGTAAAAATGGAAAGATGAAAGTATCATCCATCCTCAAGGAACAACTTCAAGCAGCACGTACAGATGTTGACGAGTTGACGAAAAAGTTGGCAGTTGCAACAGAAGAAAAGGAAGCATTGAGTTCAGAAAAGCAGGCTGCTTTAGACAAAGAACAAGAAACAGAGAAGAAGCTTGGAGAGTGGAAACTCGAAGCTGAAAGATTGCATGAAGAAAATTCTAAACTTTTGGCTGACATCAAGGACCTCAATCTGAAATCTGAAAAGGCCAGAACTCTAGAAGCTGAACTCAGTCAGCAACTAGAAGACATGAGCAGAGAGAAAACTAGCTTATTGGCGAGCTTATTGTCGGAGAAGGAGACAGCTACAGGAACCATTGAAGAACTAAGAGCCATTATTGTTCAGTTGGAAGGAGAAAACAAGGGCTTCAAGTCAGAACTGGAAGTTGTGAAAGCTGAACTTCCTAAAATGAAGGAGAAGCTGGAAACAACAGAAGAAGAGCTATCTAGCATAATTCAAAGACTAGAAGCAACTGAAGCAGATAAAAAGTCTTTGGCGGATGAGATTAAATTGAAGCATGAAGATATTCAAGAACTTTCTGCTGAATGTAGCCAATTAAGAGATAAATTGGCTGACAAAGAGAAAGAGCTTCTTAGTCATGCAGAGATGCATAACTCTCACAAGAATGAAACGGAAATCAAAATGCGGGGTTTTGAAGTTGACTTTGAGTCTTTGCATTCCCAGAAAAGAGAGCTCGAGAAGCAGAAAGAAGAGGAACTGTCGACTCTCGCAAAGAAATCCGAGGAAAAAGAGAGGGAATTGCTATCTCAGATTGAGAATTTGACAGAAAATGTCAGCAACTTGCAGAAGGAATTGGAATCCTTTGGCATTCAGAAAAGTCAACTGGATGAACAAGTGCAAGCTTTATCTGGTAAAGTAAATGAAAAGCAAGAAGAAATAGCGATCCTATGCAGCCAAAAACTTGAATCAGAAAGTCAACTGGAGAAAAGCAGCCAAGAAATTTCGGGTTACTTGATCCAGATAGACTCTCTCAAACAGGAGTTGGCGGACAAGATCTCAGATGAAGGGAAGTTGCTAGAAGAGAAAGAAGTATATGTTGCCCGCGTGAAAGATTTAGAGGAAGAGCTGAAGTCGTTGCAAAGCCTAAAGGCTGAATCAGAAACAGAAGTTAGCAGGAAGACTCAGGAAATTGCAGAATTTGTTATTCAGATAGAGAATTTCAAAGAGGAGGCTGCAAAAATGACTGTGGATCATTCCAAGACAGTGGAAGAGAAGGAAGGGCATGAGTCAAGGGTCAAAGATCTGGAATTGGAGCTTGAATCCATGAACAAATTGAAAGCTGAATCAGAATTGCAACTTGAGAAAAAGGGTACTGAAATATCAGAACTCTTAATCCTGAGTCAAAGTCTGAAAGGAGAACTCGAAAGCAAGTCCAAGGATCTAGCAAAGACCACGGAAGAGAAGGAAGGCTACGAGTCAAGGGTCAAAGATCTAGAACTGAAACTCGAATCGTTGAACAATCTGAAAGATGAATTGGAAAGTCAAGCCGAGAAAAAGGGCACCGAAATTTCAGAACTCTTAATCCTGAGTCAAAGTCTGAAAGAAGAACTTGAAAGCAAGTCCAAGGATCAAGCAAAGACCATGGAAGAGAAAGAAGGCTTCGAGTCACGGGCCAAAGATCTAGAATTGAAACTCGAATCCTTGAACAATCTGAAAGATGAATTGGAAAGTCAACTTGAGAAAAAGGGTGCTGAAATTTCAGAACTCTTAATCCTGAGTCAAAGTCTGAAAGAAGAACTTGAAAGCAAGTCCAAGGATCAAGCAAAGACCGTGGAAGAGAAGGAAGGCTTCGAGTCACAGGTCAAAGATCTAGAACTGAAACTCGAATCCTTGAACAATCTGAAAGGTGAATTGGAAAGTCAAGTCGAGAAAAAGGGTACTGAAATTTCGGAACTCCTAATCTTGAGTCAAAGTCTGAAAGAAGAACTTGAAAGCAAGTCCAAGGATCAAGCAAAGACCGTGGAAGAGAAGGAAGGCTACGAGTCACAGGTCAAAGATCTAGAATTGAAACTCGAATCTTTGAACAATCTGAAAGATGAATTGGAAAGTCAAGTTGAGAAAAAGGGTACTGAAATTTCAGAACTCTTGATCCTGAGTCAAAGTCTGAAAGACGAAATTGAGAGCAAGTCAAAAGATCACGCAAAGACCATGGAAGAGAAGGAAAGCCATGTATCAAAGGTCAAAGATCTAGAATTAGAGCTTGAATCCTTGAACAACCTGAAAAACGAATCAGAAATGGAGCTCCAGAAAAAGTGTCTCGAGATATCAGAACTAGTAATCCTGAGTCAAAGTCTGAAAGAGGAACTTGAAAGCAAGTCCAAGGATCAAGCAAAGACCCTGGAAGAGAAGGAAGGCTTAGAGTCAAAGGTCAACGATCTAGAATCGAAGCTTGAAGTCTTGAGCAATCTGAAAAATGAATTAGAAGTGCAACTCGAGAAAAAGGGTACTGAAATTTCAGAACTTCTATCCCTGAGTCAAAGTCTGAAAGAAGAACTTGAAAGCAAGTCAAAAGATCAAGAAAAGACAATTGAAGAGAAGGAAAGCTTGGAGTCAAAGGTCAAAGATCTGGAACTGAAGCTTGAATCCTTAGAGAAACTGAGAAATGAATCAGAAATGCACCTTGAGAAAAAGGGTCTTGAACATTCAGAACTTACAATCCTGAGTCGAAATCTGAAGGAAGAACTTGAAAGCAAATCAAAAGATCACGCAAAGACAGCTGAAGAGAAGGAAAGCTTGGAGTCAAAGGTCAAAGATCTGGAATCGAAGCTTGAATCCTTGGAGAACCTGAAAAATGAATCCGAAATGCAACTCGAGAAAAAGGGTACTGAGATTTCGGAACTCTTAATCCTGAGTCAAAGTCTAAAAGAAGAACTAGAAAGCAAGTCAAAAGATCTAGAAAAGACAGTGGAAGAGAAAGAAGGATATGTGTCAAAGGTCAAAGATCTGGAATCAAAGCTTGAATCCTTGGAAAATCTGAAAAAAGAATCAGAAATCCACATCGAGAAAAAGGGTCTCGAACTTTCAGAACTTCTAGTCGCGAGTCAAAGTCTGAAGGAAGAGCTCGAAAGCAAATCAAGAGATCACGCAAAGACTACAGAAGAGAAGGAAGTCTATGCAACAAAGGTGAATGAACTGGAAACCGAATTGGCTTCTTTGATCAGCTTAAAACAAGACTTGGAGAATCGATTCGAAAGTGAAAAACAGGATAACCTTCAGTTACAGAAACAACTTCAAGATAAGATCCAAGAACTCGAAACGGTTTCTGTCGAGAAAGACGACAAATTCTCGAAACTGATCAACACCTTGCAAATGGAGATAGATTCTCTAAGTGCCCAGAAGAACGAAACGGAGACGAAACTGGAGAAAACCTTGGAAGAAAAGAACGATTTGGAGGTCCAGATCGAAAGAAGCAAACAGGAGTACTTGGAAAAGCTGGCTGAATCGGAGAACCAGAAACTCGAGCTGGAAAACAAGATTGCAAGCCAAGAGATCGCCATAAAGTCGCTAGAAGACGTTTCTAGCAAGCTGAACGAAGAGCAAAAAAGACTGGAAGCTTGTCTCCAAGACGCAGAACGGAAACTCAAAGAAACGGAACAAGTTATTCAAACAGTCACCGAGTCGAGAAACCAAACCGTCGAACAACTGGAGGAAGCCATCGAAGACCTCAAGTCAGACCTCGAAATCAAAGCAGACGAACTGACGACTTTGACAGAAAACGTCCGAAACCTCGAAGTCAAAATCCGGCTTGCCAACCAGAAGCTTCGTGTAACGGAACAAACGTTAAACGAAAAAGAAGGCGATCACGCGGGAAAACTAAAGAAGCTGCACCAAGAAAACAAATCGCTCGTAGAGAAGATCTCCACGTTATCCGGAACAATCTCTAGCTACAAAGAAGCCGAAGAGAAAGTCAAAAAGGAGGTCTCGCATCAAGTCAACACGATATCCGGCGGCATGGACTCACTCACCGTAAAATTCGAGGAAGATCACGGTCACATCTCGACACAGATATACGAGATCATGAACGAAATCCAAGTCACCAAGATTTCGTTCAAGACCATGAGCTCCGAGAAAAACGACCTGAAAGAAAAGGTGGCGAAAATGGCGGTCCAGCTGAAAGCGGTCGAAAACGAGAAGGAGAAACTGGAGAAATCCGTGGACGAACTCGAGCGGAAAACGAGCGGAAAAGACGATAAGATCAAAGAGCTGGAAAAGCAGCTTCATGTGAGAGATGAAGGATTAATTGATCTTGGAGAAGAGAAAAGAGAGGCCATAAGACAACTGTGTATGCTGGTTGATTACCAACGTGACCGTTATGATCATCTTCAACAACTCTTATTGAAGAAAACCAGTGTTGGAAGAAGGCAAACCACAAGGTAAATAGTTATGGATTTGGATTTCATTTTTTTTTTTTTTGTATTTAATTTGTGCATTTTTGAGTTAAAGTTGATTTGGGTTTGTTGAAAAGGTCACATATTTTGGTGTGATCTTTGTGGAGTATTATTATTTGGTTTGTATTGTAAGAAGTCAGGTCTATCTGTTTTTTTGGTAGATTATATATTGTGTATAGGAAATTACTTGTCATTTCCTAGTCTGTATTTTTATATTTATCATTCATTTGGCCATTATTTTGGACATCATATATGTTTATGAAGTTGCATTTTTACTACAATGGTAGAAATCCATTTGGTTTGATAGAATGTTTTGTTTAGAAATTTGAAGTTTGTGGAGTGATTTAGAATTTAAAAGATTTTGGGATTTTTGTGTGTTTGTTTATAGGATTTGAAATGGAAGTGAAGTTAATTCTTTTTGAGTAAATTATGGTTTTTGTTCATGTAGATTGTTAATAGTTTTGATTTTTGTTATTGTGGATTAGAAATTTTTATTTTCGTTCTATGGTTTGTAATTTACTCCTATTTTCGTCTATGTTACAAGAATTTAAAATAATAAAGGTTTATAAATCACTTGGGGTTGAAACAACAATAAGTTGCAAACCAGAATGCAAATAGCAATGAATTTTAAGTTATAGGTTGTTTTTGGTTCATGGGACATGACAAGATAGGACAAAACTCACTGTTTTACGTTTGGTGTAACATGAGACAAAATAATAATTCACTGTCCCACATTTCATGCGATATGGGACAGGAACGGAGACAAGGTAAGACAATATAAGACTGGAAAAGGGTTTTTTTTGTTCCACCAAAATAGGTGGGACAACGTGGAATAGAAATAAGAAAGAAACTAAAATATTACTAATTAACATTCATTTAATATATAATCTAACATGATATTTGTTCCACTGCCGTTGGCCACCTCTACCACCTTTGTTAGGGATGGCAAAAAGCAACCAAAACCGACAGGGAAACTGAGATCCGAAATAAATGGACTAGGTTCGGCGACAGGAAAACCCGCTTACTTTAAACGAGGATGGGAGGGGGGGGGGGGGGATCCTGACCCGAATATATCCTCGATTATACCCCCGAATTGAAACAAACAAATATTAAAGATTTCAAAATCTTCCAATATATATTTATTCTCCAAAAAGAAATCGCCAAACCAAACACTCAAACAGGCCATGGCATCTCCAACAAGTTCTACATTCTGAGGTCTTTTATTTACTTTTATCAATCCTTCAAAACTTTTTTCAAAATTATGAAAGTAAGGAAATAAATAAAAAAATGAGATGTCACAAAAATTAAATGCTAATATTAGAAAACTAGTTTTTTCTATCAATAAAGTTCAACAAAAAATATGCTTGCATAAATATTATTTTTTTGGGAAAGGTTCATCTAGGCTTTGCCTAGACTACATCCTTGGCAATATAGAACAGAAACTGAAAATTCGGCCGTCTGAGACTAAGCCTGGCCACAAGATGCGCACGAGGGGATTCGAACCTGGGGTGAATGGAATACCATCCACATTCCCCACAGGCCTTACCGCTACGCCACAAGCCTTGTGGTTTGCATAAATATTATTGATCAAACCAATATCAAATCACTTAACATCCTTAATCAATTTAACGTGTTGTTTGCACTAATCTTCCTTTGTTACTTCGAAGCATAAAATTGGTATAATGCTTATTGTTGGAAAGGGAGATAAGCAATCCAGTAGGTGCAAATTGGGGCCTTTTGATAGGTCATTTCAAAAGTAGTTTGAAACTTTGAATGATCTGTTAACGTATTAAAATTAAATTTATTTTGCTTCCTTTTTATATTGAAAGTCTACGAAAACATGCTATGTATTTAATGCAATAAAGAAAATTTGTGAAGAGAAAAATAATGTATTACACTTCTCTAAAATCAATTACTAATCTTTTTGTTTGAAAAGTTATTTTCCGCTTAGCATAGACATCAAAATGGAGCCTTTTAAAGTAATTAGAGCATCCACAATGGTGGAACCTTCAAAAACCTCACTTAACAGAAAAGGAAACTGTTACAAGAACCGGGGTTCTTTCAAGCACCCATGTTCCAATAATAACCTGTGACTGGGCAAGAACCTCTGTCACACAGTGGAGATTCTTATAAAAACCCCATGAATAACCTCGAAAAGAACCTCCATTTGTGGATGCTTTTAGTCCAAATACGAACCACATTAAAATACCTTCAGTTTTGATGCATTCTCGGCTTCTCGCATTCTCTTTCCGAAACACGGAAACATGAACCACAATGAAATGTTGGGGTTGTATCCTTCAACAATTTTTCATAGACATCTTAAAAAAATTTGTAATCTTAGGTATCGTCCAATCAAGAGGATCTACTCTCGTTAGTCGTTATTTATCAAAATATTTTTGCTTAAAAGAACAAGGAAATTTAGTAAATTCATCAAAAGTCAAACAACCTTTTTTTTTTTTTACATTTTAGCCCTCCTACTTTATTGTATTTACAATTACATAGTCGCAAAGAATATACTTTTATCTATATGGTCCAACCGCCATTGATTTCCATCAATCATCATCTCCATCTTTTGATTGAAACGTTCCCTTTCCCCAAAATCCATAAATTTCAAATCGGAATCCATTTCACGATCACCCAATTCCATCTTAAGAAGCCTTCGATCGATCTTATGGTTGACTTCACTTGAGGAAGAAGAATTCACAGATCCATTCTCCATGGCGATCCACCTAAAACAACAACTATTGGCACCAGGTAGGTATCATATCCTACTCTTTCTCTCTAAGTTTTCCCCCTTTTGATTTCTTCAATGGAAAAAGGTTTTTAAAAGAGTAGTGGATCGAGATTGTATCTTACTACTTAATGAACTTCAAAGTGGAAATCATAGTCTGCTTTCCAATTTTAAGTGATCTAAAATTTACGGATTTCCTTTTTTTGGATATTAGGTCAATCTGTAATTAGTTTGAAAGTTGTTTTTATTGATTCTGAAGGAAAATGTCCATAGATTCTACTCAATTTCGATTCTATTCTATAATCAGAGAATCAAATTGAAAATTCAGTTTGACCTACTCTTCTTGATTAACAGGAAATCGGCATGCTAGCTGATAATTGATAAGGTAGCTGATAAATAATAAGATGCTTTTGGTAAAAACTAGCTGACAACGTAGCTTATGACTGTAAAATAACATAAAAAAAGACATTTTTAAAAATTGGCTGATAATTGATAAGGTAGCTGATAAGTTATGCTTTTTACCAGCTGATAAGGTAGCTTATGACTATAAAAATAACAAAAAAAAAGACATTTTAAAAATTTGGTAGTGTAAAAAGTAGCAAGGGTATATTTGGAATAAAAAAATAAAAAGTGTCGTAACTCGTAAGTCATTGGATGGTACTCTTGTTAGGTTTTCAAAAAGTTAGCTTATGGTCCATCCAAACGTGTACTGATTTATAAGCTGATTTATAAGCTAAGCTTATTTTTACCAAACGATACCTAATTGCATTTTGTTGGCTTGATTTGACATCCATAGGGGTGCAAACAACATTCTTCTGTTTTAATCATGTGAGGCATAATGATTAGTGCGTTATTGCTCCAAAATTGGAAGTTCTTAGCTTTGAAAAGACAACTGACCTAATTACCTAAAACAAATTTGTGTTTTTTTTACTTATAGGAATTCAGTCACCAAATATTTCCTTTTTGGTTTACCCACCTTAAGGTGAAGAAGACTCACATGATCAAGTCTTTGTCTGAAATTTCTCACTTAAGAAAGGGAAAAAGAATGAAAGGAAAGAGTTTGTTTATAATTAGATGGACTTCCATGAGAAAGCAAATACAAGATTAAGCCCCCTTTGTTCAATTGATGGCCTGGCTACCTTCTTTATTTCTGTAGCAGGGTTATAAACTTATAATTGGGTGCAGAAGTGGCAATGGGTGAGACTGAAAAATAAGGGCATCCATGATCTATGTCTGCTATATTCACAATAATTTTGATTGCTTGCTTATTTCAGTAAATATTGAGTACAATTGTTGCATCATGTTATTTTGTTTGTGTGATATATGGCAAGCCAATTAAATTTATAACAAAAAGTTGAAGTATTGATTCAATTGTTAAGTTATTGCCTGTTTGCATATCTTGCTGATGTACCATAAGAAACCACATGGATGTTTTTTGGGTCTGAAAGAATCAAAGAAACCTTCTTTATCATCATAACTTATATGCAAAATTTCCTCTAATCTTGAACTTTTGATATTATAAGCTAGTATTTTAAATTATGTACACTGTATACATGATATTTTTTGGATTTCATCACCATTTGCTTTCTATTTTTTTTTCTTAGTTATATATTTTACGATAAAAGTTTCTTTCATGATTGCCTTGTTTAAAATAAGATTTGACTTTTTATCAAAGCCTATAGTGGAGTCTGAGTTTATGATGGAAAAAGTATATATATTAAATACCATGATTACAAAGTTGAAAGTCTTGGAATGTGTTCACATTTATGTGTGTGTATGCACACCACATTTAATTTATTGCCATCTTGATCTGCATCAGGATGCAGTGCCTTGAAGGCCCAATTGTGTTATCATTAGAGATAATTAGTCCCTTTCTTTAGCTGTCATCCTTTCACAAGCAACCTTGTCTTTACACATAATTATGATTATATGTATGTGAAGGAACTTCTTGACTTCTATTCATGATAATCATACATGTATACTGCATGCTGATCATTCTTGATGACAGAGGCTCCTCCACCACTCGAAAACAGAAGTATCCGGCAGGAAGATGCAGGTGCAGCTTTCGTGCTTGAATCGAAAGGTGAACAACTAGCGACTGTAATCACAAGGCTGATTCTGATTTTATATGATCACTGAAAAAGGGTTTGAAATTCATTTTTGTTTGTTGTATGGTAGGTGAATGGTGGCATGCCGGTTTTCATCTGACTACCGCGATAGTGGGGCCCACTATACTGACGCTACCGTATGCGTTTAGGGGGTTGGGATGGGGTCTTGGATTTTTTTGCCTCACCATCATGGGGGTGGTTACTTTTTACTCTTACTATCTCTTGTCCCTGGTTCTTGAGCACTGTGAGAAAGCTGGTCGGCGCCATATCCGTTTCCGGGAGCTCGCCTCTGATGTCTTGGGTAAGTTTCTTCTTTTGTTCCATGTGTGCCAATGAAATATGTACCTATATACAGAGGATAATAGCACTAACTTTTGCTTGTTGTGCACTTTACCCATCATGATCATGATTATGATCTTGATAAGATAAGTATGTATACTTAGTGGTTTGAATGATATATGGGCCACATCTCATGCAATAATACCATTTGAAGTGTACAATTTTAAAAGTGAAAGGGACCCCCATATGGACTCTAGTTGGTAACTGTAGTGTTATGCTCACTATTTTGTGTTGTCTTTTTTTTTTCTTTTCCTTTTCCTTTTTGACATTTTAGTAAGTTTGTTGTTTGTTTATAATAGTTGTTCCTAGTGTAACATGTTTAGATGCTAAGCCATCATTGTTAAAAGTTTATAGATACATAAAGATACTTTACTTTGACAGCATTAATTGTGTTGTGTTACTCCTAGGAAGCAACTTCTTTTGCTGATGATGTTTTGCCAATGCATGGATATGTGTTATGTTTATGAATCATGTGTGAATCTATAAATCTTTCTAAATAACTGTCCTTTGATGGTTGTAATAGCTGGGCTCTATCAGAAGCTGGAACAACAGCTTATAATAAGTTCAAGACACCATATTCCCTCAAATTCACTGCAATGCTTGACTTCACAAATGGTTTAATGAGATTGTTTAACTATTAGTCAAATATCTAAAATGTTACTCATTAAGGACAAAATAGAGAAGGCTTGGTGACCAAAATCGATGTTAATTATATTTTTCTATGGTTTCCTATGTGCAATCAAGAAAATTTGGATTGTGAAGCGTAAATTGGAAATGTTGCATTTATTTTGGGACAATCAGGGAAGGAAATTTTCGTATTAAATTTCGGGATGGGAAGGTTTTTGATGCTTGCTTGATGTTTTATATGTTGTTTTCTGTAGGGTCTGGTGGGATGTACTATTTTGTAATTTTTATTCAAACGGCCATTAACACTGGTATAAGCATAGGAGCAATCTTGCTTGCCGGGGAATGCCTTCAGGTATGATAACAATTAAACACGGATATGCATCAAATGTTACTAGAAGTAACTATGAATTTGATTCCTGAACCCTTTTCTTTTTTGTTTAGATAATGTATTCTAGTGTTTATCCGGATGGGGCCATCAGACTGTGGCAATTCATAGCGATGGTTACAGTGGTGATGATGGTTCTATCTCAGCTGCCTACGTTTCACTCTCTCAGACATGTCAACTTGGCTTCACTTTTCTTGAGCTTGGGCTACACGTTCATTGTTGTGGCCGCATGTATCCATGCAGGTATACTAGTTTTAGCTTTTCTTCTTTGGTTTTGTATGGTGGTATATTTAAGTTATCACTTATGGATATCCATAAAGGTGTAAACTACCATGGTTTTGTTTGCAGGGGTATCGAAAAATGCACCCCCAAGAGATTATTCTTTAGAAGATTCAAACTTTTCAGTGGTTATGAGTGCCTTCACTTCTATCTCTATTATAGCTGCCATATTTGGAAATGGAATTGTCCCTGAGATACAAGTAAGTTTCTTTATGTATGCATTGTTTGGCAGTTGCTGAATGATTTGGTGCTGGATGATTAAGTGGTCAGAATGATTAAGAGGCTCTTATGATGTGGTGCAAAATGATATATGTTGGTTTGGTAATTGTTACAGTATGAAATCAAGACTCTGAAGAGACATCCAGGATACTTAATCATTCAGAGGGTTTTGGAACCATTAAGAGACAGCCCATTTTTTTGCCAAACAGGATTTACCTCTTAACGATTCAGAGGTTGCCTCTTAATGGAACTGTTAAGAGGTAAACAAACATCATTATTTGGCAAGGAAGGAAGTTTCAACTTAAGGAACCTTTGCGACTTCGTTCCACTATATTTTGCAGAACTGGTGTCGGTTCTAATTTTTGAAAAGTTGGCTGTATGATTTCAGAAGTTAACTCGTGCTTTCTGGATGGTTAGTTCCTATGGTATCGTACTAACGTCGTTTGTCCGTTAAACATGCAGGCTACGTTGGCCCCACCAGTAACCGGGAAGATGTTCAAAGGGCTTCTGATGTGTTATTCCGTGATTTTCCTTACCTTTTACTCGGCTGCAGTTTCCGGATACTGGGTGTTTGGCAACAAATCGAGCTCAAACATTCTCAAGAGTCTCTTGCCAGATGAGGGACCCGCATTGGCTCCAACTTGGCTGCTGGGAATCGGAGTCATTTTCGTTCTGCTCCAACTCTTTGCCATTGGCCTGGTATATTCTCAAGTCGCTTACGAGATCATGGAAACGAAATCCGCGGACGTGAATCAAGGGATATTCTCAAAACGAAACCTGATCCCAAGAATAATCCTTCGGTCACTATACATGATATTTTGCGGGTTTTTCGCGGCAATGCTGCCCTTTTTCGGAGACATTAACGGGGTTGTGGGAGCCCTTGGTTTCATTCCTTTGGATTTCATCCTCCCAATGCTTCTATACAACATGACTCACAAGCCATCCAGATCTTCATTCACTTATTGGATCAACATCATAATCATGGTGGTATTTACAGGAGTTGGGTTGTTGGGTTCATTTTCTTCAGTAAGAAAGTTGGTTCTTGATGCTAGCAAGTTCAAGCTCTTTAGTGATGATGTCATTGATTGATTGATTGAAGACATTGTACAACTACAGATGCTAATTGTACAACTGCTAATGCAGAAAAAGTGTATATCTTGAAAAGTTGCTTGGAACCCCCAATTTCATTACAAAGGGGGAATCACACAAAATAGACATTTGGTTTAGATTTTGTTCCTTTTTTGTTTGTGTATAGTTTTGGGGAGTTTTCGTCCGGAAGATTCTTTACTTCAATTGTTTCGTCAAGGTGAAACTGCCTCTCAGGGTTAACTCTAATTTCAATTCTTCTTCGACAATGTCTTCTGATATTCCGGCCGATAGCAGCACCATCGAAGAGGAAGACGCTAACAAGTGCCTCGATCTTTTTCCCAAAGGCGACAACTTATCTCCCACCAACGTTATTAACAACCATGAATTCTTCACCTACAATTTCAAGTTTTCAACAACAAAATGTATATTCAAACGTTAAACCACATCGTTGATGGATTTGTCGGAATTTATGTCTACGAATGCAAGACGTGTAGCCGGCAGACGTTTCCACCGTTTGAAGCTCTCGGAGGCCACATAGCCAACCATAAAAAACCTAGTGCTAATGAAGATAAAAGAGACCGTTGCTGTTCACGGTGTTTTTCAATGAAGATGGACCGTCGTTGCAATTTCCGTGGAGGGAAAAAAAATTCAACATCTTCTTCACCCCTTTTGCTGCAATTAAACAACCGAAATTGTTATAGTTTATCTCATGTGCATATATAAACAAAGTACTCGTTTAAATAACCAATCTTAAAGATGTGCACATATAGACAGAGACAGACAAAGTTTAGATTGTTCCCTTTATAGTGCACATGTGCCCTGATTTTGAAATACTCACAAGTGTCTTATTGTACATGTGCACTTTGTATTTTTGAAATTTATATTCCCAAAATACACATATGCACATATACTGAGATATTCAAATAGTAACGAATGCACATATAAAGATTATCATTTGAAGATTTAAAGTTTTCTCCAAAAATCGGAATTCCATGTCTTTCGATTCTATGTATCTGAATATTATGGTAGGGAGGATTTTTTCCTAATCTGATTTTTGTATATCCAAAGATTATGGTTGGGACAATTGTTTCCTAATTTGATTTTTATAATTTTGGACCAAAATGCCCTTGTGTATCCGTGAACATGTTGTATTTTATTTAAAGTAATAAATAAAATTCTATAATTAATCAATTAGCCTATACCGTCCATTATTAAAATAAAATGATTAAGATCAGTTTTTTTTTTCTTTTTCCAAATGGTATATTGGTGCAACGGAGTATCATCGTGCCACCATGACACCAAGTCACGATGACCCGAGTTCGAAACCTCTCCAAGGAGAATAATCACCCCAGTCTAGCCATCCAGTTTCCATTTAAAAGGCTTCAAGACATCAGCTAGGATCAGTTAACACAGTTAACATTATATATGCCGAAGCTCCTTTTCTTGTGTGGTGTCTTTGCTTTTTGAAAAGATATTCATTCATACTAAAATAATTTTCTTAAACATGTGTATGAGCTGATTATTACAAAAAATTTAATATTAATTTGTAATCCTCTATTTGTTATTTTTGATATAAATCTACGTCACAATTTTTTTTAAATAGCCCATCGCTATTCAGCTACGTGCCAAATTGTTGCTCAAGATTATGCTTTTCCTTATATTCCTTTTTATTTATTTATTTAGGGTTAATAATAATTTAATCATCAAAGTTTTAGTTTAATTTTGATTTATACCATATGCATAACGTGTTGTCCAACATTCATGTTTTGTTATTTTATCTGTCTTACTTTTTACATATGCAAAACTTGGCATCAAAAATTCCTTTTAGGATGCTTCGATTCCATCCATGTTTTCTGAATCTGACCAAGTACTAAAAGAACATGTTAGTTTCAAGATAAAATAAGGGTACGTTTATCAAACGTTACTGATAAACAGTTATCAGATATAACTTATCTCACCTATTAAACATGATAATACCCAATGTTTTTATCTAATAATTAGCATTTGATAAACGATCTTAATTGATTTATACATGCTAATATGTGCAACACATGAATTTACCGGCAAATATTAATTTGTTTGTAATATAATTGTTGATGTCGTCTTTGTATATAAATAAAATAAATTTATTACATACTTTTTAGACCTATAATATCAACATCTTGTGAATTTTCATACGAGGTTTATGTAATAGATGAATTTATGTATGACTTTTTTTAAAATTAAATAAAAGTACGGACGGTGTTTAAGAAAATTGTATGTAATGTCGTATTTACAATTAAACCAAAGAACATTAAATTTTAAAAATAGACTTGATGTATATGTGTATCTGCTGCTATATCAAAAAGAAGTTTCCCGAATGATGTTTGATGATAAATTCATGAAAGATATCTAACTCGATTGAATGTGTAACAAAGATTTATGTGTTTTCCCAATTTCAATTGTCCTAATCAAATTAAATTTATTCAATCAAACCATAAGGCATTCAAAATTTCACTTAACTAACTAGTTCAAAGGAATTACCATTATGGCATTATGTTAAAAACTAGAGCAAATTGCAATTTTGGTTCTTATGGTTTGTTGTTTTTATCACTTTTGGTCTACAAAATTTTATTACGATAAAAATCCTATGGTATACAAAAGTGCTAAGTTTTGATTACTAATGAGTAACAATGTTAGGTGTCTTTGTTAAATTCCCTCAATGTGACTTGCACGTGATAGTATATCAAGAACATTTTCTTTTTAATTTGTCTTTTTTATTAAATATTGTTAGGTCTAAGAATAAAATAGGCTTAACTTAGGCCATCCGCTATGGCTTCGTTAAACACATCGGCAAAGGGTGTTTGCCGTCGGCAAACCCGATGAACACCGCCGTGTGTTCTCGGGTAGCCTTCGGCAAACATACCCATCGGGTTTGGCTTGCCGTTGAGCAACGGCTCAATAACGGCTATTTTTTTTTTATTTTTTTTTTTTTTTTTTTCAATTTTAAATATATATATACACATCCACCCTATCTTCTTCTCCACACATTCACCATCATCTTCTTCTCCACACATTCACCATCATCTTCTTCTCTACACATCCTCCGAAATGGATAACCAAAAAACGCCCAAACAATCGAAACGTTCGAGCCGACAAACCGAAACTTCGAGCCGACAAACCCCGCAACCGCCACCGCCACCGACAACTTTGAGTTCGGCCGGTGCGTATATTCCACAAATGCCGAGTCCCACATATCACCACCGCACTACGGATTGGGTCATCCCGCCATCCGCCACCGTATACGATCCAAATTTTTATAACACGAACCGGGCCAATTTATTACCGTATATGCATGGCCAATCGTTTACGGGAATGCTATCCCAAACGACTCCCATGCCGATTCCCATGCCGGTTACTCACATCCCTTCTCAATCTTCTCAACCAAATATAAACGAACCCCGCGACAACGCGCAAAGTTCGCCCGAGCAATGGGAGGATGAAGTTCCCGAAACTCAACCCGATGCCGCCGAGCCAACACCATCCCCACCACCACCACCACCACCATCTACGAGCAAAGGGAAACGCAAAGGGAAAGGGAAAGCCAAAGAGGTGAGCGACCCAAATGATCCCAACCGGATGCCGCCGAAAATATGGACACCCAACGAGGAGATTGAGTTGGCAAAGGCGTGGGTGACGACGTCGGAGGATTCCGTCGTAGGTAACAACCGTTCGAAAGGTATCTTTATATATATTTTTTGATGTACTTTATATAAATGAACTAACAAAGTTTTAATTTTTTTGATGTAGTCGATTTTTGGGGTACCGTTAAATCGCGGTGGGAGCAACGCATGGGATGCCCACCCAATTACCGTACCGTGCATCAAATACGGAGCAAGGCGATCACCATGGGCAAATTTGTGACCAAATTTTCCAACATCTACAACAACGTCCGATCGGCTCGAAAAAGTGGCGAGGGTGATGGCGATTGGTTAGGAAAGGCCCGCTTCCGTTACCAAGAAGAGATGCTCATGCC
This sequence comes from Centaurea solstitialis, assembly GCA_030169165.1. Taxonomy (NCBI): domain Eukaryota; kingdom Viridiplantae; phylum Streptophyta; class Magnoliopsida; order Asterales; family Asteraceae; genus Centaurea; species Centaurea solstitialis. Next base: position 9,778,989 of record CM058042.1, read on the forward strand.
CTTTAAACACGAACACGTTTGGGAAGTTATCAAGGGTTGCGAGAAGTACTTGCGCCAACCTCTCGTATCTTCCACCCCTCGTCCCAAACGATCAAAGACCTCCGAATCCGCGACGCCCACCGACACTTCCTCCACACATGGTCCTTTCGATGTCGATGACGAGGACGAATACGAAGACCACGACGAAGAGGAAGAGGAGCGTCCACGACCCATGGGTAGAAACGCGGCAAGGTCCTTATCGGGGTCTACCGGGGCCGCCTCGACCGATCGCGTCTCGGGGTTGGTGAGCGAGTTAAGCACGCTCAACTACCAAAATCGAGAATTACTCGATCAACGCCAAAAGGACTTTGACTTGCGCGAAAAAGATTTGATGTTTCGTGTGGCGGAGGCGGACGAGAAAAGGGAACGGCGAGACTATAAGTTTTACGTCTCGCCGCATGGGCATCTTTCGGGCGGTGCGTTGCTCACAACCTTAGACATCAAAGAGAAGCTACGACAAAAATATGGATGGCACCCTCTCGAGTGATTTTTAGTTTATAAATTTTTAGTTAAATTTAATTTCGTATTGTACTCTTTTTTTTTTTAATGAACATCTTTTTTAGTTATTATTTAATTTTATTTAAAGTTAATTAAATTTTTAGTTATTATTTAATTTTATTTAAAGTTAATTAAATTTTTAGTTATTATTTAATTTTATTTAAAGTTAATTAAATTTAAGTTAATTTATTATTTAAGTTGATGTAGTTTAAACAGTGGGTCGACAGTGGATGAATTGGGTAGTTTTGGGTAAGATAGTGGAAAGCTGATGTGGCGCTGATGTGGCAGTTTAAACAATTGGGTTGCAGTGGCACGACAGCGGATGGCCTTACAGAGTATTGTAGAAGGAAGAGTTGAATATAATATTTTAAAATATAAACACAGAGATAATACTTTTTAAATTTTTTTATTGAAAAACTCCAACAAGAATTACACTTAGTACACTTAGAACATATTGTTGCAACAACAAACAACTTAAAAGCTATATGAACAATTTAAACACTTAGTAGACTAAAGAATTGCGGGTCTTGTTATACTTGTTAAGTTGCTAAGAGAGAAACCGTAACATATTCTTGGTTCAGTTTAGTTTAGTTACCTATTTAAAGAGGAAAAGAAAAATAACGGTTTAAATAATTATCTTAAAGAGAACAAAAAAGTAACGATTTGCATAATTTTCATTAAGAATTGTTCAATTGAAACATACAATAAGGGGCGTTTGGTTGGGGGCATTGAGAGGTCAGGAATGAGAATGATAATGAATACTGCTGTTTGGTTTGATATTATATAATGGAATCATTCCTGCAGATCCATTAATTTCCATTCCTGACCAAATTGGGGGAATGAAATATATATTTTTACTTGGTTATTTTTCCACATATTGTTCTATCTATGGATGTTAAATGAAATATCTTTTGTATTTTCAAGTTGGAAAAACATATTTTTTTAATATGAAACAATTTTTTATAGATTATATTGGGTTAACCAAACAGCATCAATGCAATGCTCATTCCTATTCCCATTCTCCTGCATTCCCATTTTCATTTTCATTCCCATTCCCTGAAATGAATCAAACGCCTCCTAAGTATTCAATATATACATACTGTGCTCTACAACTTTCTATAAAACTATTTAACCGTCTTATTTTTTTAAGGTAAATTACATATTTGATCCTTGTAATTTGCACTTTATTGTACTATTGGTGTCTAATTTAAAATAATTATTGAAAAAGTCTCTATAACTTACATTATATTGCACTGTTGGTCTCAGTTGTTTGCACTATATTGCACTGTTGATCTTTATGGTTTACACTATATTGCATTATTGATCCCTAACCCTATTGGTAAAATAAAAACCAACAGTGCAATATAGTGTAAACCACGAGGACCAATAATGGAATAGATGTAAATTATAGGGACCTTTTTTATAATTACATTAAAATAGGATCTACTGTGAGAGAAAAGTCCCTCTTAGTCCTAGGATGCTTCCCTTACTTCCACGTGTCTTGGATTTGACCAAGTGCTTTTAAAAATATTGTTAATTCAAGATTAGATAGCTGATAATAACAAAAGACGGAATTATAATATTTATTATCATTTATTAGTATATGTAACACGATTTAATCCACAAACGCTATTTTCTTCATAAATTAATTTTTTTTTGAAATGGTGTTTGGGCCAAAGCCCGATTAATCCCCGGCAACATTGGGAGCTAAACATGGCCCCACTTAAATGTTAGACATGTGCCCGAGAAGACTCGAACTCGGTTAGGATGCTATAAACCCCCGAGCGATAACCAATTCGCCACATAGCTGGAAGACTAGAATAATTGTCTTTTACCTTTGCATATAAATAAAACAGCTGAAACATAGGTTTTTTCTTTTATAGCTTTTGAATTTTCATATAAGATTTGTGACACAGACTGAAAAAATTTCTTCTTGAAATATTCTACATGGATACGTACTTAAATCAAATAAATAAATATAATTTGAAAATTGAAATGGATGGTATCGGACAATGCATGTAACAAGGTTTGGTTGGTTGGTTTAATTTTTGTTATTTATGAGATTGAAGACATCTTACCCACTTTTCTATTTTGATGGCTTCCATCGACTTAGATGTCAAATCCCTCCATAGGTACATATATACGTAAGCACAAGAACAATATATACTTAAAAGATGGTATCAGAAAAAAAGGTAAAGTGAGAAACGTAAGGAAGGATATGAACCTGATTATGAGAACCCAAACCAACATATATACACATACACACACATGGAAAATTCAAAAAGACCCTTTTTCCCTTGGTGGCGAAAAATCGTATAGGTCTATAAAATGGCCACAATGTTCTTACAGTTGTGGTGCATGAGCACACATACATTATGATCGCTACAAGGAACAAAGTGGTAAAAATCAGACATTGTATCCACATGGATTGGACTTCAAAGTTTTGAGTACTAAGTCAAGAATACATAAATTTCAATTAGAGAACAAGAAAATACTTTGAGCAAGTTTGGTTCTTTTAACAACAAAATTTAAACAAGTAATTAAAAATGGGTATGGGTGTTAGAGTGTTAGTTTTCCTTAAGACAAACATAGTAACAAAATGGTCAAAAGTTCATGTTACAAAAACTTCCAAAAAGATCCCAATCTCTCAAAAGTGAATCTTTGTAGACAGTATCGACAAAATTCCTACAAAGTACTATTGCAGATCGTAAGCTTGTCAATTTAGCCGTTGATTAAAATAAATCAAAGTTCTATCAATAAGAAGATCTACACTAAAATCTCTTTATAATGTAAATCTAGACTATCATACAAAACCCGTATATCTATGTGATTATTAAAGACTTTTTCAAATCTTTGTATCTAGCCATTAATTAACGGTAAACTATTTAATAGCCCAAAATTTTAAATTCTATTTGTTAGTTCTCCCATACATTATTGGAAACGTAAATTTCATACATACATACCAGGGGCATACTTGCTTTCGTGGCCGTGGTGGTATGGGCCACCGTCTAATTTGTGTGCTGAAGGGTAAAATTTTCGAATTTTATGAAGGTGCAACTGTATTATTTTAGAGGGTGCCACCGTATCGTTTTCAAAACTTGAAAGTGTGCACCTAAAAACCAAAAACTTAATTCGGAATCAACAAAAAAACCAAAAACTTCCCTCGGAATCAACCAAAAAAATCACTCGAAATCAACTAAAAAACCCAAAAATTTTCTCGTAATCAACCAAAAAACCTAAAAATTCTCTCAAAATCAACTAAAAAACCAAAAATTTCTTTCGTAGTCAATCAAATAACCCGAAAAATTCTTTCGATTCAATAAAAAAATTCAAAAAAAGTCCATGGAAATCAACCAAAAAATCAAAAGGAAAAAATCTCTCGAAATCAACCAAAAACTTCTTATATGGTGTCACCGTTTGAAAACCGTCCTAGATCCGTCCCTGATAATACATACAGCTTTAGAACACAATAACGTTTATCTTTATATTTTCAAAAGCATACAAATTGTAATTTTTATTTATGGATGTAGTAGTAGCATTGAATAAAAAGAATGAAGGACAATTAATTAGGAAGGGAACATGACTCACCACTATCCGTGCCCATAACAATAAATGCCTTAAACTTCAACTCCTCACATATCCCTATCAATATATTTACAACTCATACATATAGCTCAATGGTTCCTATTGCAAGGTCGTGACTTTCTCAAACCTACACACATAACTCATTAATATACCATACCTTCTATTCTTCAATTTTTTTCAAATTTCAAATTAACTTCATCCGTAACTAATTAATACGTGTATAATTCACAAGCATGCGATAAAAGTTTCCGAATTTTTAAACAGTTTCCCTCCAAATGAAGATATAGATTAGCAATGTTGAACCTAGATTGTCGGGATCGGTGATGATGCTTATTTGGTGCTACCACAATCAAAATTTTGACTATATCAGTTACATACTAAACTTCGTTATTGACAAATGATTACTGTTTATATTCTAGTAGAATACAATGAAAATATTTGATTACATATATATATATATATGTTCATGTTATTTATTATATACGTTAGCTAGGTGGAATTAGGGGTGCTCACAGTCTGGTTCGGATGGTTTAATTAACCCCTCCGACCACAATCCAGTGGTTTAACATCAATTGTCCAGACCGGTTAAACAGGACTGAGGTTTAGTCTGACTGGTTTAGACGGTTTAACCTTTTTGTTAAGCTTTTACAGTTTAAACTTAAAAGCATATATAGTTTGGAATTTTAGACTAAATATCAATCTTAACAAAATAAGATATCCCATAATCCCAACAAATTATAAATTGAGGAGCTCTTAAATTGTCAACTCTAACAAAACAATGATTTAGTTAATTAAAAATATAATGAAATTATGTATCACTAAAAGAGTATGTATTTTTATTTATTTATCATAATTATTATATTTAAACAAAGGGAATAATAAATTCAACTAACTTTTAATCCCATACCCTAATTAATTTTTTACTTAATGTAAAACCATATCATCACTTACACACCTAATTTATGAATTTATTTATGTGATAGGATAATAAAGCCACCATACAAATATTAAATTTTCCCACTCCTCTCTCCATATATGTGTACACACCTTAACATTCAATAACTCATCATCATATATACACATATATACATATTCATATGTGAAGAAAATTTGCAAAAAGCAAAAATGAATCAAACCCTAAAACGTCAAGTATGGATTGCGAAAGCTCTCTTTACGACTCGTTCGAACTCAAATCTTTCGAACGTCGTCTTGATTCGGCTATTTCCTCCCGAACCATGTCGATGCCTCATCTCTCCTCCTCCACCACCACCATCCGTCGTCAACCACCACCACCACCGCCACCGTCCCACCACAAACCCGCCTCCAAGAAACCCTCTAGACTCACCCGCTCGCTCAACAAGCTCCTACGATCGGTTTTCCGCCTTAGACCAAACCACCATAGCTCATCAAGAGACGGGGCCTTCTACGTCTATGACACGTCAAGTGCGCTCTCCACCATACCGGAGCTGCCGGAGATGATGCCAGAGTTTGATGGGCTTTCGCCCGACATGAAGTCGCTGGTGACTAGGACGGGATCTGATCGTTTTATGCCGACCTCTATCGGTATTTCATGTGCTTGACATTTACAAACACTTTTATTAATTAGTTACTATATATAACTCATGTCATTAATTAATCATAGCTAGTATATATAATTGTATTTTTATTTTGGATTTTAAATGTTTTGATTAAATAGTTTGATGAGTATAGGATCATATGTATCATACTTTAATTGTATGTTTGATTTTAATAAGTATATATGTAATTAATTAACCATATTCATGAATCATAATTATTATTAATTATTACAGCTTTTCAAGAAGAAAAAAAATATAGTTGAATAAGTCAAAATATTTTGTGAAGGGTAGGTGTAGGCGTGTAGCATATATATTGTGAATGACTTTTGACTATATATATGTTGGTATATAATCACTTAATATTGAAATTGGAATTTGAATCAATATTTGATGATTATATATATACATCATACATGCATGACACTTAAAATGAAACTAATTGAAGAAAAAAAGTGAAAACAAATCTCAATCATTAGATAAATTCAATCTAAAAATGTTATTATATATATATATATATTGAGGGAGGTTCATATGAAAAATATAACTTTTTAAGAAAAGGTGAGGAGCAATCTCAGCCATCCGATTCGATTTTTGATGAAAAAAAACGACACGCGCGACCTCAGGTTGCGGGGAAGGTCGCGCAAGTCGCGCACGGTGTTAATCACATGTGATTTACTATATGAATCATATATGATTTTGTACATGTTTTTTGTACCTGAAGTTTTCCTTTGTTAATCATATATGATTTTGTACACAAGAAAAAGCACACGCACGACCTCTGGTCGCGGGGCAAGTCGCGCAACTGGTTGACGTTGTTAATCACATGTGATTTTCTATATGATCTACTATATGAATCATATATGATTTTGTACATGTTTTTTGTACCTGAACTTTTCCTTTGTTAATCATATGTGATTTTGTACACAAAAGTCATTCTCATATATGATTGGCTTGAGATGAGTGGCTGAGATTGCTTCTCGCTTTTTCTTAAATTGATATGCTTCTCGTTTGATCCTTCCCCTATATATATATTATATAGACGAAAGTTCAAATGTGAACCACTTTTTGGTTGTGAACGTGAGGACAACCGAGAGCGCGACACGTGACGACTTTGAGTGTGGTCCCCCTCTTTAATTCAATGCCCTCCCATGAATCGTGCCTAATCATCCGCCGTGGATCTGACGTGGCGCCTAGTCATCCGCCACGTGTCGCGCTCTCGGTTGTCCTCACGTTCACAACCAAAAAGTGGTTTACATTTGAACCCACCCCTATATATATATATATATATATGGGAAGGTTCAAACGAGAAGGGTAGAGATTATTAAAGAGGAGATCGGTCAAAGCCGTCTTTGTTAATCGGATGAGTGGTTGAGATTGCTTCTCACGTTCTCATAAATTGATATATTTCTTGTTTGAACCTCCCTCTCTATATTATATATCTTGTCTGTGTGTGTATGATTGTGTATTTGTGTGTCGGTTTGCATTAACTTGTGAATTGTGATAGTAGTAAGTGTTGTTGAAACTTCATAATTATTTCAATTTTGAACCGTATGAAATGAAAATCTATAAGTCAAATTTATCTTTTACTAATTAATCTCTAGTGTGGAAATATATATAAAAAGATAACATTTTTAGGATAAAGATTTTTTATAAATATTGATTAATTCGTTGAATATTATTAAGTTATTTTATGTTTTTGAATTGAAAAAAGAAGTAGATAACTAAATATGTAAATATATAAATATATAAATACAGTGAATTAATTTCTAATTACATGTTGAATAAAGTTTGCTGCTTTCCTAAAAAAAAAAATTCTAATTGCATGAGTATAGTTTTGTATTGATCATAAATAATTAAATTTTTTAAGGAAAAAGTCCAAATAAACCCAACCAATTATTTCATTGTGAAAGGTTAAGTCTTTAAACAATTTTTTTGAACAAAAAAGCCATTAAACTTTCTTATTTTGAATGATTAAGTCACTAAACTATTCTTTTGAATGAAAAAATCATTAAACTTTTTCATTTTCATTCTTATTAATACAACATGATAAACATCAAGGCCTAGCCCTATAATTGTATGTTTCTCAACAATTTCAAAATCATATAAATAAAATCAACATTGACAAAAAATAGAACAAAGCAGGAAGTCTTAAGTATTTGGCTTTAGAATCAAAATGCGTCCCGCTGGATCGCTCAAGTCCATTGACTAGTCCTGCATAAAAACAACTTTAAATTAGGACTAATTAAGCCTATTATAACATAAAGTTCCAAATTTTATAAAATGTTATTTATGGTAAAATATAATAATTTTAACACGTATTACTTCTATAACTATACGTAAATAAACGAAATTTATTATAAAATAGGGTTAATGTTTTAACCCTATCAACCAGTATGAAGGAATGATCAAGAATTCTATATATGTTTGGTACCAGCAGAAACTTTGAGGGCAGAAATTAAAGGTCCATAATCTCCCTGTTGAGGAATGCAGCATGTCCCCTTCCCAGCCCAAAACAGATGAATCTCAACAAAACTTTGTGTCACATTAACATCAAATTCCTTCATGAGAGCTCTTCCAAAACCACCTGCCTCCTTTGATATGTCAAAGTCCTTTTGTCGACGATTTCCCTGGCGAATAGTAAAAAAAAATCAACGATCTGGCATTGGTCATCAATGAAAGTGTGGGTAAAATGGTAATTTTATGTCATTCAGACTGTTGATTCAGACTAGTATCCAAACAATCATTTTCTATCAGACAATTAAATCATACAGAGTCTTTTAACCATTCTGACCACTTAATGATTCTGAACAAAGTATCCAGTATTTGCCAAACAGCCCCTTAATTAGCAAAATGCTACCTATTAAGGCGACTTATTTCTTCATTACTACAAGTTATTTCAGAAACATTATTGGTGGGAGATTTAGAGCAATTAAGCTAACCTGGATGTAAATATCGAAGACACGCCTCGGATGACCCTGCCAGGTGGTGTTTCCGGTTTGATTGAAGACGGTCTCCGCGAAGTAAAGGGTTACGGTATAAGGACCATTTTCGAGTCCTAAACCGTAGTATCTAAGGGAGCTTGGAGACTTCCTTGAAGTTGTGAAAAGCTCTGGATATGTTGTGTTATTAACTTGTATTGTGGTGGATGCTATAAATGATGGATTCTCATTGTCAATGGTAATACCAACATTGCTCACTCCCCATTTATCTTGAGCTAAATAAAAAGAAGCCGGTCCAAGGGTCGTAATGTTTTCATTCTCGAATAATATGCCATTGTCCGCCCTCGTTTCTGGCCCACCACAGTTGATTGCAAAGCCGGAATCTAAAGCAAGAAACAAGGATCGATCATCAATCCCTCAAACATCTTATTAGTTAGAGTTAAATGCAAATTTGGTTCTTGTGGTTTACAAAAATTAATGACTAAGGTCCCTCAACAGAATTTTTAACTAACAAGGTCCCTATAGTTTTGGTTTTTATAACACATATGGTCCTTCTTATAAAAAAAATAGACGTAAGAAAGGGCAATTTTGTCCATTCATTTTTCCTATTTCTTTAATCTTAATTTATAACATATTTGGTCCCTCTTTGATTAATATAATAAATTAAATTTACTTGATTTTAAATATATTATACTATATTATTTTTATGCCAAAAAACATGCATATATTATTTTATATTGAATACATAAATATTAATACCACCTCTAATTATATTTATTACTTTACAAATTATACAAATACATTTTATATTTTCATGTTAGTTTTATTATCCATTTGAAACAAACTGCAATTTATGATAAATTTCGAGTTATATTATTGAAAAGGGATCCATCTGATAAAAAAATAAATATAAATCACATATGTAATCAAATAGAATTATTATGTCTTTCTCATAAATTATCTATTGCCACAATTTTATCTCGTATAATCATTTGGTGTCAAACTTTGCATGTTTTTTTATGCTAGTGTTATTTTAAACGTGATGTTGTAATTTCATTTCACTTATTATGTATTTTTTTACTCGTTTTTGTTATTTTCATACTAAAATATAGATTAGTGATGTGCTTTTTACTAAGTATGTTGCAATTTGCTTCAAATGTATGATAAAATTAACATAAAAATATAAAATATATTTGTATAATTTGTAAGGTAAATAGATATAATTAGAGGTGCTGTTAAAATTTATGTATTCAATATAAAGAAATATATACATGTTTTGGCCTAAAAATAGTAATATAATATAATATATTTAAAAGGGACCAAATAAATATAACTTTATATATTAATTAAAGAGGGACTAAATATGTTATAAATTAAGATTAAAGAAATAGGAAAAGTGAATGGACAAAATTACCCTTTCTTAATTCTAATTTTTTTTTTTATAAGAAGGACCATATGTGTTATAAAAACCAAAACTATAAGGACCTTGTTAGTTAAAAATTCTATAGAGGAACCTTAGTTATTAATTTTTATAAACCATAAGGACCAAATTTGCATTTAACTTTATTAGTTAATTTGATGAAATAAAGCCTTCTTGGAGGATATATTTATTACTAGCATTTCCTACTAATCTAACATTAACAATTATTTGGGTCAGAAATGAGCAATGACCAACTTACACGGTGTCGTGTTCCTGTTGCAAGGAAAGTCTCGCTGAAGACAATACAATCCTGGGAGAACACTGCAAACGAATACATTTGAATCTCTATAAGAACAATAACCGGAAAACTTCAAGATGTCACCAAAGATGAAATAGAGTGATCCATTCTCTTGTTAATATTAACTTGGATTCTCTAGTCTAAAGCACCTGGATGCATTTAATCTTAAAAGTTGGTTTTATTTGGCATCCCCAAACAATGACCATATGATCAAATAGAATGAAAATTCAAAATGATTACCTTATATTTGTGCTGTCAAATTTAAAATTATTAGCCACCAAATTCCTGAAATAAGAGCCAAGCATTTCGACATATGTTAATGAAATTACAAAAAATAAAAAATGAAGACGGTATGTTATATAAAAACGAACGTACAATTGCAGATTATCTATTTCGGATGTTGGCATCACCCACCGAGGAAAATTGCCAGATAGTTGATTGTAAGACAAATCTCTGCAAAATAAAACTTCATTAGATCAACAACCAGTCTGTTTTCATGTTCATATAGTTATCAACTTACAAATTCTGAAGCCTTTCACTTTTATCGGGAAGAAGAGAACCGGACAAGCTGTTGTTTCCAAGAAACCTGACCACGTTAAGCACAATAATAATTAAAACTGAAGATTAAGAGCCAAAAGTATATTGTATTATTGAATAGAGAAGCGTGAATTACAAAGAAGCGAGAGCGGCTATATAAAGCCAAGAAAACCCTAAAACAAGTAAACCCTAAAAGCAAACGGGCCGGGCCCAAATATAAAGCTAAGCTAACATCCCCCCTCAAACTCACAATGCAACAGCAATAAGCATTGAGAGTTTGTCACATAAGAAACGAAAACGCGATGCAGGTAGAGCCTTGGTGAAAATATCAGCAATCTGCAGAGCTGAAGGTACAAAAGGCAACGAGATAGTCCCGAGCTGCAGATGTTGACGAGTGAAGTGGCAGTCAATCTCAATGTGCTTCGTCCTTTCGTGAAAGACCGAATTTTTCGCAATTTGCATCGCACTTTTGTTGTCACAATGCAATGGAGTGGGTTGCAAAACATCAACACCCATATCTGCAAGAAGCCAACGTAACCAAACAATCTCGCAAGTAGTTACTGCCATAGCACGATATTCGGCCTCCGTAGACGAACGAGAAACAACATCCTGTTTCTTGCTTTTCCATGAGATAAGAGAATCTCCAAGAAAAATACAGAACCCAGTAGTAGACTTGCGATCACTAGGATCACTATCCCAACTGGCATCACTATAGGCACTCAACTTTAGAGAGGATGTCGAAGGGAACAAGAGGCTCTGAAATTGAGTGCCACGAAGATACCTCAAAATGCGAAGAACAGCTCCCCAATGAACAGTAGTAGGAGCTGTAACAAATTGACTGACCACATGAACTGCATGAGCAATGTCTGGACGTGTAACCGTAAGATAAACCAAACTTCCAACAATAGTACGGTACAAGCTCGGATCTGATAAAGGAACACCATCTGTTGGAGTATAGTGAACATTGGTCTCAAGAGGCGTGTCAACAGTTTTCTTGTCAGAAAGTCGAGCACGCTCAAACAAATCCGATATATACTTTGTCTGGGAAAGGAGATAGCCTTTCTTGGATTGAGCAACCTCAATACCCAAGAAGTAACGCAACGTCCCCAAGTCCTTCATAGCAAAACGATGGGCCAGTTCTTGCTTCAGAGACTCAATACCGTCATGGTCATCTCCAGTGATAATCATGTCATCCACATATAAGGATAGAAGAATCCGACCTGCCCCCGTGCATCTAACAAACAACGCAGAATCATGATTACTAGGGGTGAAACCAAGAGAAGTAATCACCGTAGAGAATTTCTCAAACCAAGCGCGAGGAGCTTGCTTGAGACCATACAGTGCTTTGCGAAGCCGACACACTTCTCCTGGTTTATGAGCCACACCTGGGGGAGGAGTCATGTACACCTCCTCATGAAGATCACCATTCAAGAAAGCATTCTTTACGTCCATTTGACAAATTTTCCACTGACGAATAGAAGCAACAGCAATAAGAGTTCGAACAGTCGTCATCTTTGCAACTGGTGCAAAGGTCTCATCATAATCCATGCCATACTGTTGGGAGTATCCTTTAGCAACAAGTCTGGCCTTGTACCGCTCAACAGACCCATCCGACCTTGTTTTAATCTTGAATACCCATCGAGAACCAATTGCATGCTTTCCAAAAGGAAGTAGGACTAGATCCCACGTGTGGGTCTGATAAAGAGCTGTCAGTTCCTCAGCCATTGCATTCTGCCAAAGAGGATCAGAAATAGCCTCTCGATATGATTCAGGTTCAGTCAAACGATGTATATTAGTAATAAAGGAAGCAAATGAGGCTGAGTAGGATGAATAAGCAAAATCAGGGAGCTTGGTAGACTTACGAGTACGAGTGGACTTACGAGGAGGGACGTCCGTGGTCTCATCAGGTGCGGGAGCGGTCATAGGCGTAGCAGAATCAGAAGACGTGGATGTCTCAGGGGGGTCTGATGTTGCAGATGTCTCATGAGCAGGAACATCAGGGAAGGTATCATCAGTGTCAACATCAAAAGGATCAATAGATCGGAGATCTGATTGCGTCACATCATGAGACTGGGCCGGAATAGAAAAGAAAGGAATATGTTCCAAAAAAGTGACATGTCGAGAAACATATAGTTTTTGACTTACCGGATCAAAGCAACGATATCCTTTCTGACCAATACCATACCCCAGAAAGACACACAAAGCAGAACGAGGAGATAACTTATTTCTCTCAACATGAGGACGCAGGACAAAACAAGTACAACCAAAAACACGCAAAAAAGAGTAATCGGGTGACTCACCATATAGTTTCTCAAAGGGAGACAAACCAGAGTTATGAGCTATGGGAATTCGATTTATCAAGTAGGTAGCGGTTAGAAGCGCTTCCCCCCAGAAAATACTTGGAACTCCGGAAGAAACAAGCAATGAACGAGCAGTTTCAACAAGATGTCGGTGTTTCCTTTCAGCAACTCCATTTTGTTGAGGAGTATCAGTACAAGATGATTGATGGATGGTACCATCAGATGCAAGTAACTGAGTGAAGTCATTAGAGGTATATTCCCCTCCTAAATCACACCTGAAACATTTTATGACAGCAGAATGTTGCGTTTTTATTAAAGCTCTAAAGTTACTATACACCAAGAGAAAATCAGATCTGCGTTTCATGAGGAAAACCCAAGTATAACGAGTATAATCATCAATAAACGACACATAGTACTTGGAGCCTCCCTTTGAAGACACAGGAGATGGTCCCCACACATCAGAATGTACAAGATCAAAAGGAGCAGAGGAACAAGACATACTTTTATTAAACGGTAAAGCAGAAAATTTTGCCAGTTTACAAGCACTACAGTCAGAAATATCACAACTTTTCAACTGTCCCAAAGCGCCTGTAGAGGCCAAAAACTGTAACCGTGACGCAGACACGTGCCCTAAACGAACATGCCAAAGATAAAAAACTGAAGAAGAATGACTCAAACGAAATGAAGACAAATCAACACTGGAAGCCGCAACACCAGAAACTCTGAGTTCATCCACGACATAGAGATCCCCTAGCTTATGGCCTATCCCAATCACCTTCCGAGTCCGCGGGTCCTGTACACAACACAAATAATCAGAGAAGAAAACCCAATAACCGGTTTTACATAGTTGGCTAACTGAAACAAGATTCAAAGCAAGTGTGGGTATATAATAGACATCGGAAAGAGACAACTGGGGAGTGACAATAGAACCAACACCTTCTACTTGCATGGGCGTAGAACTAGCAGACATAACAGAGACTGGTGATCTCGGGGACAAGGATGTAAAAGATATCAAATGAGGTGACATATGATGAGATGCACCTGAATCTAGAATCCATAAGGAAGAGGGAATACCTGAAGTGTTGGTCGAAGACAAACCTGAACCTGAATGAGACATAGAGGCAGACATGGCAATTGGATTAGAGGCAAGGAACTGTTTAAATTGCTCAAAGACCTGAGGATCAAAAACAGATGGTGGTGGTGTGCCAGTGGGCTGAAAATCATGTTCTACTGGAGAAGGAGCAGCAGCAGCAAACTGCGGCGGACGAGGTGCCCAAGGAGTCGGACCAGGAGGACGAAACTGAGGGGGTGACTGAAACGATCCAGGAGCTTTGTTCTGTTGCTGCTGTGGCCGTTGTTGTTTTCCCCTGTTCAATAGCAGTGGACACTGGACTTCCAATGATTCTTCTGTTTGCAGTAACTACATTCATCAGGGCTACCCTTGCTTTATTCTGAGGTCTTTGAGGAACAGCAAAGACAGCAGGAGTAGATGGCAACTTAGGATCTTTGTCACCAGAAGACTTCAAACGAGTTTCCTCTGCAATTAGTTCATGAACAACCGAGTCAACTGTGGGAAGAGGGGTACGATGAAGAATTGTGCCACGTAATCCTTCAAAATCAGATCGTAATGCCATCAAGAACTGAACCAAGCGCTGCTCTTCCCTTCTAGAAATATAAGGCTTAAAAGCCTTCAAATCTGCAGATTCAGTAAGAGCCAACTGATCCCACAAGTCGGACATAGCAGCGTAGAATTCCTGAACACTCAACTCATTCTGTCGAAGGGCACGAATATCAGTTTCTAACTGATATTGTTTTGCAAAGTTCGATTGAGTGTACAATCTTTCCAAATGATCCCAGACTTCTTTAGCCGTATCGTACTTGGCTAATTGAGTCCCAATGGATTGTGCCACAGAGTTATTAATCCAAGTGATAACTTTCGAGTTATCAGTTTCCCATGAATCCACCAACAACGAATAATTTGCAGCCTTCTCATCAGTCGGTTTACTGCTTTTACCAGTGACATAACCCCACATATTTTTACCCCTCAAAAAATTTTTCATGACATAACTCCAATACGAATAGTTTTTTCCATCTAATTGAGTGCTAATAGACTGAAGAGAATCATCTTTGGGAGACATGGTTTCGACCAAACACAAGATGAACGAAAGCATAAATAGCCCCAATAACAACGAATAGCCCCAAATTAGACGAAAACAAAATCAAACAGAACGAGACGAAACTCAACAAATCAGACGAAACGAGAAATTATGAACGAAATTACCAGAAATCATGAACCAGAAAACATTCACGAAAAATTTCGATCCGCGAAACCGGTGCTTGCTACAACGTCGTCTATGAGCATCAAATATTGGATCGATACTTGAGCTCTGATACCATGAAGATTAAGAGCCAAAAGTATATTGTATTATTGAATAGAGAAGCGTGAATTACAAAGAAGCGAGAGCGGCTATATAAAGCCAAGAAAACCCTAAAACAAGTAAACCCTAAAAGCAAACGGGCCGGGCCCAAATATAAAGCTAAGCTAACAAAAACAACATATCGAGTATACGTGAAATAGTAACAAACATTGCAGGGAAAGGTTTAACGATATAACGTACAAGGAAACAAGGGAACTCATATTCACTAATCTTGGGGGAAGCGGGCCACTTATATTGTTGAAACTTAAATCCCTGCCAAACAGAATTAACAAATACAATAGTAGAAATAGTTACATATTATTATAGTTATCATCTATTTCCTATATATAAGATTCTGTAAATTAGATTTTGCATTAATTAGAACTTACAGCGTAATTAGCTTATCCAATCGAAAAATGTCCGTTGGGATAGGACCAGAAACTAATGCATTTCGTATAACTCTAGTCAAAGTACATTAATCATTAAACGGTTAGTAGCTTTCCAGCAAAAGATAGACATAAAACATCCGTCATTCCATTTCAAAGGGATATCTGTGTGTGTGTGTCTTACAAGTGACTTAGGTTCGTCAAGCCGGTGATAAAATCAAGAGATGAACTAACATTCTGCAAATCACCTATTCGCCTGTAAAATTTCATGTAGAAAAGTTGTTCATCCACTTTCATCACAACCGTAAAGAGTGTAATCTGTAGAGAGAAAGATGCTGCAACTCACAGATCTCTCAATGAGGTTAAGTTTAAAAAACTAGCCGGTATAGGACCTTCAAAATTATTCCCGTAAAGTCTCCTATATATAAGATCATCAAACAACATCATCTGAAAATGATCAGTAATTGATACCTTTTTATATTAGATGGCATGGTGAAGTATAGCCATTCTTGCTTACAGCGGTCTAGTTTCCTCCAGTTGCCGATAAAAGCAGGTAGCTTTCCAGAAAATGAGTTGTCTGGTGCCCACCTGAAAACCAACAAGAGTAAGAAAAAAATAAGCTGATTGCTTTGCATAATATCTGGTTTTTACTTGGCACTAGAAGAATAATCAAGAATGTTCATGGGACAAAAAGATAACTACATGTCAACCAAGTTTTCGAGGTTGGAAAATGTCGAAGGAATCTCGCCACCAGCACCACAACTGTCTAGGTATCTGCAAAATTAAGTTAAGATTGAATGATTTAGCTTCTAATTAGATACTAGAGTATATCTTATTTGTTTCAGAAGCATATCTGCTTGTGAATATAATTATTGAGAAGAAATGGTCCAAGTTCAGACGATGTGGAACTCTAACACGCCCCCTCTGACAAAGGCAAAACTTGTCCCAGAGTCCCTCGAGTGCCAAGCCTTGGCTCTGATACCTAGTGAGAATTAATATGTTGAACCCTATTAGATTACTCTCCAAATGAGCCTTGGAGGAGAGAAGGGAGTTTCCAACATATATAGAGAAGAAATGATCCAAGTCTATCCGATGTGGGACTCTAACAATACGAATTATCTTCTAATAAGATACTACTAGATTATGTCTTATTGGCTTCAGATTTCAGAAGCATATGTGCTTGTGCATATATAATAATTCATATATTCTAATACAAACGTACAATAGCCGCAAGTTAACTAGGTTTCCAAGCTCTGGGGGAAGAGTGCCGGAAAAATTATTGGAACTCAAAGCCCTGCAACAAACAAACAACATATGTAAAGGCAAGTATATATAAGAACCATATATACAAGCAGAGAGTTAATTAGCTATTTCTACTCAATACAACAACTAAGTAAACTGTGAATAAAGAGCAGCTAGTTCTTTAAGAACATCAAAAGGCACTTACAGCATATATAGTTGTTTAAGATTCCCAATCTCCCTGGGTATTGGACCATAAAACTGATTGTGAGCAACTTGCCTGTTAAGAGAGAAATTAAGGTTAGCAATTCAGGAAATATATCTATCCTTCACACTAGTTGCTATTATAACACAATAACATATTACTACTGGAATAATAATAACTGCCATATTTGATAGGATAAATCTCACCATGATATGCTAGCTGCAATAAAAATATCAGAAAGTAGGAAAGTAGCCCATTATATTCTGGTCCTTCAATTATCACCCTAGCTACGAGATTGAAGCACTCCAAATGCACGTTCAACATCCTTTCTTGCACCCTCTTGATAGATATATCAGTTATATAATATCCTTTACCATTAGCGTCAAATTAACCAATGATCTCCCCCCCCCCCCCCCCCCCCCCCCCCCCCCCCCCTCCTCCCTCATAAGACATCATTAAATAAGTTGTTGAGTATGTTGATATTATTACGTGATCCAGCTATCCCAAAAGTGTATGCCATAGTTTTAAACATACAAATAAATAAACTTCCTACACTTACAAGACCTGCAATGCAGAAAAATTTCCAACGAATGAAGGCAAGGTACCAGTGAAGGAATTCTTATCAAGTCTCCTGCAAGAGTGAAAAAAAATATCATCAACTGCATATATACATTAATGATACCATCACATATCTGTGACGGAAAACGACCAAGTCTCGAATCTTAGGGACTAAATATTGATTTTGATCGATGATTTCGAGAGAAAGAAACAAAGAAAGGTTAAATGAAAAATACATACAATTCAATGAGGTAAGTTAGAGCAGCAAGTTCTTCCAGAAAAACCCCTTGCCTGCTAAGTCTCCATATTTTCCTGGAAGCAAAAAACATACAAGTCTCAGGATACTACTTTACTAGTTTTGGTCAAACATAATTTATTCGTAAGCTAGCTTGTTGGCTACTCGCCAGCTTATAGGCAACTAGCTAGTTATTAGTCAACAACTAGCTTATCAGCTAGTTTGCCAAACATTTGAAGAAAGAAGTAAAAGGGAAGATGTAGTTACAATCTGGTAATATGGCAAGTGGTGTTGTTATCGAAGGTACAGTCGCATATGATGGCTGGATTGACTAGATATTTGTCATCATTCCCGAAATCTGCGTCTGGTCCGAGCGCTGTTCCAGTGCATGGTTCTCCGCTTATATTCCAGAGGTTGTTGGGAACTCGAACATCCCATTGTTGAAATATCGAATTCAGTGCTCTCACTGTTGAAAGAAAAGAGAAAAGATGATGTAACGCTTTGTTGATAGAAAATGCAAATGTTATGTATGCGTAACTGATCGTGATCCTGATCGAGTGAAAAATATTTTAAAACAGTATTATTAATTTGGATAGGTTTATAAATATACAATTAAAATATTTTTTTGTGTAATCAAATAGTTAATTATAAATTACGTAGATAGATGTTAAGACCATCTTCAACCTTTAACAACAAAAAAAAGGAAGAAAAACACCCAAGTTTACTGAAATAGATTGAGATTAAAATTAGATTGAGATTAAAATTAGATAGGTGAAAGATATAAATAATTTTTTTTAACAAACATTGAATTCAATTATTGATAAATATAGTTTTTTTTTAATGTTAAAACTTAAAAGTTGTCCTTTTCTTCAAATACTTTTCAGATTTTGAAAAGGTCAACTATAAAAAAAGAAAGCCGCCACCATCAAATTTTCATCCAAAAGTTTCTACATAACGATTAAAATAATAAATATAATAAGTATTTAAATTTCCAATATCCTACCGACAATTTAAAAGAAATCGAAATTTCGTCTTACAATAATGTGTACTGAAAAATATACAATTTAAAAAAATACGTAACTACAACATGAATATCTTGAATAATAAACATTAATGGATTTTTGTACATAAGAATAATGAACAGAATTGATGAAAAAGTATACTTTTAGACATAATTATTCCTTCATTAAAAATATAGATATGAATTTTGGAAAGCAGGAATAACACCAATTGCATTACATTTTACACTTCTGTTTAAGTTCTTCTCTAATTGTCTGGCTAATTGGTCAATTTAGGATCAATTCAATTGGCAATAAATTTTGAGTTTTTCTTCTCTTTCCAAAATTGCTTTTCTTACAAAATCATTGGGATTTTTTCCTTTACGAAGCTCTTAAATTAGTCGACCTATATGAAAACCGGTCCAAACATCCATAATTATCCTAAAAATAACAGCGAATCTGCCATGTGGCAGCTAGGAAAGGTAGGTAGGTGGGAGCTGTATGAAATTTTGGAAGCAAGGAAACATAAAAGCGCTAACATTTTCGAATTGTTTCAGACAACAAATAGGTAAATGCGATCATGCCTCTTTTGATTGTGCACCAATAAGAACTATTAAATCAATCCAAATAATTAAAAAAAACTATCGGGCAAAATGTTAAATCAAATCAAACTCGTTGTCGATCTAATCAACTGTGTGCGTGAGTCTGTGAGAGAGAGAGAGAGAGAGAACAGAGTAAAAACAATACCTTCGGAAGGATTAGTACGAGCAATTAGAGCATTGGATTTATGAAACAGGATGATACAGAGTATGAAGAAGACGAAATTCGAAACCGAAATTGAAATTGAAGAAGGAAACTTTGATTGGAATCCCATTGCCAGCCTTTGATGGTGTTGATGCAGAGATAAATTGAATTGATAAAAGGAGGAGTGCAAGTGGTCTACATGAGCTTTTTTTTCTTCTTTTTTTTAAGGAAAGCGTCAAAGGGCTCCTATGTGTAAAGAGTGGGTCCCACCATACCATTATAGAAAGGATGTAAATAATCATGAAAAAAACACTACAATATATCCAATTTTCTATTATGTTAATATTATGTTAATATTTAATTTGATGGGTTTGTGTTGTCCTAAAGTTTATTATTTAATCAATTAATAAGCAATAAAACATGAAAAGTGACCTCAAATAATTAATAAATTTCCATTGATTATCCGAAGTTTGAAGTTTTATTATAAAACTGAAAAAATAAGAGGTAGAACTTAAAATTTCAAAGAAGGATAGGAGGTTTTTAGATGTTTTCTTAAAATTAAAATAAACCATTTTAAATTTGAAGTCCTCTTAATTTTCGGACTTAAAAGGTATAAAAAGTATCTTTCATAAAACAAATAGCCCCTTAATATAGAAATGAGAAGATAACAAAAGTTGTTAAAAGATATCTTTTTGTTTTTCTAATTTTATATTACATTAAGAAGTTAAAAAGAAAAGACCAAATAAAGCAGACCATTGACCCAATAGGCATTTATAATAATCCATACGATATTTAGGAATTTTTTAAGATTAAACATGAGGGATTCGAATTATATTTGATTATGTGAATGACAAAATAAAGAGTTTTTTCTTTTTTACCATCTTTCTTATGTAGTGGAAACAATTTTTTTTTTATGTTTTCTACTAAGGCTATCCACAGCGGACACTCCGAGCCCTTTGGGTTAACACAGCCACGTCAGCGCCACGTCAGCTTTTCTCCAACCCTCTCTTAACCCTCTACAACCCTTACCCAACCCTCTCACACACAACACTCCAGCCCGTCAGCGGCTTCATGCCACCGCCAACCCTCTCTATGCCGCTGGCAACCATGGGGTTGCACGTCCCAACCCGCCGGGCCTTTTGAAGCTGGCGGGCTTAACCCGATGGAGCCCGAACCACCGCTGTGGATAGCCTAAGTGGTCTACTCCGTAAACATATGTTTTGTGGAAACTAAATTTTATATTTTCGACCAAATGATTTTATTTATTATGTTACCATGTTTCTCTTTTTTGGCTTTAGTTTTATGATCAAACCTCCCTTATCGCTTCATCATTCATTTGGAATTTCCCAACCAAATCCTATTATGACTTGGCTTTGGAATTTCTTCATTGTCTTCTAATATAGATGGTGTACCTTACACGATGTTGTGTCCATTATTATAATGTAGGTGGCTTATTTGACTCCGTCTGCAATTAGTAACATAGAAACGATAATTACAAAGTGACCAACACATAGTACAAGCCACGAAGATATATATACTACTTGTAATTCAAGTAGCATAGAAACCTTGAGACTTGGAAACTATAAAAACCTTCATTTGGTGCATGTATACAAGCTACCATCTGATCAAAGAAACTATATAAACCTTCGTTAAGCGATGATTTGGTTTTACTATATTATTATTTTCTTGATATGCCCAAACACTTCAATTGTTGCCAATTCTTCTTCTATTGCCAACCAACTCACAACAACAACAGCAACAAATGGTAATGGTAACGGTGCCATCAACAAGTCATGCTTCCACAAGGAGAAACAAGCTCTCCTTCATTTCAAAGCTTCCATTTATCAAGACTTCTGACGCAGTGAGAAACGTGGAACGGATCGACAAGCGTCAACCCGGAAACAAACGACGCTCACAAGCGTGAAACGCCAAGAAACAAAAGAGATAAAACTCTTTAAACTCTCAAACGAGAAATTATATTGAATAAAACTGAATAATCTGATTACAATAGTAGCCTAAGCATCCTATTTATAATCTAGCTACGAGATAAATATGGAATGTAAATAACTGAAATCTATTTTAACTAGGAAACTAAATAAAATAACTACTAAATTTAAATCTTAACTTGATAATTAAGAAAACTAATAAATGGTAACATTGTTATTCTAATTAAGTAATAAAATAACCGAACAAACAGATCATGGCAATATCTTCCGGAATATTCCGTCGCGCAAAACGACCAGCAACTCGCTCGCGTCGCGAGCTACATCTTCGCGCCGCGAAGGTGGCGCTGTTCCGGCACTGGATTTTCTTCTTCTTTCGACCTCCTTTTCGTGGTTTCCATAAATACTTTAGAATACCCGATACAGCTCGAAATCGAACTGTATCAGACACCCCCACTTGAAAAGAACTCGACCTCGAGTTCTCGTGTACAACGTTTAATTTCTCGGGGAATTGATATAACAAAAGATCACGGAGCACGGTTTTTGGTTGGCGTTTGAAACAAAGAAAGGGATCGACTTCCGCAGGTTGTGTTCGACTCCACGTAAGCGTGACTTCATCTAATTCGTAGGGATAAAAAACTTCTTTGCCTTTTTCAGATAAAGGCTTCGGTGGCGGCTCGGGAATGATTGCGACAACTTCTTGCGGCGGTTCGATGACGGCGGGTGGAGGTTCGATCACAATGGGTGGCGGTTTGATCACGACGGATGAAGGTTCGATGACAATGGGGACAATTTCCTTCTCGGGTTTCTCCGGTGGTTGTTCTTTTTCCGGTAAGATCTCGGCCACTTTTTCCGGGTTCAATGGTCGTTTACGGTTGAGAAGATAGGTCTCCCAAACAGCTTTGAAGTCGGTTTTGATGGCGGGAATCACAATCGGCTCGTAATAATGGTGGCGATGGTGCGACTTGGGTCGGTTACGAGGTGGTGGATTGACGTGCTTATCTCTTTTCGGATGGACGTTTAGGAGATTGGCAAGGGTAGTGGTGTTGGCGTTCATGGCGGTGATGAGGGCGTTATTGTTGTTGGTGAGGGCGGTATTGAGGGTCGTGGAAACAGCCGCGACAATTGCCTCAATATCTGCCTTGTTGAGTCGTCGGGGTGGCGAAGCCATCGGAAGGAAAAGAGACAGCGATCTGTGCTCTGATACCAACTGACGCAGTGAGAAACGTGGAACGGATCGACAAGCGTCAACCCGGAAACAAACGACGCTCACAAGCGTGAAACGCCAAGAAACAAAAGAGATAAAACTCTTTAAACTCTCAAACGAGAAATTATATTGAATAAAACTGAATAATCTGATTACAATAGTAGCCTAAGCATCCTATTTATAATCTAGCTACGAGATAAATATGGAATGTAAATAACTGAAATCTATTTTAACTAGGAAACTAAATAAAATAACTACTAAATTTAAATCCTAACTTGATAATTAAGAAAACTAATAAATGGTAACATTGTTATTCTAATTAAGTAATAAAATAACCGAACAAACAGATCATGGCAATATCTTCCGGAATATTCCGTCGCGCAAAACGACCAGCAACTCGCTCGCGTCGCGAGCTACATCTTCGCGCCGCGAAGGTGGCGCTGTTCCGGCACTGGATTTTCTTCTTCTTTCGACCTCCTTTTCGTGGTTTCCATAAATACTTTAGAATACCCGATACAGCTCGAAATCGAACTGTATCAACTTCTATGGCCGACTCTCTACATGGAGAGTTGAAGATGATGATTGCTGTAAATGGAGTGGAGTCACCTGCAACAACCAAACACATCATGTAATAGAGCTCCACCTACGATTCTGTTTTCTTAAAGGTGAGATTAGCCCTTCATTGGTTAACTTAAGCTTCTTGAATCATCTTGACCTTTCCTTCAATAAATTCAATGGAACCATTCCCGACTTCATTGGTTCCATGACTCAATTAAGGTATCTTGACCTTTTCAATAATGCTTTCAATGGAACCATTCCCAAGTCCATTGGTTCCTTTGACCCAATTAAGGTACCTCGACCTTTCCTACAACTTCCTTCATGGAAACATTCCTCCAGAATTTGGAAATCTTGTAAGCTTGCGAAATCTTTCACTTGGAACCTGTGATAACTCATGTATGCTTGAGATTGAGAACCTAGATTGGCTATCTAATCTTTCTCGTTTGCAACACCTTGAAATGGATAGTATTTCCCTAGCCAAAGCAAATTACTGGACAGATGCCATTTTAAGTCTCCGAAAACTATCACTTTTAAGTTTATGGAAATGTGATATCTCAGAGGTCATGCATCCATATTCTTCATTTCTTAACTCTTCTTCTTCATCTATTGAATATCTATATCTTCGTAATAACAATCTCAACTCATCCATGTATCGTTGGTTGTTCCCATTAACAAGCAATAGACTTCTCTATCTTGATCTCTCTGAAAACATGTTAGATGGGATACCCAAATATCTTGGTAATCTATGTAGTTTAACAGATTTATATCTCAATAGAAATCAGCTGTCAAATTTGCTGATCTTCTAAACAATTTGTTTGGATGCACATTAGTTACATTGCGAAGGTTGAGTGCTCATAATAGCCAATTCACAGGGTCAGTTTCTGATGAGATCCAACAGTTTTCATCGGTAGAGTTCTTGTACCTATCTGATAATCACTTAAGTGGGACTATGAGTGAAAAGGTGTGGGAATTACCCAATCTTCAAAATCTATATGTTTCTTCCAACTCTCTTGTCATCTCTCCAAACATTGGAAAGTCAAGGCTTCAAACCATAAATCTTTCAAACAACTCACTCGTAGTGACTCCTTCCAAAGCTCATATGTCAAACATTTACTACGTAGATTCTATTGATTTGAGTGCTTGCAACCTAGGGCCTCTCTTCCCTAAATGGATTCAAACATACAAAAATCTTACTTTACTTGATATTTCCAGTAATCGAATTTCTGACACGATTCCTGTTCTGTTTTGGAAAACATGGCCTTCACGATTGACATATTTGGACCTTTCTTCCAACAATATCAGCGGGAAAGTACTAGATTTATCATCAAATTTTGACATCCATCCAATAATAGATTTCAGTTCCAACAACTTCCATGGGCCGATACCAAACGTTCCTTCCACTTTGGCATCATTGAATCTTTCCAGAAACAAATTCAATGGTGGAATATCCTTCTTATGCCAAATTGTTGATGGGTTCTTGTCATATCTTGACCTCTCTCACAACTCCTTAACCGGACAACTTCCCGACTGCTTGTGGCATTTCAAAGGACTCCAAGTTCTTAATCTAGGGTACAACCATTTTTCTGGAAGGCTTCCTGCTTCAATAGGATACTTGTTTCAACTCGAGGTTTTGGATTTGTATAACAATAACTTCTCAGAAGAATTGCCTTTGGCTTTGAAGAATTGCACGGGGTTAAAGTTTTTGAATTTAGGGGCCAACAAGTTTTCTGGTAATGTGCCTATTTGGATTGGGGAAAACTTTATATGGTTGTATGGCCTTATCCTAAGATCAAACAACTTTATTGGTCCCATTCCTTTACAACTATGCCATCTCACAAATCTTCAAATCCTTGACTTGTCAACGAACAACCTCAATGGAACCATCCCAAAGTGTGTGAATTATTTCAGTGTCATGGTTGATGGGAGATTATTGGGACAAGGTAGTCATCTTTATGGGGATAACACGAATTTCACAGGTACCTATGTCGACAATGCGATGATTGAGTGGCAAGGAAATGAACGTGAATTCACAAACACTCTAGGATTGTTATTGAACATTGACTTGTCAAGCAACAACTTAACAGGACAAATCCCAAATGAATTAACCGATCTTCATGGATTGGTTGCACTAAACTTGTCAAAGAACACTCTACATGGAGAGATTCCACGAAAGATTGGTGAGATGAAAAATCTTTTAACTTTGGATTTATCTCGAAACAATTTTTCTGGAGCGATACCATCAAGCATGTCTCAGATGGCCTTGTTAAATTACCTAGACATGTCACGTAATAGTTTGTCGGGACGAATTCCATCTAGCACTCAACTTCAGTCCTTTCCACCTTCAAGGTACATTGGAAATGCAGGACTATGTGGACCTCCCATTACCAAAAGTTGTCCGGGAGATGAAGTGCCATCTGTGGTACATGAAAGTGAAAGTTGTGAGGAAAACATTGATGAACTTCGGAGATGGTTTTATATTGGCGGGGGTACTGGTTTTTCCCTTGGATTTTGGATGGCATGTGGCGTTTTACTTCTCAACCGTCGTGGAAGACATGCTTTTTTCCCCTTTGTTGATTTCGTGAAAGATTGGGTTTACGTAAAGGTGGTGGTGATCATTCGAAGATTGGAGAGGGTTGCAGGCACATAGTGGTCCATAGTTTGTTTTTCTTGTTTGTTGGTATATTAACGTTGTTTTAGTTACTTGTTATTTTTGTTATTTGGGTGCTGGAGATATAGTGTTTGTCTTGTATTTGGTAGAGGGTTTTAAGCCCCCAAGTATGAATAAAATTGCCACCAACACCATGATTGGCCATTTGGTTGTGGTGGGTAAAATAGGATAGAACTACTACAGGTATAACCTATTGTTGCAACTTTCTTAGTACCATAAACTTGGTCAAACTGATGAAAAACAAAAGGTATGACCATTATTAATAACTGCATGATACATGGGCCTCAACATTAACCACAAATATTAAGCATGCTATGTAAATCTTCTGAGCTTGATGTTTCATGATTTGGATTTTGTGTTTGATTGTTTTGGTTATGAGGGTATATTTCTTTCTCTGTTTTCATTTGTTTGCCTTATATATGTAAAGTAGCATCACCTATCAAGGTATCCATGGCTTGCATTATTATACATTATATTGTGTTTGTTTATTAAAGGGTATTAATGATAGCAACTGCTTGAATAATTATGGGTCATTCTTCAAGATTATGATAAAACATCAATAATCACAGAGAAGGAAACAAAGCCATTCATCTCTAACATTCAGACTTCATTTGCCATTGACCTTATAATTTTGACAACGAATAATCTTGGAAAAAAATTTATATATCAAGAAGCATTCTTTATCTGTTGTTGGAATGGTACCATTATTAAAATATCGACTTACCGATCAGTGAAAAGAGCAGCCCAGCCGGAGAAGCTTAGGCAGAAGCGGAAACAGGGGCAGATCACGAGAGCGGTTTATCCTCAGAGACGATTGCGGGATTGTTAAAAAGAGAAGCCAAGAATCAAAATAGTGAACAAATGTTGTAATTTTAAGTCTTGAATCATCATTTCAAGTTACAATTGAAAGAAAATTTATTTTTATTATCTGTAAGTAAAGCTCATATTCATAGATATATTTTTGTGTTTTTTAATCGAATCTTCAAATTTGAATTTCATTTTCAACAATTACTTGTATATTCATTGTTCACATGTAAAATATATATTTGCAGACATTTGTGAATGTGCAAATAATCACATGTAATATATATATTCTTATGTAAGCATACTTACGGTTTGATGTTTCACAATTTAGATTTGGGTTTGATCTTTCTGTGTTTCCATTTGTTTGCTGTATATATGTAATGTAGCATCACCTAACAATTCAAGGTAGCATTTTTCATCGCCATTATTGAATTGAAACATGCCTTTTTCCACTTTGTAAATAGGTTTGAAAGATGGGGTTCATGCATACATGATTGTGTATATTTTTATTCTTCTATTTTTACTTAGGGTTAATTACATGGGAGTGTATCCAACTTGTCACGTTTTTTCATTGTATGTACCCAACTTTTAAACCTACCATTGTATGTACTGAACTTTTTAATTTTCTCATTGTATGTATCAAACCTGATATAACAGGTAAGAGGCTGACGTGGCACCAGTTATATTGACGTGGCATCTGATGTGGCGTGACGTGGCATCTGATGTGGATATTCTTGAACTTTTTAATTTTCTCATTGTATGGATCAAACTTTTACTAATTTCTTCATCTTCAACCTCCCTCCCACCACCACCACCACCACCATCACCACCACACCACCACCAAACCACCACCACCATCACCACCTAACCACCACCAAACAACCACCACCACCACCACAACCAAACCACCACCACCACCACCAAACCACCACCACCACCACCACCACCACCACCACATAGGCTTCCTCTCTTAGACATCTTGCACCACCACCACTCCGTTGCTGGCCACCCAACAACCGTCGCCGGAGCCCGGAAAACACGCACTCCGGAGCCCGATCGCCGTCCAGAACCCGATCGTCGGAGTATGAACGGTCACACATCTTCATCTTCTATTTAAACTCCGGAGCCCGATCGCCGGAGTATGAACGGTCATACATCGCCGGAGATTGGATCGAACCGGCGGCTTTGAAGAGCTGGTCGATGATCCCTTGACCCGAATCGAGAAACGGGTTGTGCCATTCGGGAGAAATTAACGATTTGGTTGCTTGGCGATGGCGGTAGTTTGGTGTTGGTGGTGGGTTTGGTGTTGGTGGTGGGTTTGGTGATGGTGGTGGTGGTGTTGGTGGAGATGGTAGCTGTGGTGGTGGTGGTGGTTGTGTGATGGTGGTGGTGGTGGTGGAGATGGTGGCTGTGGTGGTGGTGGTGGCTATGGTGGTGGTGGTGGTTTGGTGGTGGAGATGGTGGTTGTGGTGGTGGTGGTGGTGGCTGTGGTGGTGGTGGCGGCTGTGTGATGGTGGTGGCTGTGGTGGTGGTGGTTGGGTGGTGGTGGTTTGGTGGTGGTGTGGTGGTGGTTTGGTGTGGTGTGTGGTGGTGATGGTGCTGGTGCTGGTGCTGGTGCTGGTGCTGGTGCTGGTGCTGGTGCTGGTGCTGGTGCTGGTGCTGGTGCTGGTGCTGGTGGTTTGATGGTGGTGGTGGTGGTGGTGGTGGTGGTGGTGGTGGTGGTGGTGGTGGTGGTGGTGGTGGTGGTGGTGGTGGTGGTGGTGGTGGTGGTGGTGGTGGTGGTGGTGGTGGTGGTGGTGGGAGGGAGGTTGAAGATGAAAAAATTAGTAAAAGTTTGATACATACAATGAAATTCCATGTGGCATCCTATGTGGCATCTATGTGGCATCTATGTGGCAGCCTATGTGGCATTGTGACCGGTTACCTGCTCAGCAGGTAACCTGATACATACAATGAGAAAATTAAAAAGTTCAGTACATACAATGGTAGGTTTAAAAGTTGGGTACATACAATGAAAAAACGTGACAAGTTGGATACACACTCATGTAATTAACCCTTTTACTTATGGCTTCAAGCATAAATGTTTTTTTTTTTATCTACTTAATGTTGTTCTCATTTCTGGTGCTTGAGATATAGTATTAGTACTTGTATCGGTAAGGGTACATATTATGTCCCAATTATCGGTTCAAAGCGACGTTTATTGAAAGATTGTGTTTTTTGATGTAACGATGGATCCAAATCCCGAGATCGAGTGCTCCAAGTTGCGAGCATGCAGACAAGCAATAAACCATGGTTACACCATCGGGTTTAATATTTCATGGAACGTAGCCAATGCATCTTTAAAACGTTTGGCTCGAATGTAACACCGATCATGGCATTCCATGGAACCACGTCCCTCTCAGGCATTTCATCGAACAATTTCTTTGCAGCATCCATACGGCCGTGTCTACCATAACCGACAACCATGGTGGTCCAAGACACGATCGTTTTCTTATCCATCTTGCTGATTAAGCTCTCCGCAGCCTCAATATTCCCACACTTCATATACATGTTCATTAAGGCATTACTAAGCGGAACCGTCCTCTTAATTCGATTTTCTTTGACATATCGATGAAATTTCATCCCAAGATTCAAATTTTCCAGCTGAGCACAAGAAGATATCATCGCTATCATGGTGACTTCATCTGGCTTAATCCCATCTTGCTCCATCCGCCCGTACAATCTCAAGGCCTCCCATGGCCTCCTGCTCCGTTAATAATCGAGTTCCAAGACACCAAATCTCGTTGACAACTTTCATCGAACACGTTGTGTGCATCTTCTAACTCACCACATGACAGCAGCAAATGAATAATGGCATTATTCACATAGACATCAGAATCGAACCCCAAATCTTCAAAATCTTTGTTTGAGTTTCTTATTCATAAAAAAAATGTAAACCATTTTCACAGTTTGATAAATCAAGTAAAAGAAGTTACATATCTATATATTTTCCAACTATTTCTACTTGCTATAATTTGAAATCCATTAATTTTTTTTTTCTTCTAAAATTTCATGTTTCTTTCTTGTCCTACAAATAAAATTAAATAAACTAGATTTTTATTTATGTTAATGCTTTTTATGATATGTATTTATATAATTGGTGGATGAGAATAGGACATACGAAATATGGAGCGTGTGATTTTTATCCTTTCACAAAACCTCAATGATCCAAGATAAAAATGAACAATTCATCAAATAACGGAAGCTTTTGTTCAATTGATCACAAACCCTTAAAACTACTAAAACTCGTGTGATTATTAAAGCCTAGTATGTGTACAAACTCAAAGGCGGGTGTTGGACTACTTACAACCCGGATTTTGCAAGTTGCATGAAACATGCCATTAAATCCGGCCACTTGTAACTAACATGTTCCAAGAGGCATTGGACATACCATTAAACAACACTCTACTAAAACATTATACAGATACCTACTTATATCATGGTCAATAAAAAGACTAAAATAGTTGTTGGAGCATGATGAATCGATGTCACGAATGGTGAAGGCATGAGCTTGGACTTGTATACAAGTGATATGGGCTCAGACTTTCAAATTAGCTATCTGGTGGTATGTATGTATGTATGTATATAAATTGTCCTCGTATCCCGCCCGTAAAAATTCATTTTTAGTCCATGTGATTTTTAAAAGAAAATCATAAATTAATAAAAAGACTAAAATACCCTTAAAAGTTAACTCAATTAATACATGTTTAGGACATAGGGACCAAAGGCGTGTGAAAACGTAATTGACCATGACTTTGGAAGTCTTTAAACATCTAAAAATAAGCCTTCATGGTTTATATGAAAAAAACTGTTCACACCTATGAAAAAAAAGCCCCAATTGGCCATGACTTTGGAAGTCTTTAAACATCTAATTACACGCTTAATTAACCTTTTTCAAAGATTTCCATGGAAATTAAGCTTAATTTAATTAAAGTATTCTTTGAATATTGGAAATTTCACGCTTAATTGACCCAAGACTTAATTGATTTATCCTCGTAAAATTTGATAAATACCCTTTAATACATATTTATTATGTTTCTAATAAGTTTGTAGTAACAAAATTTGAACATGAGACCTGTCAATAAAAAACCAATGAACCAACCACTAAACCAATATTGATTTTATGAAAAAAAAATCTTTATACATGTTTTCTTATAAACGTTTGAAATTTTTTCTCACTCCACCTTTGACAACCGACCCGGTGAGCAAAGCATGGCTAGCAGTGTATTCTATGAATCGAGTGACAACAGGGGAGACGAATTGTATGCCACTGAAAATGAAATAAAAGGGAAATCGGCTTAAGCAGCATGGATTATGGATAGGAAAAACATCATTTGACCCAATTCATCATAAAAATAAACATGATTGTTTTACTATATTCATGATAAATAAGGTACATGAATTATACACCATTGATGGTTGTCAGGATCTATAATCTCACTTTCTCACAAATAACACAACTCAGATTGCTAAGAATCACTCGTATATAAGTAAAGCTTAACACAGAATGAAACACAGTGGAAAGAACAAAAACTGTTTATATATTGATTACAAACCAAAAGCCTCAATCTGATGATCACAGATCAATCACCAGACATGCACTACTTCTCTAATGCAGGGATTACAAATCTTGAGGCTAAGAATTCTATGAACAATAATGATCAAAAAGTTATATCAACTATACTAATCTACTCAGGCTATATACTACCAAGAATTACAGATAAGTGTATATCAAAACAGAATTAATTCAAACTCTATCATTATCTGCAATCTCAGCATTATCTTCAATCCTTAGCTTGAGCCTGAAGTAATCTTCTCAATCTCGATTATTATCCACTCCAAAAACACTTTATCTTTTTCAGCAGTACTTTGAGTTATAAGCAGTAGAGTTGAAGACTTAGCAGTAGTTTCACCAACCTGCTGCTAGTTTAATCCAGCAGTAGTTTGACTCTGCTGCTTAAACCCAACAATCTCCCCCTAACTTAACTTCTTTTAAGGAGTTAAGTTTTGGATTTGATTGAGTACCTTTCTTACCAGATCTGCTCCCATTTCAGAACTTATGCTGCAGCTCAAACCTTTCTCTATCATCTTTTGAAGCTTTATCAAACTGTGATTGTAGTCACCTTCCACCAAATAATATTCACAGTTTGATCCATCACAAACTACAGCATAAACTCCACAGCTCTCATACAGCACCCATTGGTTAACTATTTCAACATCTTGAACAATTAAGTCTTGTACCCTGTTCACATCAAACAACATGCATAGCCACTCAAGGGCTTTCTTGATCTTGTCTACTATAGCATCCTCTACCTCTCCTTCATTCAGCACTTCTCCATACACTGCCATTCCATGCTCAAATATTTCCTTCAAATTGTCTCTTGAGCAATGTTCCAACAGATCAGAGAAGGTTTTCCAGAAATCTTTGTATCCTCCATGCCTATCCAACTTGTAATACAACCTATTACTTTGGCTAATTACCTCCCATTTTTCTACCTTCCCAAATGGATTGTATGCTTCCTCTTCTTGAACAGCTTCACCTGTAATCTTTCTCTTCATTTCCTTCACCCTAGCCACATATTGCTTTTCCAGCTCATTCTGTTAGTAATTATGTGCAGAAGTTGGCAAACCAGTGATTACACATCCAACGTTACTAGACACTCGAGGGTCACACCTGTGAGGACCTGTAAACCGAATAAATAAGATAGTCCCAGTTTGGAGAGATTAAGGTTTATAATAGTTAATTATAAATCAGTTGGGCATTTTCCGTACTAAATCCCAAAGTTAAAGGTTTGTTAGTAATTATATATTTATTAGATAAATAAATATATAAGTTTATTAATTATTGAGTTATATATTTATTAGGTAAATAAATATATAATAGGATAATAATTAATAATACAAATAATTATCTAGTTATTTTTCTTTAAGGAAAAGAAAAGAATATTTGCCAAAGATAATTATGAAACTAATTATGGAAACTGAGTTGTATGGAAATTCCTCCATATAAAATAGGCCTATGGCTTATCAGTTTTCATAATTCATTCCACCAAGAAAAACAAACCAGAAAATTCTCTCCTCCCTCCTCCTTTGAAACCGGCGCCGATCCAAGAGCAAAACCAGTTCGGTTTTTGGTTCTTTGATTAATCCTTAGCTGTTTTTCATCGTATCGGGGACTCATTCCTGCTAGAGGGATCTTCGTTTGGTCGATCACGGGTGGATCTAACTCGAGCATTCCAGGTAACACTCTAACAAATCTATTACTATTATAATTGAAACGAAAAGATCTGTGGATATTTGGGTTTTATATCCAAATCGCTTCCGCACGTATCAAACCAGTTAGGTTTGATTTGATAAACTTATTGATCAGTTTGATCACAAAGTTTTGTCGTGTATCTCATCCAGTTAGGATTGAAATCCACAGTTTTCTTCGTGTCAGTTTGATACGAGGAACGCATAAAAACCCAACAGTGGTATCAGAGCCACAGGTTTATTCGTTTTATTCTTTTTAACTGTTTAAAGATCCGTTAAAAATTGTTTCTTGCGAATAAAGTTTTATTGATAATCGTTTCGTATAAAAATTCAATTTTAATCAGTTTGGGAAAAAATTTGATTTTTATCAGTTTAAAATTTTTTTCAGTTCCGTATAAAGATTTAATGATTATCTATTATAACTTTCCAGTTTTATCGTTTTATGTTTATCGTCGAAAAAGCTATCACGAAAAAACCCC
This sequence comes from Centaurea solstitialis, assembly GCA_030169165.1. Classification (NCBI taxonomy): domain Eukaryota; kingdom Viridiplantae; phylum Streptophyta; class Magnoliopsida; order Asterales; family Asteraceae; genus Centaurea; species Centaurea solstitialis. The sequence goes on from CM058042.1 coordinate 9,812,914, forward strand.
ACAGGGTAGTGGGAATCGGTGGCGGAACTGCGGCAGATAGCCGACCGAACCACCCACCGATCGCCGACCAAGGCTAGAGGCGGCGGTACGGCGGCAACAGCCGACCGGACCGCCAGATGGTGGCCGAACCACCACCAGGCCGTGGCCTAGATCGCACTCGGCCGTGGCCTGACTCGCCACTCGGCCGTGGCCTGACTTGCCATCAGACCATGGCTTGATCAGCCATCAGACCTTGGCCTGATCAGAGTTCAAGTCGTGGCCTGATCAGAATTCAAGCCGTGGCTTGAGTCGACACTAGGCCGTGGCCTGATCAGAGTTCAAGGCATGGTCCACGAGCTTGGTTGGCCATGGTCTATACCCAAATCAAGCCATGGCCCGATCCCTTAATGCACCAAGGCGGCGCTCGGCCGAACCATCAGTTAGTGGTGGGCCGAGAGGAGTGCGACCACCAGCGGCCGCCACGACGACGATGGTCAGTGATGGCACCGGCGGTCAATCGCCACCAGGCGGTGGTGATAGACGGCGATGTGAGCGGCGATAATATCCCGGTTGATCGTAGGTAGCGGTTGGTTTCAAGCGTTTCTCAAATTTTTTTATCTTTCGGGGCCCAGACTTATCAATTTGGTAATGGGCCGAAACCATGGTATTTTGGACCAAGTTTATGGCCCAAAAGGGTTTATTGGGTTTTAAGCTTTTTGACCCAAATTAATTTTATTTAGATAATATATTTTTATATATATAAATCAGTTACATTATATTATAAAATTATGTTTAAGGGATTTTTAGTTAATAATTATCCCGAGTAAAATTGTGTTTTATCAAACCCGTTATTTGACCCGTTTGGTCAAATAAGTCTAATATCATGTTTTGACCAGTTGGTCAAACCACGACACAGTTTACGGTCCAATGTTTATTTTTCCGACCAGTTTGTTCGAGGACCGGGTTTTGATATAACTTTTAGATAAAAAGCAAATATTTTAGAAAATCGGTTTTGCTTTATAAATAGATTTATTGATTATAAATCTTAGTATTTTTATAATTCAAGTAAAAACCGTTTTCAGTTTAAAATATTAGTTTCGGTTTATAAACAGTTTGTTTTATAAACCAAGTTTTGCGATAAACGGAACAAGATAATTTTTAACGGATCTAGGATTTCTTTATCGCTTTTATTATATTGTTTAATATATATAAATGCATGGTTGCTTGAGTATATACATGCTTTCGTATATATCTATTATAGGGCTTGCCAACTTAGACCTTTTGGATTAAATTTGGGGAGGCCTGCGTGCCATTTACAACCCCTTTGTAATAATGACCATAGGATCGTTATTTTTCCTTTTTTTTGGGAGTTCCATCGAGAATGCCGAAGGCCAGTGGGAGCTACGCAAGAAAAACCCAAATTTTCTTTTCTGGAGTACTAACGAAGATACCGGGGAGCCAGTGGGAGCTACGCGAGGTGTTAGAAATCCTTTAGAAAAATAGTTCATTATTGGTCCTTAGGAATAAAAGTTGGCAAACCTATAATTAGTTAGCTCTAACTGCGTGGTTGTTGACATATTAACTGCGTGGTTGTGATTTTATAATTATATCAAAATGTTTTAAAATAAGAGAATTTTTTAAAACTAGATAAAATCACAAGAGCGGACAGGTTTTATAATTAAAATTACCAGTTTTATAAACCTTTTTGAAACGGTAGATTTTATTTAAAACCTCAATAATAAGACTGTTTTGTATGAAAAGGCAAGTTGATAAAACAGTTAGTTTTGGTCAACAAATATGCTATCAAGACAGGTAGTTTTGATTAGCAAGTGTGCTTATTAAAACAGTTAGTTTTTAATTAGCAAGTGCTCTTTAAAACAGTTAGTTTTAAAATAGCAAGCATGTTTAAACAGTTAGTTTAAACATCAGTTACCTTCTAAACAATCAGTTTTTCAAAATTATAGATTTTCAAAAATACTGGAACTAAAAGGTTTTTCAAAATTAATTAAAAACCCCGAAAATCATAGATCAGAGTGCAACCCATCTAGGGGCACCTCCGGCGTAAGGTACGCGGCCGTTGTAAGTGAACACACCTTGAACGACCGCGTTCAAACCGAAGCTGGAGGGGATTAACAAGACTCTGCGAATTATCTCCGGGTGGTACCGGCCAGAGTAAAGTGTCCAAGTCCCAAAATGGTGAGATCTGTTTTGGTTCTGTTAAGTTTACCGGGTGGTACCGGGCCAAAAAGCACTTAGAGGGACTGAAACATGTACGGATAATTACCGTTGTCCCGAAAAGATCTAGGAGTCGTGTCAGTTAGATATGATTGGTAAAAGTCCTTACCTACCTAGTTAGTACGTGGTCCTGGTGAGACGTGAACACACCGGTCATCAGGGCGTATGTAATTAGGATCCTAGTCCAATAATTGATCGTTTAAGGGTTTATTGATATTTATTGGAAATAGTCTTTCACAGTTACTAAAACCAAAGTTTTTAAAATGTGTAGATAGCAAACACTATTACCAACACTGATAAACTCCCTCTTCGCTCCATTCTCGAAAAGGACAAACTTACTAGGTATAATTTTTCGTATGGGAGCGCAGTCTGATGATTGTGCTCAGACACGAGAGAAAGTAGTATGTCCTAGAAAAGCCTCTAGGTGAAGGCCCTTCCAGCAAAAGCTACTGTCACTGTCAGGAACGCTTATAGAAAGCATTCCGATTATTTGCTGGACGTAGGCTATCTTATGCTTGCGACTATGAGCCCAGTTTTTCGTACGAGGCTCATAAACACAAATGCCTATAACATGATCCGCCAGTTGAGGGACATGTTTCAGACGCAAGCACGCACAGAGCGTTATGATGCCAGTAGAGCACTGAACGCGTGCAAGATGGCAAAAGGGGACCTCAGTTAGTGATCATGAAAATAAAGAGGCACATTAATCACCTAGAGAGGCTCAGTCGCCCAGTTTTGTTGCAGTTAGCAACAAATACGATACTCAACTCACTGTCTGAAGATTATAAGTAATTGAGTTGAGGATGGAGACCAAGACCAAAGATGTGCTTATGGTCAAGAATGGTGAAGTAAAGAAGAAGCGTGGGCATGGGAACACCAGTAAGGGAAAGGGCCAAGTTCTGGCTACCCTGAGTGCACCCAATGTTTATGATATAGGCAAAGGCAAGGGTAAAAAGGTTAAGCCTAACAGAATAATAACCGAGAATCAATACTTCAAGTGCCATGAAGTCGGTCATTGAAGGCATAACTGCCCGAAGCGTTACGAAGCAGATATAAACACCTCAGGTATTCGTGACTGCTTCAGATTATCACTTTCGCTTGTTAGTTTACAAGTGTGTTGACACCTAGAAGCAAATGTTTATTTGCAGGTGGTCATTAAAAGTGAAGTGCCCAGATTGCAAGGATCAGCATGCAAGATTACTTTTAGATATTATCAAGACAATTTTAAATTTTTAAAACAATCTTGTCTTTCCAAAATTTGAATTTTTGTTTTTTGAATTCTTATCGGTTTTAAAATTTAAAACTATTGTCTTGATATCTTTATGCATGATATTTTGAATCTGTATAAGTCAAATTAGACTTGATTCAAAATTAGATCCGAGATGTTGCCTATTACACTAACAGTATTGCTTCAATCAAAATAGTTTGAAGTAATGTATATGAAAACTGTCAAAAACACACGAAGTACTATAATTATAGGAATGTGTTTTTAAATAAAACATTTATGAGTAAAAGATTATGAAAGTATTTAATGATCAAAATTTATTACTCATATGTTTTAAGAAGAATTTAGGATATTATTTCAAATATCATTGATAATATCAGTATTTATAAAACTAGGAAAAATTCCAAGTTTCAGAATTAGGATTTAATATAATCCAGTTAAGTTTTATAAATGTTAAAATTCTCGTGTTTATTACTTGAAATAGAATTGACTAAGTAATCAAGTTTTGACTAAGTCAATAGTTAATTTTAAGTAATAGTTGGTTTTCATATAGGTTAGTGGGAGCCCAGGTTATTCTCTATCTAGTGCATGATAAAGAATAAAAGATAAAATTATTGATTTAGTATATATCTCGGAATTCATGATCCAGAAAGGATGTAAATTCATAAGATATACGAATCTATCTTTTAGTCAAAAGGGTAGAACGAAAGTTTCAAAGTCTTTGAAACTAAATAAGGTCATAATTGACTTCGAGAGAAATCAATAATTAAAATGTGTTGGAATAATTATTAAAGATATTAATTATCTTTCTAAAAGTGTCGTAAACACTAGAATAAATTTCCTGAAATTTGCCAGCTTGGTAAATGGAAATTTTATCTGATTTCAGGTAGAAATCATTCATCTACACAACAACTAAGGGAAGTTGCAGTTTAAACTTTACATATTCAGAAAAACTAGGAGTTATTCCAGTGTCTCCAAGTTCATGGAATATGGTAAAGAAAAGTCTAATCTTTGTTTAAAAGTGTTTGCAAAACAAAGATTAGTAGAATCAAGTAGATTGTATCAGATGATACAAAACTTGTATTATTTTGGTTGTTACTTTGATTAATACGGTAAACATTAATCAAAGGGTTTAAACTGAAGTTAGGTGATACTTCATTTAAATCAGTATTTTAGTAAAACATTGAATAGACACCGTAAAAGTAATTAAGAAATGCTATTAATTTTGTTATTATTACAGAGTGTAATATGGACTATACAAAATTATTTTCTTTATCACTTTTATATTTTGCATGTTTTATGATCCAGGAATGAGACTAGTTTCCAGTCTTTCATTCGAAATTTGTCCGTGACAACTTATCGTGGTGGGAACCTGTTAGGGCGTTAAAGTCATTGTGAGCCTCTGGGTAGTTATGATCAGTGGTTGAATAACAGCTACAAGCGTTGTAGACCAGGAGTTGCACAGATATTTGATAGAGTAGCGAATATCGGACGTGATCCGCGGTTGAGACTACTTCTTGGATTTTGTCATAAGTAGAATCTCACAGTGGTTGTCCCTATCACCTGAGGTATCCGGTTTGATATCATGAGGACTGCTGGATACTTAGTGCGTTCAACCGCTACGCCGTAACAGGGTGGCTATAAAGGGCGTGACTAGATTCAGCGGAAGCCGTGGTGTTAAATGCAGATATGCAAGATGGGATTTGCACCTCTTCTCCGAAGAGAGATATTTCTGGGCCCCTTGACTGACTGAATATACTGATGAAGTGCATGGCCATGCCCAAACGAACTGATTAGTTCTTTGTCGTTTACCTATCAGTAGAGGTCGGATAGTCGAGAAACAGAATCATGAGTATTTAGAGTTGACTTAATCCATGCTCATACTCATATATGAAATATCGTGTTGCAAAGGGAAAAGCCAAGATATACCCAATTTATGAACAGTTGTTTCATTAATGTCATTTTCATATGAAAATTTTAAATCACCTATCTGGGTATAAGAGTTCTTGTAACCTGGTTAGCCTAAGCGCCTGTCTAGGGGCCTCCTTAGGTCCGTGTGATCAAGACGGTATTGCCAACTTGCACAAGTGGGAGTCTGTTAGTAATTATGTGCAGAAGTTGGCAAACCAGTGATTACACATCCAACGTTACTAGACACTCGAGGGTCACACCTGTGAGGACCTGTAAACCGAATAAATAAGATAGTCCCAGTTTGGAGAGATTAAGGTTTATAATAGTTAATTATAAATCAGTTGGGCATTTTCCGTACTAAATCCCAAAGTTAAAGGTTTGTTAGTAATTATATATTTATTAGATAAATAAATATATAAGTTTATTAATTATTGAGTTATATATTTATTAGGTAAATAAATATATAATAGGATAATAATTAATAATACAAATAATTATCTAGTTATTTTTCTTTAAGGAAAAGAAAAGAATATTTGCCAAAGATAATTATGAAACTAATTATGGAAACTGAGTTATATGGAAATTCCTCCATATAAAATAGGCCTATGGCTTATCAGTTTTCATAATTCATTCCACCAAGAAAAACAAACCAGAAAATTCTCTCCTCCCTCCTCCTTTGAAACCGGCGCCGATCCAAGAGCAAAACCAGTTCGGTTTTTGGTTCTTTGATTAATCCTTAGCTGTTTTTCATCGTATCGGGGACTCATTCCTGCTAGAGGGATCTTCGTTTGGTCGATCACGGGTGGATCTAACTCGAGCATTCCAGGTAACACTCTAACAAATCTATTACTATTATAATTGAAACGAAAAGATCTGTGGATATTTGGGTTTTATATCCAAATCGCTTCCGCACGTATCAAACCAGTTAGGTTTGATTTGATAAACTTATTGATCAGTTTGATCACAAAGTTTTGTCGTGTATCTCATCCAGTTAGGATTGAAATCCACAGTTTTCTTCGTGTCAGTTTGATACGAGGAACGCATAAAAACCCAACACATTCAACTTCAAGTGCTTGTTGTTCTTCTTCAAAATTCCTTCTATTCTCAAGAGATTCAGATTGTACTCTCTTTCAAATAAATGGAATTCATCACTTCCATCTGAGAGTCTGAGCATGACCACTTCAGACTTTGTATACACCTTCCAAAGGATTATCCCCAGTGCCCTTTGATTCATGTAAGATGGAGAATAAGTACGATCCAAGCTCTCCATTATCATCTTGACTGTGGTGTTCCGCTTTTGCATGCTCTTTCCAAAGAAATCTGCCCCATACAGCTCCAGTCCAACTCTGTTAAAGTCATCCAAATCCTTTCTTGTACAAACAGAGATGAATTTGTCAAGATTGAAGTACACATCTTCTTTGCCATTTCTCCTAATCACCTTCAGATCATCCTTCTGGCCTGCTTTGACAGTCGTCCAATGAATGATTGTGTCATCAGCCTCTTCAACTATCTTTCTCTTCTTTGCTATTGGAGTCTTCTTGGCAATAGACTTCTTCCTCTTCATGGAAGACAGTTTTTCATTCATCTCTGCATCCTCCTTTTCATCCTGATCCAAAATCTCTTGGATCTTAGCCGCAGACAATTGTGCATTGACCTCTTCAGGAATTCTTGGAGCTGCTTTCTTCTTTGGCTCTTCAATCATTATTCCTTTTCCCTTTGGATCTGCTGTAGTTGTATTTGCTGCTGAGGTTATGAAGATACTGCTGCTGAACTCCCCACTTTTCTTGCATCTGCCATAAACCCTCTATTTGGTAGGCCAACTAGCAGTACTTCTACAGCTTCCTTCTCCTTTTCCAACCTCTTTACAGTCTCAGCATCTTCTTTAGCAATCTGCTGCTCAATTACTTTCTCAACTTGCACTTCCTCCTGCTGTGTACTCTGCTGTTGTGCATCCTGCTGCTGCTGTTTAGGTTGAGAACTCTCCCCCTTGACCTGAGAGCTCTCCCCCTTTGAGAAAGTAGATTGAGTAGCCTGAAAGGGATGCCTCTTCTTCTGAGCAATAAAAGAATATAACATTCTTCTGAGGATGGAAATCTGCATGTTTTGAGACATAATCTTGGACGCTTGGATGGCCAATCTATTGTCATGCTCCTGCAGCAGAGTATCTCCAGCCTGCATCAGTCTCTGCTGCACTTTGACAACCTTCTGCAAGTCAGCAATCATAACAGCTTGAGATTTAGCCAAAGTCAAGGCCTCAGTACAATCAGCTGCGATTTTGCCCATTGCCACCATCAATTCATCAGAAGTGTATCTATCCTCACCATGTTCAGGGGTGTTACCCACCCTAGATGGATCTTTGGAAAAGTTAGTAGTGGTCCTTTGCCTAGCAGAGGCACCAGCTACCCCCATGGTTTCTTGGCACCCGGGTCCTCTAGATGATTGCTCATCTTGAGTTGCCATGGAGAAGGTCTTATTGATATTCAACCTGTCCTGCTCAGCACCTTGTACATGAGCAGTAGGTTGAGCCTTGCAATCCACATGCCCTACCTCCTCCTTAGAGGGCACCTTCTGTGAGTTGGGAGAAACTCTGGGGGACTCCCTTTGAGGAATATCCATTGGAGAGTGCTCCAATGAAGGACTGAAAGGCTCAGGGATAGAGGGCATTGAGGAGGAAGGAACTCCTGAATGCCTAGTGACATCTTTTGTGAGTGAGGGGGTGGGGGTTGATGAAGTAGGAATCTGAGGGGAATGTGAAGTGGAAGATGTGGGTAGAATCTCAGGGGGTGTGCTTGATTGATTTGGCTGCAAGCCTGAGTTCTCATCTTGTGGGTGGGTTACCCTCCTCATTGTAGAGAACAAGGGGGTAACAGATCCAGAAAATCCTTTATTTGTTTTTTCTCAAAAATGCAAACATCTTAGGGGAAGGATCAGCCCCCTTATAGATATCTAAAGAAATTGCCAACCCTGGTAATTCAGCATTAATGAAAACCTGAATGAACCTAGGGTACAAAAACAGCTTCTTTAAAGTTTTGGGAAGAGGAGCCTTGATATGTGCCACAATGTCATCAAAAATCATTTTGGAAAAGTTAAAACGTTGGTTATTTGCTAAGCAGATCAATGCATATGCAATGGTACTGCTAAACTCATTCCAACTTGTGGACTTCTTTGAAATAGAGTGAATGAGAGTATGAACCAAAAACTTCCATTGGGGAGAAAATTTTGACTTGTCCAACTTTAAATTTCCAATGGTGCCTTCATACCCCATCGACTTAAGATTTTCAAAAAATATCAGAGATAGCAAAAGAAGTAATACCATTCTGATCATCCAACTGAAGATGAGCCCTAATCTTGGCTTCATTAATTGACAGTTGACGTCTTCCGACTTTGCTGGATACAGTAGCGACTCCGTTTATTTCCCCAGAAGTGGCATTGCTCCAAAACTGCTGCATATGACCCTTGTAGATGATAGGGTTAATGGTAATAGCAGTAGCAATATGAGAAGATGTCACAAAATCAATGATTTCATGGAAATCTTCATTGCTGTTGTCCTTTGTTAGATACGCCACTCGATTGTGCTCCTCTACAAAGTAATAAGTTGCCATGAGTAAACAGATTGATTGAACAAAGAGATAGCAGTTAGGGTTTGAAAGCACAGAGAAGAAGAAGAGTATTGAAAGGTCGTTGAATGAAATGGCGGTTCATATGGTCCTTTTATACAACGGTTAGAAGCAGCAGGTTCAACGCATGTCCAGCAGTAGAGACAAGTGCAGCAGTAGAGTTACTAAAAGCAGTATTTTCTATGCTGTGAGCAGCAGAGTCACTGTTTCTTAAACAAAGCAGTAGGTTAATGAAATACAAAGATAAAATATTACATATGAGATAGTCTGAAGTAACAAGAGACATTATTCAGGATTAATCATTCCCACATTGGTGATAAGAAAGATAAATCTTCCTATATCAAAGGATTTTGTAAACAAATCAGCAAGCTGATAATCTGTGTGAACTTTTAATACCTGAATTAATTTCTTCTCATTACAATCTCTAATGAAATGAAACCTAATCTCAATATGTTTTGTTTTTGAATGCTTAACAGGGTTATTCACAATACTTATTGCACTACTATTATCAATGTAAATAGGAGTGTTAAGAAAGGTCAAACCATAGTCCAGCATTTGATTTTGTATCCACAAAACCTGTGAGCAGCAGCTAGCAGCAGCAATATACTCTGCTTCAGCAGTAGAAGTAGAAACAGATGTTTGTTTCTTACACTGCCAAGATACCAATCTTGAACCTAGGAACTGACATCCTCCAGTTGTGGATTTTCTGTCCATGTTGGCACCTCCATAGTCACTATCTGTATAAGCAATCAAATCAAAAGGTGAGTCATGAGGATACCATAATCCAAATTTAGAATGTCCCTTTAGGTATCTAAAGATCCTTTTTACTGCTTGTAAGTGAGATTCTTTAGGCTGCACTTGAAACCTTGCACATACACACACAGCAAACATTATATCAGGTCTAGAAGCAGTTAAATACATTAAAGAACCTATCATAGACCTATAATGATGCACATCAACTTCCTGTCCTTCTGGATCCACAGTAAGATGTTTATGTGTCTCCATGGGTGTGCTTGCTGGTTTTACATCTGAAAATCCAAATTTGTGCAAAATATCCTTCACATATTTGGATTGATGTATGAAGATGCCATCCTCCTTTTGTGCAACCTGTAGTCCAAGAAAGAAAGTTAATTCTCCCATGGCACTCATCTTGAACTTTTTATGCATAAGATCTTCAAATTCCTTGCACATGCTTGATTTAGTAGATCCAAAAATGATGTCATCTACATAAATCTGAACCAATAAAATCTCCTGCTTCTCTCTCTTGATAAACAGAGTTTTGTCAATGACTCCTCTGGTAAAATCATTCTCCAACAGGTATGTTGACAAAGTGTCATACCATGCCCTTGGAGCCTGATGTAAACCATAGAGTGCCTTGTTGAGTTTGTAAACTCTGTCAGGATATCTTGGGTCTTCAAATCCTGGTGGTTGGCATACATAAACTTCTTCTTCTATCTTTCCATACAGAAAAGCACTTTTTACATCCATTTGATACACCTTGAAGTTTTTGAATGAAGCATAGGCTAGAAATAGCCTTATTGCTTCAATTCTTGCAACTGGAGCAAAAACTTCATCATAGTCAATGCCTTCCTCTTGTGTATATCCTTGTGCCACCAATCTAGCTTTGTTTTTGATGACTATCCCTCTTTCATCCTTCTTATTTCTGAAGATCCATTTGGTTCCAATTGCCCTGTGACCACTGGGCAGATCCACCAAATCCCATACATGTTGAAGAACAAATTGTAACAGTTCTTCCTGCATTGCCTCTATCCAGCTTGGATCTTTCATTGCATCATGAGCTTTCTTTGGTTCCTCCTGTGACAGAAAACAAGAAATCAGACTTAAATGAGAACTTGAAGTTACTGTTTGCTTACTCTTGTGTCTAGTAAGCATTGGAGACTCCACATCTCCAATCACCAGTGTAGTGGGATGGTTCTTTTGAGTTCTTGTCTGATAAGGTGCTTCTTCCTGTAATGAATCACTCAAGTTTGTGTCTACTTGTTCAGGAGTAGATTCATCTTCTTGTGAAGACTGAGGTTGAGACAAAGTCTCAACTGTCTGATCATCTGCCTGGGGTGTGATATCACCTTCTCCTTGATCATCATTTGTGCAAAACTCAGCAGGGTCAATGGTTGGAATGGGAAGCATCACAAATTGAGGCTGTACCTCTGATACCTGTTGTGTACTAGGTCCTGTGCAATACTGTTCACTAGATTTAAAAGAATTAGTGAAGGAATCAATATCAAACAACCAATTAGGACCAGTACCTTGAGCATTTGGAGTGTGTTCATTACACTTCACATTTTCACTCTCCTCAATGATTCTGGTAACAGAATTAAAAACTCTGTAACCTTTGCATTGAGTTGCATAACCAACTAGAAATCCTTCTTCTGACTTGCTGTCAAACTTACCTAATTGAGATTTGGTATTGAGAATAGTACAAGGGCATCCAAAAGGTTTGAAAAATCCAATAAATGGTTTCTTCTTTTTGAAAATCTCATAAGGTGTTTTCCCTTGTGACTTGATAACCAGAGTTCTATTTTGCACATAACAAGCTGTGTTTACAGCCTCTGCCCAAAAGGTGATTGGTAATTTTGAATCAGCCAATAGAGATCTGGCAGCCTCAATTAGAGTTCTGTTCCTCCTCTCAGCAACACCATTGTGTTGAGGAGTCCTAGGAGCACTATATTGCTTCTCAATACCTTTCTCATCACAAAAAGAGTTGATATCAGAATTCTTGAATTCTGTACCATTATCAGATCTGATGACTTTGACTTTTAGATTAGCCTGGTTTTCTACTCTAGTGACAAAAGATTTGATCAGTCCACTTGTCTCATCTTTTGTTTTTAGAAAGTAAACCCAGGTAAATCTTGAAAAGTCATCAACAATAACAAGGCAATAGGATTTCTTTCCAATGCTCATCACATTGGTTGGTCCAAAAAGATCCATATGAATCAGCTGAAGAGGTGAAGATATGTTGTTTACTTCCTTAGACTTATGAGAAGATTTGTGTTGTTTTCCTTTGAGGCATGCAACACAGTTGTCATTACAGAAAAATTCCTTTCTAGGTAAACCTCTAACAAGATTATTTTTGACCAGTTTGTTCATATTTTTAAAATTCATATGACACATCCTTCTGTGCCATAAGTTTGATTCATCATGAGAAGCTTTTGAGAACAAACAGTTCAGAGATTGATTAGAAGGAATTCTCTCTAAGTCTAAGCAGTAGACATTGTCTTTTCTAGGAGATCTCAACAAGACAAGATTTTCATCAATTTTGAACCCTGGGGCTAGAATAAGACATTCTGAATCAGTAAAGAACACACCAAATTTCTTATCACATACCTGTGAGACACTTAACAGGTTGTATCTCAGCTGCTCAACATAGAACACATCTTCAAAGGACATTTTATCCTTTGAGATCTTACCTTTACCCTTGATTTTACCTCCTTTGGAATTATCTCCAAATGCAACATGTCCTCCTTCAAAGTGTTTGAAGTTCTGAAGTATGAACTTGTTGCCAGTCATGTGCCTAGAACAACCACTGTCAATATGCCAAATGCTTTTTCCAATCTGTTGGTTGTTCTGCACATGAGGTAAAAAGATTAGTTTCTGGATGGAACCCAAGCCAAAATGGTCTTGGGTTCTCCCTTATCATTGATATAATTGACTTCTGTAAGTCTGTTGAGTTTCAAGAGATAATCAGTGCTAGGAATTTCATGACTTGAGTACTTAGTTTTCAAGATAGGTGTGTGTGCATATCTTTTCAAAATAGTCTTCAAAGCAGCTGAATGATTTGAGTTAGTACTGTCAGCAGTAGGAATACTACTAGCAGTACCTTTCTTTAAGTTAGTACTGTCAGCAGTAGGAATACTACTAGCAGTACCTTTCCTTGATTCTACTGCTTTTGGCATCCATACCTGTTTAACAGTAGGTTCAGTCTTTGAAGTACTTTTAGCAGTAGAATTACCACTGGCAGTACTTTTCTGTGACTCTACTGCTTTTGGTACCCACACCTTTTTGACAGTAGACTTAGACTTTGGCATTCTTGAGAAAGATGATTTAGTTTTTGCCAATCTAATTACTCTGGGGTTTTTCATGTTTAAGTACTTGTCATGACCAGCTTTATCAGAAAAGCTTTCTTTTGAAGAATTTTGTCTATTGGTTCTGAAAGATCCAACAAACTTGTTTTTAGTAAAAGCTCTCTGATTTACTGGATTAAAGTAGCAATGTTTGGCCAAATGATTTGGATTACAGCATATAAAACAAGGTTTTGGTTTGTTGATTTTATTCAAATCAATCCCATGTTTTTGTGCCCATTGCTGATTCCAGTTTCTTTGATTACCTCTTTTAACTTCTTTTTCTTTCTTCTTTGAAGTACCCTCTTGAGATTTAACATCAGGTTTTGTTTTGCAGTCCTTTTGAAGATCCTTTTCATGCTTAGGATCAGGCTTATGAGGGTCATCCTTTTTGAATTCAGAGTCATTCAATAAAGGATCTACTTCAAGAGCAGCTTTGGGAAGATCAGATTTATCTAACCTATCTAGGATATCAGTGGTTGGTGGAATGTAGTTGTTGTTGTATGGAGGTGGTGTGTTATGATATCCTATTCCCTTTTTGAGATCATCATGAACCTGAGACTTTAAGAGTTCATCCAAGGCTTTTGAGGACTTAGAATATTTTTCCAAATTTTCATTAGCCTTATTCAGATCCTCTCTAGTCTTTTCTAGTTCTGATGAAATTCTAGAAATTTTTAGTTCAAGCTCTTTCTTTTCCCAGTAGTTTAAGTCATAACCATACTGGACCTCATTAGCCTGATAAGCTTTAATTTGATCTTCTAGATTATCTATAACCAAGGAGGACTCTCTCCTACTTAGTTCTAGCTTCTTGATACTGTCACACATAACCTGGTTATGATCTCTATACTTCCTTACAGTTTCAAGACAGGATGAAGAACAAAGTTTAGATTTTACCTCTTGAGGAATCTCAGAAATTGGTTCTTCTTTGATCTCAGCCATGAAAGCTTGATTCTGCACTTGATCTTCAGCCTGGTCGCTCCAGTCAAATCCAGCTCCTTCTTGAGATACCAGGGCTTGTGAGGATCCTGAATTAGGATTTCTGTTGTTGTTATTTGCCCTGTTTGAGCTGAAGTGATGCTGCTGTTGATTGTGCATATTCTGGTTCTGCTGCTGTTGACTGAACTGCTGCAGATTGTGCTGCAGTGGATTCTGCTGCTGGTTCTGCTGGTTCTGCTGGTTCTGCTGCTGATTATTCTGCTGGCTCTGCTGCTGGTTGTTGTAGCTTCCTCTGCATTCACGAGCAAAGTGTCCCAATCCATGACACTTATAACATTCCACCTTGGACTTATCAAATCCAAGCCTGTCATCTTTCCTCATACCAAAGTTTCTCCTTCCAGTTCTTCTCATGAACCTGTTTACCCTTGCAGTTATCATGGCCATCTGCCATTTGAGATCCATCTCCTCCAAATCATCTGCATGGATCTGATCAAGGTCTTCATTCACCAATGGTACACCAGCATGACTGGAGAAAAGAGCTTGCATTACAGAATCTCCTTCTGCCTCTTGCTTTGAAACAGGTGTACTGGAATTGGATTCTCCATTGGTGATAGATTCTCCACCTGAGAAAAGTGCTGTATTATGAGAATAGCCAATGGGTTTCTTCTTGGCTTCAACTTCTGCTTCAAAAACTCTCAGATCATTATACAGATCATCAAGTTCTTTGTCTTCCAGGTTATCACTCTGTCTGAAAGGGACAGTGTAGATAACCCATTCTTCTCCAAGTGATCTCAGAAACTTTCTATTGAGATCATCATTATCCATCTTTACCCCAACAGTGGCTAGCTCTCCTATGAGTTTATTAAATCTGTCAAAGGTTTGAGTCATAGACTCATTCTTTGAAGACATAAAGTTCTCATATTGTTGCTTAAGAACAGCCTTCTGATTTCTCTTAGAACTCTTTGATCCAGCAAATCTCTTTTCTAGTGCTTCCCACAAAACTTTGGCATTCTCACATGTGACAAACTGATGTTGGTATTCATTAGGAATAGCCAATAGGAGAGTACTCAGAGCTTTCATCTCTGACTGCCTTGTTTTTTCTTCTGCATCTGTTCTTGGTGGGGGCACAACACCTCCTTCTCCAGCTTCTCTTCTGATAGGACCATTCTCAACAATGTCCCACATAGAATAATCAGTGAGCATCATATACTGCTTGATTCTTAGTTTCCACATGTCAAACTCAGTAGGTTTGAGCATGGGAACCTTTGAAACCATCATACTCTCCATTCCTTCCATAGTGTTTGTCAGATCTGAGTTTCTAGCTCTGATACCACTTGTCAGGATCTATAATCTCACTTTCTCACAAATAACACAACTCAGATTGCTAAGAATCACTCGTATATAAGTAAAGCTTAACACATAATGAAACACAATGGAAAGAACAAAAACTGTTTATATATTGATTACAAACCAAAAGCCTCAATCTGATGATCACAGATCAATCACCAGACATGCACTACTTCTCTAATGCAGGGATTACAAATCTTGAGGCTAAGAATTCTATGAACAATAATGATCAAAAAGTTTTATCAACTATACTAATCTACTCAGGCTATATACTACCAAGAATTACAGATAAGTGTATATCAAAACAGAATTAATTCAAACTCTATCATTATCTGCAATCTCAGCATTATCTTCAATCCTTAGCTTGAGCCTGAAGTAATCTTCTCAATCTCGATCATTATCCACTCCAAAAACACTTTATCTTTTTCAGCAGTACTTTGAGTTATAAGCAGTAGAGTTGAAGACTTAGCAGTAGTTTCACCAACCTGCTGCTAGTTTAATCCAGCAGTAGTTTGACTCTGCTGCTTAAACCCAACAATGGTAAATATCCCTTGAATATTTGAAACATGGGGTATGCACTGGTTTACAATTAAACATGCCCCATGTAGATATGTAGTATATAATTTTTATGTTAAAATTAGTTCTATGATAATTAAAATATGATATGGATTAAAGCATTTGTGTTAGTCATTTGATCGGATTTATTGAGTAGGACCTACGCTATTAAACAAGGAATTTTGGACTGTGATTTCGAGAATCCGTCGTAATAGTGATTCCAGAAAAGATTGGTATTTAATGAATATGAGATTGGCTATAGACTTAAAGATATTATTAGGTTATAGACTTGGCCCAGTTTAGTTATTAATGTTTAGAAAATACCAAGTTTAAAGACGTCAACAAATCGACTTGAAATGTATAAGAACTCATGTTTTACATTTTTATGTTAAGCGTCTTTGGTTGATTGTTATATGATCATGTAAGAAGTCGTTATACTTTACGAGGAGCATATCACGGATGCTTAGAATCCTAAGGCCATTTGTTATACTTCCTAACTTCTCTTACTGTACCCATTATCACATCAGCACCACATCATTCTCCAATTCCTTTCTTTTCCCTTTCTCTAATACAATACATGTGTTATACCCAACCCAATCTTGCCTATACAATTTATTTTATTAAATTATTAATAAAAGAAGAGAGAGAAAGACGGTGAGAGGTTGGGGGGTTACCATGATCGGGTTTGGGAACCTAATGATGGCTACCTAAAGCCTGACCCTAAGGAGGCATGATGGATTCACCCCAAGCATACCCGCTTGGCTCGGGTTATGCATAACGGGCGGTCTAGTTAAGTTTTATATAATGTTTTGTTTGAAAGGTTTTATAAATTGTTCGTATTATATATTTATGTTAGAATGATATATATGAGAAAGTGAAGGATACAAATATTTTCACGTACTCAACCAAAATAATTTTACTATAATGCTTTTTAACCGATTTTAATTTCAAAATATACAAAAACTATTGTTAGGTGTGCTTATTTTAATAATCTAAAAAATTATATATAATTAATCCCAATTTGACCTTGACTTGGGGGTCTTTAAATATCTTATCAAAAGTTTAACCTTTTTCAAGATTTCCATGGAAATTAAGATTAATTTAATTAAAGTACTCTTTGGATATTGGAAACTTTTATAGTTTTTGGTTGTTGTGGAATTTGTTTTAACAGAATAAATTAATATACAAAAAGAACCCAACATAAACGGAAAAAAGAGATCGACAAGTGAAATTTCGTAGCAATTTTGGTTGGTTTTGAGACCATAATTTATGGAAAATTAACATTAATAAAACATCCACTGACGTAGCCCAATTTAGGGTACAACTATGTGGTAGATCTATGATCTAGATATCACCACATGCTTATCACGGAGTTCGAACGCGGATAGCCAGGAATTCCATTCACTGACACCCCCAGGATATTACCTTACTACTATACATGCTGTGTCAGCTCTGATATTAAAAGAGATAATCTTGTCATGGGTAATTCGAAATCAATAATCAATGGTGAATGTGACTATAGCTAGATATAGATTAAAATGTAAAGCATGTATGAAATCCTTCCTTCCTAAACAAAGTATATACAACCACTGTTGTTGCTACCTTGGCACCAATTTATTTTCCAAAATTTAACACTTGTTTTCAAAAACAAAAAAGAAAAATCTTAAATCAGCTTGTATTATTAATATATGGAATGTCTTCCTTTTTTGGGTTTATCTTCCCTTTGTCACTTCTATTATTTGCTCTCTTCTCTTCTGTTGGTTGATCTCTCTCTCTACAATTCATCATAAATCACACATAAAAGATAATATAATCCATTCACAATATAAGGAGAAATGAATTTCCCCATCTCCCACGATTAAGGGTAGAATTGGAAAATAGTGACTTACTTTTGAAAAGGAATACTCTTTATGAAACCAATATATATTAACTAATAGTGTCAAGTAATTATACAAAGTATCACGTAATTAAAGCTACTGTTCGCACCGACACTTTTGGAGAGTGGAATCGGATTAAAAATAAGAAATAATATTCTAAAATATCGACTCGGATTTGTAGGATGGATTGACAAAGACTTAGATTGATTTCTTGGACACCTACATGTAAGTCATGGAAACTTCAAATCTAAAACTATATATAAACCTTCATTGGTATATGTATGCAAACATCCATTTTATTAAAGAAATCAAATCATCACAAATATCATATATCTATTTTGATAAATTTAATTAAGCTATGATTTGGTCTTACTACTTTATAATAACTATTATTATTCTCTTGCTATTTGTCACTTCTTCTATTGCCAGCAACAACCAATTGGCGGAAGTAGCAGCAACAGATGGTAACGCTAACGGTGCCGGTGCCATCAACAAGAAGTCATGCTACCACAAGGAGAAACAAGCTCTCCTTCATTTCAAAGCTTCCATTTCTGAAGACTTCTTTGGCAAACTCTCAACATGGAGACTTGAAGATGATGATTGTTGTAAATGGAATGGAATCACCTGCAACAACCAAACACAACATGTCACAGAGCTCCACCTGCAGGAGTATTATCTGACAGGTGAGATTAGCCCTTCATTAGTTAACATAAGCTACTTGAATCATCTTGACCTTTCTGATAATTATTTCAATGGAACCATTCCCAACTTCATTGGTTCCATGACTCAATTAAGGTATCTTGACCTTTCCATTAATTCTTTCAATGGAACCATTCCCAGGTCCATTGGTTCCTTGACCCAATTAAGGTACCTCGACCTTTCCTACAACTTCCTTCATGGAAACATTCCTCCAGAATTTGGAAATCTCATAAGCTTGCGAAATCTTTCACTCGGAACCAGTGAAAGCTCATCTATAATTGAGATTGAGAACCTAGATTGGTTGTCTAATCTTTTTCATTTGCAACATCTTCAAATGACTAAGATTTCCTTTGCCAAAGCAAATTACTGGATAGATGTCATTCTAAGTCTCCCAAAACTCTCACTTTTAAGTTTATGGAAATGTGATCTCTCAGAGGTCATGCATCCATATTCTTCATTTCTTAACTCTTCTTCTTCATCTATTCAATATCTGGACCTTAGTGATAACAATCTCAACTCATCTATGTATCGTTGGTTGTTCCCATTAACAAGCAATAGACTTCTCAAACTTGATCTCTCTTACAACATGTTAGATGAGGTACCCAAATATCTTGGTAATCTCTGTAGTTTGACAGATTTATCTCTCTTTAGAAATCAGATAGCTGTCAGATTTGATGATTTCCTAAACAATTTGTCTGGATGCACATCAGTTACATTGCGAAGGTTGAGTGCTTGGGATAGCCAATTTACAGGGTCAGTTTCTGATGAGATCCAAAAGTTTTCATCGCTAGAGTTCTTGTACCTATCTGATAATCACTTAAGTGGGACTATGAGTGAAAAGGTGTGGGAATTACCCAATCTTCAAAATCTAGATGTTTCTTCCAACTCTCTTGTCATCACCGCAAACTTTGGAAAGGCAAAGATTTCGTACATAGATCTTTCAAACAACTCACTTCTAGTGACTCCTTCCAAAGCTCACATGTCAAACATTTACTACTTAGAGTCTATTGATTTGAGTGATTGCAATCTTGGGCCTCTCTACCCCAAATGGATTCAAACATACAAAAATATTACTTATCTTGATATTTCCAGTAATCGAGTTTCTGATACGATACCTATTCTGTTTTGGAAAACATGGCCTTCACGATTGAGATATTTGAACCTTGCTTCCAACAACATTAGCGGGAAATTACTAGATTTATCATCAAATTTTGACATCTATCCAACAATAGATTTGAGTTCCAACAACTTTTATGGGCCGATTCCAAATGTCCCTTCCACCTTGGTATCATTGAATCTCTCCAAAAACAAATTATATGGTGGAATATCCTTTTTATGCCAAATTGTTGACGGGTTCTTGACATTTCTTGATCTCTCTCACAACTTTTTAACCGGACAACTTCCGGATTGCTTGTGGCATTTCAAAGAACTACAAGTTCTTAATCTAGGACACAACAATCTTTATAGAAAGCTTCCTGATTCTATAGGATATTTGTTTCAACTCGAAGTATTGGATTTATACAACAATAACTTCTCAGGAGATTGCCTTTGGCTTTGAAGAATTGTATGGGGTTGACGTTTTTGAATTTAGGGGCTAACAACTTTGCTGGTAATGTGCCTGTTTGGATTGGGAAAAACTTAACACGGTTGTATGGTCTTATCCTAAGATCAAACAACTTTTTTGGACCCATTCCTTTACAACTATGTCATCTTGTGAACCTTCAAATCCTCGACTTGTCGATCAACAACCTAAATGGAACCATCCCACCATGTGTGAACAATTTGATTGCCATGGTCAATGGAGGGTTGTTGCAGGAACGTTCCATGCATTCTTATAGGAAGCTTTACAATGGGAGTGCTTATTCTAGTCCGTATGCTACTTATGTTGACAACGCGATAATGGAATGGCAAGGATATGAACGCGAACTAACAAGTACTCTAGGATTGTTGACGAGTATTGATTTATCAAGCAACAACTTAACGGGACAAATCCCAAATGGATTAACTGATCTTCATGAATTGCTTGTACTGAACTTGTCAAAGAACACTCTACTTGGAGAGATTCCACGAAAAATTGGTGAGATGAAACTTATAACTTTGGATTTATCTAGAAACAATTTTTCACGAGAAATACCATCAAGCATGTCTCAGATGACTTCATTAAATTTCCTAGACTTGTCATATAATAAGTTGTCTGGAAGAATTCCATCGGGCACTCAACTCCAATCCTTTGGAACGTCAACATACACCGGAAATGCAGGACTATGCGGACCTCCCATTACCAAAAATTGCCCCGGAGATGAAGTTCCATCTATAATTGTAGGTGAAAGTGAGAGTATTGAGGAAAGCACATCTGAACTTGACAGATGGTTTTATATTGGTGGGGGAATTGGTTTTGCCACGGGATTTTGGATTGCATGTGGTGCTTTACTTCTCAACCATCATGGGAGACACACTTTTTTTCACTTTGTTGATTTCGTGAAAGATTGGATTTACGTAAAGGTGGCTGTATTCTTTCGAAAGCTGGAGAGGGTTGCACATACATAGTGCTCTATATCTCGATCTTCTTTTTGACTTCTTGTTTGTTGGTATGTCCTTTATGTTGTTTTCAACTACTGGTTCTTGTTGTTATTTGGGTGCTAGAGATTCAGTATTTGTATTTGGTAGGGTGTTTTAAATCCCAAGTATGAATAAAAGTGCCACCAACACCAAGGGTGGCAATTTGGTTGTGGTGTGTGAAATAAGGCAGACCTACAAACAAGCAGGTCATTTGGTCGATGAAGATTGATTTATGGAGTTCGATTTAAGTTGCACGGGATGTCTAACTCCATCGTTCATCTTCATGAATTTATATTTTTAGAGAATGTTGCTTTGACTTTTACTTGAAAACCAGTTGTGCCAGCAAAGTTGGTCTTAATAGAAACTCAAAATCCATCCAACTGATCTTTTATTAAGGGGTTGTTTACCAAACACTTACCAAGGGTTTACGAAGTGACATTACCATACACGATGCATATGGCAAGTACCAAGAATCTTACCCGGTAAGGGAGGGTTTTCGTCTCTTACCACGGTTAGAGCTTACCGGGTAAACTATTGCATATGGTACCAATTTGTGAGCTATTATCTTGCCTGATAAGTACGTGATGGTGCTGATTTTTGCGAATAAGCACTTACAAGGATAAATGTTTGGTAAATGGCCCTAAAATGCTTTCAGAAAGTATCAATATTAGTCCTTTTATAGAACTTATTATATACAACACTTTTCAATAGTGTCATATTAAAAGATTAATAAGATATTTTATTTCTCTGTAACCCCCGGTCTTCGCGGATTCAAAAGGTAAGATCTTTTCCTCAAAAATCTATGTTTTCAATTATTAGGTTTGATGTTTCTCTATTTTTGAGTTTTGATGTTTAGATTTATGTTTGATTGTTTTTGGTATCAGGATGTATTTCTTTTCATCTGTTTGCTTTATATATATATATATATATATATATATATATATATGTAATTGTAGCCTCACCATTCAAGGTATCCATGGCTTGCATTATTGTAAATTATATTGTGTTTTTTTTTTTTTTTTTAATTAAAGGGCATTAGAAAGTTTATGTTTTGCATTCCAAACACCTTCTCAATTAACTATTTGTTAATTGATGGCAAATATAATTATATGATAATAATTGCTAACAACATCACTATGAATGCTAACCACATACTGCTTACCATTTCTTAAGGCAAAGATCATATAGAGCATCACAATCACCAGAGATGGAAACAAAGTCATTCACCTTAACATTCAGGCTTCATCTGCCATTGACCTTACAATACTGATAACGAATTGAATGAACCTAAAAACAAAAGAAACATCGATTCCGATCAGTAAAGTTAATGGATGAACTGATCCACATTATTAGGAGGATATGCACCAAGATAAGATGCATCAAGATGCACCAGATCAATTCCCTACTAAAGACAAGTTCATGGGAGGACTAAACTATGAGACCAAAATGGAACCAAATGAAAAACCAAGGGGTTATATGTAAAAATCAGAAATATGAAACTTGAAGGACCTGTTATGTAATTTGGGATTTCATTGAGGTTTGTAAAATAATTGATTAGGTATGATTTCTTAACCAATCTTTGAAATTTTTTTATATGTTTCCATTCGGTTTTAATTTGGTAATATGATCATATACTCAAATGTTGGTTCCAATAGCATTAAGATTGTCAATTTCGAAGCTTCAATGATGAATTTTGATGAATACCGAAAACCTAGATCTAAATTAGAACTCGTTTCATAATGGTTTTGACTGTTTTTTATTTCAAAATTATCAACATAATATTGTAAATATTATCATTAAATAAAACAATCCCCTTGATTTGAGATCGAAAACCAGCCTAGATTAACCAGAAATCGGAGCTCTGCGTTGGTTCCGGGTCAAAGAGACAGCATACTCGGGCGGATTTCAGGATCCGATTTTCTGGGCAGCGGATCTGAGTATCGGGTCAAGACCAGGCCTGTTGGGTTTATGGGCTTGGACTGCTGGGTTTTGTATAAAAAACATTAAATATCTTAGTGAACTGTTTTAGGAATGCCTTATTTTTGATGAAAATTGTGAAAAATACTTTTAAACTATTGGTCCCTTTTAATCAAATACGTTGTTATGAATTGCTGTTTAAAAGAGATTAATCCGCTCCATCTCCGTCCATCTCATCTTCATGCAAGCACTGATAACCACCAATATGATCATCTTCATGCAAGCACTGATAACCACCAATATGAATTGCATGTAACAACTCACGTTTTCATGTCATGTGTTACCTTAAGAATATGTTAGTTATAGAATAAAAAAATTGTCACGTGACATCATAAAAATATGATATATACTAAGTTGTTAATCCTTATTATAGTTACCATGTAATGCAATAATTAAGCTATCTATGCACCAAAATTAATAAGAATCAATAAACCAAAAAATACTCACGCCGAACTTGTATAAAATTTCCAAGCGAAATCACGAAGTCGGACCAATCCAAACTTGTTTAATGAAACTTTATGAAATACTTGAACAAATTAAAGGTAGAACTTGTAACAATTTACTAATTAACAAAGTCCCACACTTATTTAGATTCCATCTAGGTGTCTTATTCTTCAAGTGTACATACGCACTTAGATGCATGCAAGCTATAGTATGGATCAGCCATATGCATTTAGAATGCCAACCACTTTTGGTTAGGATTCCCTGTAGGCATACACAGAATGATTTCTTGAAGATCAGACACATCACTCTCCCGGACATCCATAACTAGCCGAGCCTTAGGGTTTAAGATGGTGCCGTCAGCCATGAAAGTCCACCGCTGATTCTCACTGCCTCGGCATCTAAAGAGGACGATGCAAGCCACCGATCATGGCATTCCATGGAACCACGTCTCTCTCAGGCATTTCATCGAACAGTTTCTTTGCAGCATCTAGACGGCAGTGTTTGCCATAACCGACAACAATGGTAATAACCCCTAACCCACCCGAATCAAAGACAATTTTGCACAAATTATACAAAACAAAACTTTCTTCTGGTTTTTCGCTCTCAATGTAACCCCTAATTGTTACATATATTCCATGAGAACACGGTTTCGTTCAATATTCTTGTATACAAGTCCAGGCCCCATTCCATAACTATAGTTAATAGTTGAAACAAGAACGATCTACAAACCTAATACATTAAGGGGCTACTTTGACACTTAACTAGCAAATGCTTACCTGAATCAATTTACCTTATGAGCCGAACGTAAAAATGACTAGAATCTTACCTGGTAAGAGCGATAGCGTGAACCGAGAGTCTTACCCGGGTATGTGAGATCGACAACTTTTACCCGGTAAGAGCTTACCGAGTAAGTTGTTGCCTCTGGTTTCCATCATAACCTTCCTGTGTATGCATGTTAAAATTTAATTAAAAAAATTGACACTGGGTATCTGGTACCAAAATCAGCAAAATCAGCATTTCCTAATTGGTTCCAATATATAAAAAACCCTATGTTAATGGTTTCGGTTCCTTCATTATAGGAATCGCCGGTTGACCAGTTCCATGAAATTATGGTCACCCCTAATCGTCCTTCAAGAACGGGCTCTACCCATAAACATTTGGTTAAAATACTCATTTTGTTTTCATGTTTATTCATTTGTTCTCTTTATTAATTTTTCCAACATTAGAAATTTCTTCGAACCAACACGTTATTGTTTATGTAATTTCCTTCTGTCTCCTCTTTATTATATTCAAAGTGTAGCCTATAAAATATAACCATAGACAAAGTTTGATTCCTTTCGGCCGGTTTGAAGATTCCATTGTTGTATTAGTTTTTTTTATTTAATATTTTAGGGAAAATTACAAAAAAACCCAACAAACTAAACTATTTTTTTTTTTAATAAAAAAGCCATTAAACTTTAATTTTTTGAACGATTAAGCTACTGAACTATCTTTTTAAATGAAAAACCATTAAACTTTTTCATTTTGAATGAGTAGGTCCCTGAATATTTTTTTCAACTGAATAAATTATCAAAATTTTAAAAATTTACTAGTTATATTCTTTTAACTTAAAGTAATATATTTATATTTTTACTTTAAAACATTTCTAGTTGGTTTCTGGTAATTTTTTAATGGGTTTAGTTCCTAAAAGTGTATCCAACTTGTCACGGAAAGTTATTGTATGTATTGAACTTCTATTTTTTCCATTGTATGTATCAAACATATCAAAACTACTATTTTGTGTATCCAACTTTATCAAAATCTATCACGAAAGTGTATCCAACTTGTCACAAAAGTGTATCCAACTTTTAACCAAATACATCAAATGGTAGGTTTTTATAAGTTTGATATATACAATGAAAAAAATCAAAGTCCAATACATACAATAACTTTTCGTGACAAGTTGAATACACTCCCGTGAAGTAACCCTTTTTTTAATTTATGTTAAGAGGATACAAGTAACCAATTTTTGAAGGTTTGATGGTTTATTTATTAAAAAAAATTGTTTAAGGATTTAATCATTCGAAATGAAAAGGTTTAATGGTTTTTCCATTCAAAATGATAGTTCAGTTATTTAATCAATCAAAATCTGGAGGTTTATTGGTTTTTTCATTAAAAAAATAGTTTAGGGACTTAAACATTCAAAAGTGAATAGTTTGTTGTTGTTTTTTTTTTTTACTTTTTCAAATATTTTAGCAAAATATCTAAACTATATTACGAAGCCGCCCAAAAAGTTCATGTTAAAAACATATATATTCCATTACAAATTACAGGTAATATCTAATTTGATGGGTTAGATACTTAGATTGCCGTGAAATTGTTTAACTAATTTGTTACAAAATAAAACAAAAACCGTGAAATAAAAGATGGTAAAATGTATCAATTTGAACATCACATTATAAAGTTGTGTCAACTTCAAGTATTAATTCTATGTAATATGTCCACAGCATCAATTTTTTTAAAATGTATCAACATCATTCCTTAATTCTTTAAGGTTGTCGGTTGTCGTAACATTAGATTATATATGTTAAACATTTTACTTTTTATTATTTTCTTGGGCCGGCCGGCCGGCCGTAACATTTCATGACTTGTTAATGTAAACATCATCTAAGTTTAGAAAACCATCTAAATTAAGGTTTAATTTTTTCAAGAAGATGAAGATTTTACAGGAATTTGAGTTAACACTTTTGGTTGTTTAATAAAAATAATAAAATAAGCAAACACACTAAAAATCCGTAATTGAGAAACATGGTGATCTGCTAGTAATTTGTTATTAAAGGTCACGATATACTAAATGACGGGGTTTAAAACTTTGATACATTAAATGATAGATTTTTAAGTTTAATACACACAATAACAACATATGACAAATTTGATACATTTTGGGAACTTAAACCCTTTTAATAACTTAACTAAAATCAAACATGTTGAGGAGCCTAGCTGGAGAAGCAAAGAAAAGCAGAATGATAGATCTGAATATCAATCCACCATGATTAAGAAGCTTCAATTTCAATTTCAAATCTCACTTTTATTGATATGAACAATATGAACACAATACAAACTCTCAACTTTCTCTCTCCTCTATCAAACTCTAGATCTGACAATACGTATCTCTTAAAACTCTCTTTTTTTTTAAAAATCTAACTTCTCAACTAACACAAAAGCTTTTATACCCCTAGGGTATTTACACTCAGCTCCCCTCAACTTTACAACAAATACAAATACAAACCCCAAACTTGAATACAACTATATTTTTAACCCTAACAATCTCCCCCTTTGTATTCAAGTTGGAAATAACGAACTATACAAAAAACTTGTACACAAAACAATCTTCTCAATCTTCACTTTATCAGATTCATCAACGAACAAAACTTTTCCGCATCAGAAATCTTCACGAAATACAGATAACCAACTTCAAAACTTCTCAAACGAATTTAACACGAGAATCTCTTGACTTTAACGATCATCAACGTTCTTCAGAAAAATTCCTCAACCTTTTCAAAGTAAACTATCTCCCCTTTACCTGCAAAATCGAATTATCTCTTTTGAAGTATCCACCTTCAATAAACTCAACTTGAATTAGACTTCATCAACTGATAACCACCTCAGTATCAATCTCCAGATATTTTTCATTCAATCAATCTTCAGAAAATAAACCAATTCTTTTTCTCCATAAACTTCAAACTCTTTTCCCATCATCCAGAAACAACATCTTTAAACTCTTCATTCTTCACTTGACATTCCCCAGAGTTTTCAAATCATCGAAACTTTGACAACTTGATCATCTTAGTAAAACTTTTCATCTTGATCTTCCACTTAAGCACAAAATCTCTTCAGAACTTAACTTGAACTTTGAACAAATATCTTCAAGTACGTTGAAGAATCATCTTTCTTCGCTCTTTGAATCACCAAAACATTCACCAACTTTGAACATTTCTCAAGCACTTCACCATATACAAATATCACAAGAATTTCTCTTTCTTTCTCCCCATTTCGCATTCTTTCATCTCCCCATTTCGCATTCTTTCTCCCCCTATTTGATGAAAAAATGATTTTATCATCAAATCACAATGTAGAAAAAATTAAACTGCGAATCCACATAGCAACCAACTCTTTAGAAATGTTGTGATCAGTCACCATCCTTTTCCTCCCGAACCACCATCCAAAAATGTAAACCATCCGTCAATTCCAAAAATTATCCGAATCTTTTCAAATTCAGACATAGAGTGGTAACCCTGAAACAACACATGAAACAGTTAAAATGCCTGTAAGTAGCACAAAGCCACTTAGTACAACGGATGTACTTTAGAAAGGGCTTTATTGACGTTCACCCCCCAGGACTTCCATTCAATCATTGAAATACCGGTGTACTTCTATGAATGTTCTGACAAAGAAACAAATTCCTTGTGTGCAAAGTGTGGAAAGAAATAGCATAAAATGCTTTAAAAGGCTCAAAATAGTGAAAAACATATTCACTGACTCGATGTGCAAGAAATGAAGTTCGAAGGCAGGGCAGCTTCCTTCTTTTTCAATATCGACTTTCCGAATGAAAATCTGATAGATTATGTGCTGCGTCCCCGTGCAAAAATGAAACATTTTCTTGTTGAGAAGAAAATGAGTAGCTGGTGGGGTTTAAACGAGAGTCGGCATTGGGCTTTGCCTTGATTCAATATCAGTCACCAAAGAACGTGAACCGATAGATTATGTGGTTGCCCGGCTTAGAAATGGTGGGTGCAGAGTTTTAATTTTCTTTTAACTCTGTTCTCACACCCTCCAATTCTTTTAATCTTCCTCACTTCTAACCAAGCTCTCATATTTCATTTTTTCGCTCTAACACTATGAGAATAACCCAACCGGATGAGTTATCTCCCCCACTCTTTGATTGAGACCCTTCACCCCTCATTTCTCTCAAGGATAACTTCTTGGGTAGAGCTACCGGCGCTGGCAGTCCATAGAAGTTGTATAACCTCACTCCCCGTGAAATATGTTTCCTAAGCATGAAAAATCGATGATTCATCGGTTGAATCATATAGCCTTTGATAAAATTTGCTCAAAAGATGTATAGAAACAATACATGAGCAAAATGATATCTCCAAACACTTATATATATTGAATGCACATGAAAAACAAAGAATTGTTTGATAAAACTGTTTCATCAGATGGTATGATCAAAAAGAAATGGTTCAAAAAGATAGGAAAAATATCTATATGAACGATATACAGATATATGTTTATGAAACAAGATGTATCGGACTGATCAAACGAACGCTTAGACGCAAATTGGAATATCAAACGAGTGTATTACCATCGAAGAATTGGATCGCTTTAGAGACATGGTAATAACTGAACAAGAAAAACATAAACCGGTGTGTATGAATACTGAAACAGTATAAGAAAAGATAATACACAAGTATCAATCTTTGGAAACACACGGTTTAGAAAACATGCGTCAATTCCTCAATATGAAAACGTTTAAAAATTCACTTCTAGATTCATGAAAAACTTTTGAGAATAGAGAAGTGATTTGAACAATTATGAAAAATGTTTTCATACTTGAAAGTTGTTCATCTTTCAAATATGTGATTATGCCAAACTATATATATACATATAAGCTTCCCCTCGAAATGTGAATTACCTACAAAACAGATAATACAATTTGGTATTCATAGAGAATGAATCCTATGTAGTTAGTAGCTCCCCCTCAAAAATAGATTGTACCAAAACTTGAATGACCTCTTTTTGTTTTATTTATTGACTCCCCCTCAAACAAAGAAACACACTTTATTAAACGGAAAATGAAAAACAAATGTAGAAAGAAAATATACAAAGAAATAAAGTTTGAAAATACTATTTCAAGTTGTCAGAGTTCGCATACCAAGCTTGGTGATAAGAAAGTTAAACCTCTTTTCATCCAAAGCTTTAGTAAACAAGTCTGCTAACTGAAATTCAGTATTTACAAAATAAAGTTCTATCGTACCTTTCTCTACATGATCTTTAATAAAATGATACCTGATATCTATGTGTTTGGTCTTCGTGTGTTGGACTGGATTACAAGATATAGCAATTGCGCTCTTTGAATCACAGTAAATCGGGATCTTATCAAACTTGAATCCGTAATCTCGTAACTGGGTACGCATCCAAATAATCTGAGAACAACAACTTGCAGCAGCCACATATTCTGCTTCAGCCGTTGAAAGTGAAACACAATTCTGCTTCTTAGATGCCCAGCTAACAAGCTTGTCTCCCAAAAACTGTATGTGTCCTGACGTGCTCTTTCTATCTAACTTGCAACCTCCATGATCCGCATCAGTATAACCTGTCAACTCATAACCTGAACCTTTCGGATACCAAAGACCAAGATTAATAGTACCTTTCAGATATCGAAAAATACGTTTGACGGCTTTAAGATGAGAGACTTTAGGCTTTGACTGATAACGAGCACAAAGACATGTCGAAAACATTATATCAGGTCGACTTGCAGTTAAGTACATTAAAGAACCAATCATTCCTCGATAAGTTGTCACATCGACAGCTGTTCCATCAGGATCAGAATCTAGTGCACAACTTGGTGACATCGGTGTTTTCATAATCTTAGCATTTTCCAAATTATACTTCTTCAAAATATCTTTTATGTACTTTGCTTGATTAATAAAAATGCCCGCCGATAATTGTTTAACTTGCAAACCAAGAAAGAAATTTAATTCTCCCATCATCGACATCTCATACCGAGTCATCATGAGTTTAGAAAACTTTTCACAAAAATTAGGACAAGTAGACCCAAAAATAATGTCATCTACATAAATTTGTACCAACATTATATGCTCGCCTTCACGTTTAATGAACAAAGTGTTGTCGATTTTACCTTTGGAATAGCCAGACTCAACAAGAAACTGAGATAAAGAATCATACCATGCCCGCGGTGCTTGTTTCAAACCATATAATGCCTTATCAAGAATATAGACATGATCAGGATGATCTTGATCAACAAACCCTTCTGGTTGTGAAACATATACCTCCTCTTTCAAAACGCCATTTAGAAATGCTGTCTTCACGTCCATTTGATAGACAGTGAAGTCTTTGTGTGCCGCGTAGGCTAGAAACATCCTTATAGCCTCAATACGAGCAACCGGAGCAAATGTCTCATTGTAGTCGATTCCTTCTTGTTGTCTGTATCCTTTGGCAACCAACCGTGCCTTGTTTCGAACAACAATGTTATCCTCATCTTTCTTGTTCTTAAAAATCCACTTTGTATCAATGATGGATTTTCCTTCAGGTCGAGGTACGAGTCTCCAGACTTTTAATCTCACAAACTGATTGATCTCCTCTTGCATAGCCATGAACCAATCTGGATCTGCAAGAGCATCAGCAACTTTCAATGGTTCAAAATTAGCCAAAAATGCAGCAAACAAACATTCATTCGCAGTCGCCGATCGTGTTTGCACTGGAGCATTCGGATCACCAATTATTTGATGAAGTGGATGATCTCGTGTCCACTTAGTTGTATGAGGGAGAGGCCTGTACAATTGAAGATCATAACTAGAATCAATATATGAACTTATAGGAACTTCTTGCAAAGATTCAAATGAAGGAACAATTTGTAAATCTTCAGAATAATCATCAAGATTGGATTCCATTCGAATTGGAATCGGATCTGAAATATCTTCACTTGAACCAATATCTGCCTCTTGAATTTGGGAACTATCAACAATCGGGATTATCTCTTGATTCTCGGGAATCGAAATAATCGAAGTCTGAACTTGAGGACTTTCTACACTTGATGTATCTTCCGAGATAGTAGAAGTCGACGGACCAGAAATAGAAACTGGTTCCTGAACATTCACTGTTGTTTCCCTGGGAATATCAGACAAATTGTTATTAGTTGTTGAACTGGACGATGAGGAACCAAAATATTCATTATAAAAATTCTCAAACAATAAATCCAAGTCAGAAAGATTGTTTGTAGACGTTGAAGCTCCATCCTGTTTCTTTGTTGAAGTAACATGATCTGGATTAACCAAGTTGACCGCTAAAACACCAGTTAAACCGGGTTCTGAACTGTCATGTTCAGAAGCCATCTCAGCATATGGATCAAACTTAACATTCGAACTTTCCAACACCATCTTTGTCCTTTTGTTATACACACGATATGCAATCGAGTTCTTTGAATAGCCAATGAAAATAGCTTCATCTGATTTCGCCTGAAGCTTGTGTCTTTCCTCTCTATCATTCAGCACAAAACACCTGCAACCAAATACTCTAAAATGCCCTATGTTAGGTACTTGATTATTAATAAGCTCATATGGTGTTTTACCAAACCTGTTGTTCACAATGGAACGATTCTGTGTATAACATGCCGTATCAACCGCTTCAACCCACAAAAACATTGGTAACTTTGAATACGCAAGCATCGTTCTAGCTGCTTCTACCAAAGTTCTGTTTCGACGTTCAACAACACCATTTTGTTGTGGTGTACGAACTGCGGCGAAAGTATGTTTAATACCAACCGACTCTAAGTAACCACCAAGTACTTTGTTCTTAAATTCAGTTCCATGATCAGAACGAATTTTCTGAACCTGTGACTGTAAGTTCACTTGAACCTCTTTCAGAACAGAAATGATAATCTCTGGTGCTTCATCCTTAGAGCGTAAGAACTTTACCCATGTATATCTTGAGAAATCATCAACCATAACGAGAACATACTTCTTGCCATTAATACTCTGAACGCGCATCGGGCCACACAAATCCATGTGTATCAATTGTAACGGCTTTTCCGTTCCATGCTCAATCTTTGACTTGTGCGAAACTCGTTTCATCTTTCCTAATTGACAAGCGGAACAAAGATGATCTTGTTGAAATCTCAGATCAGGAATACCAATAGCTAAGTTTCCAATCACCAACTTATTCAAACCTTTGAAATTCAGATGTGACAGTCTCCTATGCCACAAAACACTTTGTTGATTAGAAGCCTTTGACAACAAACACAGAGTATTCTTAGCTTTAACATCTCTCAAATCAATCTTATACAGATTACGCCTTCTAGTACCAACAAGTAACTCCTTTCCAGCCTCAGTCTTAACAACACATCGTCTCTTCTTGAAACCAACTTCGAGATCTTTGTCGCAAAACTGACCAATACTAAACAAATTA
This sequence comes from Centaurea solstitialis, assembly GCA_030169165.1. Lineage (NCBI taxonomy): Eukaryota > Viridiplantae > Streptophyta > Magnoliopsida > Asterales > Asteraceae > Centaurea > Centaurea solstitialis. Next base: position 9,845,540 of record CM058042.1, read on the forward strand.
TGTCCTAAACCCTCAACCAACGAGACTTTCTTAATCGTGACTTTGTCTTGAATCACATCACCATATCCAACAATCGGAGCATACTGTTCATTACCAAACTGAACTGAACCACAAAACTTTGGTTTGAAATTATGCAAAATCTCCTTACGTCCCGTCATGTGTTTCGAACAACCAGAATCAAGATACCACACATGACGATTCTGCAAAATCAACTAGTTCACTTTAGGTACCCAACGCAATTTGGGTCCTAAGGGGTTAGAAGATTTATGTGCAATTGAGATCCAAGGTCTTTTCTTATAGAGATAAGGATTATAATCATGAAAAACACTATTGTTTACAAAATCATGCAAGCCATAAGTTGAACAACAAAATTTATCACGACGCATATCAACAAATTGCTTTATTGGAAAATTTCGTGGAAAAGATACACGATTATTGTATGAAAAAGCAACATTGTTTCGTACATCATGACTAACTTTGGTATTACTACTACTAGATGTAGGGCTACATGAATTTGTGAACTCCTTCCTCCTCCAAACTTGTTTTACTTGTCTTCCTGAAAATTATCTGAAAAATCAGACGCACTTGAATTAGTAAAGGAAGAATAATAACCATTTTGTCGTTGAAAATTCACTTTCTGTCTTGAATTCTGTGGATACTGAACGAATTTATCTTTTGATTTATTAGTATCCTCAGAAAAATTCCTTTGTATGGACTTTGAAACAGATGAAGAAGATTGACCTTCATGCATTTTCGGTTTATCATTTGAAACATGCTTTGCTTGTTCGTTTTCAGACTGACTAGACGAAGCAAACTTTTTATTTTCATTCACCATAGAAGTCATTGCTTTTGTAGAGAATTCAGCTAACTGACGTGTAAGTCTTTTTATCTCACATTGAAAGAACTCCTTCTGTTTTTCACAATCTGTTACCACAACAGGTTCTTTCTTATGTGCAACAATCAATTGTTCTAAAGCTTTCTTTTCACTTTTCAAGACTTGTTCTTTCCTTTTGAATTGATTCCTTTCATCAGATATCTGATTTTGCAAAGCAACAATCTGGTTTCGAAGTTCTAAAGATTTCTCTTCAGAAGATTTACTTACAGATTGAAATTGTTGTCTCTCGAAATCCATCTTAATTGTTAAATCAGAAATCTTAGAGGAAAGATCAAGAATGTTTTCTTCTAAAACTTTTCTTTCTTTCTCAAAATCTGAAATTTGATTTGAAAGTTGAGCATTTCTTAACTCAAGTGACTTTACTTTAGAAACAGCTTCAGACTCAACAAACTTTTTAGCTGAACACACACAACATATAGAATTGACAATGGTAGAGAGTTGAAGTGCATTCTCAGATTTCACACTATCTTCTGAAGTAGTTGAAGCAGAAACAAATGATGTATCAGAAGTATTTGAACTGTTATGTTCAGAGGAACTTGAATTTGAAAATTTCTGCAATTCTCCTTTTAATTTGAAAACTTGTTTTTGAAGATCAGAAATTTTACAAAGCATTTGATCTTTTTCAGAAGAATTCATTCTTCTTTCATCATCAAGATCTTTAAGAGTCTTATAATATCGAAATTCGTAAAATTTACTGTTATCAACCGGAGAATCATCAGATTTGAACTGTTTACATTCCTCTTCTGAATAACTTCTGATATAATCATCAGATAATGAAATTTCCCTTTTACTATAACTGTCATTTAGACGTGCATAGTTGAAAGGAATTTGAACATTATCTTTTTGCTTTCTACGTTTATCATGTTCAGCTTCAACTTCCTCGGATGATCTTGTAAAACGCATTTTATACTTCTTATCCAGATTAAAATAGATAGTATCATACAGTGTAGGAACAAATCTGATTGCACGTTTCAAGTAATGAGGATTTTCAAATCCCAAACCTTCTCTAACCTTATAAGCTTTGAACTCTTTTGGTTTATTTAGAAAAATTGTTTGATCAGTCTGTCCTCTTTTTAAAAGCATGGTTTCAACCTTTTTAATATGCCCAAGTAAAACTTCTTTTTCTTCAGAAAGTGCAGAAACTTTTGTTTGAATGTCATTATACTCCTTTTCCTTAACAGAAAGTTTATCTGAAATTTCAGACAATTTAGCTTTTTGCTTATTATCAGAAATGACAGATTGTTCCAAGAACTTTTCATTTTCTTTCATCAAATATTGCACAAGATGTTCATTTTGAGCATTCTTATCGGAAAGCTCAACTATTAAAGCATCATTCTGTTTAGAACGAGCTTCCCATTTATCTGTGAGCAATATCTGATCCTTTAACTTCTTCTTAAGATTTGCCATGTTATCATTTAAAGACTTGATATAAGATTCAAACTCGACATAAGGATTAAGACATACCTCAGATTCATCCTCAGAAGAATGGTCGTCTGGATTTGCCATCAAGCAAAGTTGTTTTCTAGCTGAAGAATCTTCATCCTCTGAATCTGAGCCTATCACCACATCCTCAGTCTCATCATCACCTTCAGAACCATCAGACACATTGATCACCTCTATCGCTTCATCATCGGAACTAACTGAATCATCCATTATGCCCATCGAATCATCAGAAGAATCAACATTCCAATCATCAAGAGAATCAGCAAGAGAATCATCCGAGTCATTACAACGCCGCAAAGAAAAATCAGTCTTTCGTCCACTCTTAGGAACCATCTTTGACATAAAAGCTTTGACCATCATGCAGACGGCATCATCAGATTCATCGTCAGTGGCGTTTAACCAATGATCTTCTTCCGCAAGTAAAGCTTTTCCAGATTCCTTCTTCTTTGCCAACGAAGCTTTATGACTGTAATACGAGTAATCTTTGACTCCAGCGTTTGGACACTCTCTCGCAAAATGACCTGGCTTTCCACATTTAAAACACTTTTGAACTTCATCAGTCTTTTTCTCATCTTGCTCTTCTATTCGCTTCTCTCCAAACTTTTTCTTCTCCTCATACTTTCCTTTCTCATAGTATCGCCCTGAATCAGTCTTCTTATCACTCCTCTTGTCTTCATGTCTACCTCTGTACTCAGACTTCCGAGAGGTAGATGAATAACGTTGCTTGTTGGAAGACGGTTGTCTATAGAATCTCCTTTGAAAAGCTTTCGTCATCATAGCCATCGCTTGTTTAAATTCAGCAACATCAACATCTGAATCACTGCTAACTTCCGGAGTGTCGGAAGAATCACTTCTTGCTCTTGATCTATGAACAGCTTGTTTCCCTCTTTTATCAGCCATTAAAGCTAATGTATCTGCCTTCTCTTTCTCAGATTTCACCTTTGCATCCAAAGCATCTTGAACATCATCTTGACTTTGTTTCAAGATTTCATACACGACATGAATATCAATGTCGGCTAACGACTTGTTCTGAAAAACAGAGTTGGAATAGATCTTCCAGACTGGCTGAAGATTAGTGAGAAACTTGACGTTGTTCTCAATCTTCGTCTTAGTGATGCCATTCTTCCGTAACTCATTCAGCAAATTACAGAACCTTTCATAGGTTTCATCTAACTTTTCCTCTTCTCTTGCCTTGAATTGCTCGTAACGTTTGATAATGTTCGTGACTTTCATCTGAGTACCAACACTTGTACCGAGCATCTGTTTCTCAATCTGATCCCACATTTCCTTGCCCGTGGAATTGTGACTGTCAATGGTAAAATATATGTCATTCGGAAGACCCAATAACATGAACGATTTCGCCAACTTATCCGCTTTATGTCTATTCTTTTCTTCAACAGTCATATCCTCAAACTTTTTAAGAACAGTGTGAGCGGCAACTGGAGGATCAGAATCAGGTTGTGCCGGTTTTTCTTCAGTAAACACTTTAGGACCTTCTTTTAGCGATAACCGAATGTACTCTCCCAAATCTTGTCGGTCAATGAAATCCAAAAATCGATCTCTCCACATATTGTAATCGCCTCTGAAAAGAACTGGTGGCTTGGTATCGGAACCAATAGCTAACGCTTCTCTTGTCGTCATGATGAATTGTACGAATCTTTTGATCAGTAGATGATTAAATCTGAAATTGTTGAAAAATCACCGAACGATTGTCCTTGAAAAACCTGAAGTAAAGTCAAATAATCTGAAACACTAAAAACAACTGATAGTCAGTAACGCAGAGTATATTCAGAAAATTTAAAAACTTGTAAAATCACCAAATTTGCACCGTAAAAATCACAAGGACTCGAAACTTATCAAAAATAAAATGAAAACAATAAAACCAAAATAAGCCTCACACAAAACAATAAAATGACTCAAGAAGTTCAAAGACTAAAAAAATAATATGTCTCGAATTATAAAAGGCAAATATTCACTCAAAAATCAAAATGGCTCGAGACATATTGAAAATACTCAAAAAATGGTAAAATATCTTGAAAAACACTCAAAAGTAAAGCACTAGACTCAAAATATTGAAAAATGGCTCGAAATACGGTATTTATACGCTAAAATACGCTCAAAATACGCAAAATACGCTCAAAAAATGCTCCCACTCGAGATACACTCGAAATACACTCGAGATATGCTGATGTACTTGAAAAACGCGTTTAAAAGCTTCTCACGCGCAGACACACGCGCTGTCGGACTCGAGATACGAGTTATCACGCGCTCTTACGCGCTTGATAAGACCTGCAGGAGATGCTCACGCACGCGCCTCGAGATATGTCTCCCTGACGCACACACGCTACTCGAGATGCATCCACTACGCGCTTTCACGCGCTAAAAAATGACAGCTGACTCGAGAAGACAGCGTTCTGACGCGCTTGTCTCCTACACACTGACACACGCGTCTGACGGCCTCTGTCACGCGTCTCGAGAGTTGACTTTCCTGACGGACCTGACGCCTGATGCCTGACACGTCTTTTTCTTCACACAAGACTCGAGATGGACTTTTTCTCTCTTACACGTCACTTTATGTCAGACTCGAGATGTTAAAAGGACACTCGAGATACTTTCTTTCTTGTCCTTTTGCGCTTTCTTGTCTCCTCACATCTAACACGAAGTACACTCGAGATGACACACGAAACACGCGTCAGACTCGAGATAGACTCGAAATGACTTTTCTTACGCGTCAGACTCGAGACATGACTCGAGATAGACTCAAAAAATTCAAAATTTGAAAAATATGCTTAAAAATTTGAAAAATATGCTCGAATTAGCAAAACAATGCTCGAAATGATCAGATCTGGACTCGAGACATAACAACTTCTTCTCCAAACCTCCATTGACGAACCTCCATTGATGAACTTCGAACAAAAACTCGAAAAACCTTCAATTTAGGCTCAAAATTCATCAAATCTTCACAATTAAACGCTAAAAACTCAAATCTAACAACAAAATAACATCAAACTACATCCAAATCTTCAAATCTTCAAGATCTTCAAGCTCCAAATCAAAATTTCACCATTTTTGCTCCAAGCTTCAAAAATCCATGAAATTACCTTCAAATCTTCAACAATTTCTCTGATCTCCTGCTCTGATACCACTTGATAGATCTGAATATCAATCCACCATGATTAAGAAGCTTCAATTTCAAATCTCACTTTTATTGATATGAACAATATGAACACAATACAAACTCTCAACTTTCTCTCTCCTCTATCAAACTCTAGATCTGACAATACGTATCTCTTAAAACTCTCTTTTTTTTAAAAAATCTAACTTCTCAACTAACACAAAAGCTTTTATACCCTAGGGTATTTACACTCAGCTCCCCTCAACTTTACAACAAATACAAATACAAACCCCAAACTTGAATACAACTATATTTTTAACCCTAACACAGAAACAACCAAACAAGGTGGAGCAGTCGAGCTTGTGAGTAAAGCAAGGGCGGAGTACCGGAGCAAGCGAGCGATTCATTGAACTTCCACCTTTTGAATAATTAAATACCTGATTTTTTTTAAATGAATAAACTATTAAACTTTCTTACTTTAAATGATTAATTAAGTCTTCGGAGATTTTCTTAATAAATAAACTATCCAACTTTCAACACTGGTTACCTACATTACTTTCTAAATTTTTTATTCTCACAATATTCGACCATTCACTAAATACAAAATTACAAGACTCAAAGTCTTCGGACATTTAGTTGTAGATTATTTATTCAATTCTTTGACTTTTCTCTTCTATTATTTTTCAAAATTTCAGGAAAACTAGTTCTTAGGAAAATTCAACATGTATAGTGACGTTGTTTTAAGGGTTAAGTTATCCAAAATGTATTAAACTATACCCAAAATGTTATTGTGTGTATCCACCTTTTAAAAATGCTTTTTGATGTATCAAACTTTATTTTTTCTTCTACTATGTGTATCAGGTGACTTGTAACCTGCTGAGCAGGTCACCTCCACCGCTGCCGCCGACGGGAACCACCGTCGCCGCCGGGAACCAACGTTGCTGCCAGGAACCAACCACCGTTACTGGGAACCACCGCCACACGCACCTCCACCATCACCCTCCGCCACCCATCTCCACCTTCACCCACCTCCACCGGCGACCTCCACCATCACCCACCTCCACCGGCGAACTCCACCATCACCCACTGCCACCCACCTCCACCATCACCCACCGCCATCCACCTCCACCATCACCCACCTCCACCACTGCCGTCACCGGGAACAACCCGACTTCACACCTCCACCGTCGCCATCACCATCACCGTCACCGTCGCCATCACCATCACCATCGAACCGCCACAATCACCATCGAACCATCAACCATTGCCGCCTCCAACAGAACCACCGCTGCCGCCACTGGAAACCACCATCGCCGACCTATAACTACCACCATTGTCCATCTCCAACCACCACCACCACCACCACAATCGTCCATCTCCGACCCAAAACCATCACCTAGAAACGCCAGCGCCACCCCAGCACCTCCGGCCACCGTCTAACTGTAGGTGACCGGTTGTTGACCGGTTGAACCAGTCACGATACACACAATAACAAAAAAAAAAGTTTGATACATCAAAAAACATTTTTAAAATGTGGATACACACAATAACATTTTGGGTATAGTTTGATACATTTTGGAGAACTTAACCCTTGTTTTAACATGATTAATTAAGTCTTTGAAATTTTTTTTAAGGGTTAAGTTCTCCAAAATGTGTCAATACCCAAAATGTTATTGTGTGTATCCAACTTTCAAAATGCTTTTTGATGTATCAAACTTATTTTAATAAATAAACTATCCAACTTTCAGAAATACTTTCTGGATTTATTCTCATTTGAGAACCGAAACTTATTTTTTCTCAAAAATAATATAACAATTAAATAATTTAAGAAAATAGTTATTAAATAATTTAATTATAAAAATTAATTAAATTAAATGACCTCAACCCAATCTTAATTGATTCAATTTGAGCTATGTTTGGCAAACTAGCTGCTAAGGTAGCTGGTGACTGATAAGGTAGCTGATGAATAAGTTACGTTTGGTAAAACCTAGCTGATAAGGTAACTTATGACTGTAAAAGGACAGACTTGAAAATTAGTAATGTAGAAAGTAGAAGGGTATATTTGGAATAAAAAAGATAATAAATGTTATAATTACAATAAGTCACCAAAACGCTACTCAAAGTAGCTTTTCAAAAAGCTAGCTTATAAGCTAACTTATAAGTTAGCTTATGGTCCATCCAAATATGTACTTGGTCTAATTATGTATTTTGGTCTAATTTCCAAAATTTAGCAAATGTTTTCAAAAACAAAAAACAAATCTTAAATCATTGATAAATGGTGATGGGCGACGGTTCGAACTTTATTCTTTTTGTTATTGTGTGTATCGTGACCGGTTTAACCGGTCAACAACCGGTCACCTGCAGTTAGACGGCGGCCGGAGGTGCTGGGGGGCAGCGATGGTGGTTCTGGGTGATGGTTTTGGGTCGGATATGGACGATGGTGGTGGTTGGAGGTCGGCGATGGTGGTTTCCGGCGGCGGGGGTTCTTGGCGGTGGGGATGGTGGTTCAGGGTGGTTCAGGGTGGCTGTGGGTCGATGGTGATGGTGGCGGTTCGACGGTGATGGTGGTGGTGGCGGTTCGATGGTGATGGTGGTGGTGATGGGTGACGGTTCGATGGTGATGGTGATGGCGACGGTGATGGTGCTGGTGGTGGTGATGGAGAGGTGGGTGATGGTGGAGGTGGGTGGCGGTGGTTCTCGGCGGCGACAGTGGTTCCCGGCGGCGGTTCTCGACGGCGACGGTGGTTCTCGGCAGCGGTGGAGGTGACCTGGGTGATGGTGAAGGTGGGTGGAGGTGGGTGATGGTGGAGGTGGAGGTGGGTGGAGGTGGGTGGCGATGGTTCTCGGCGGCGACGATGGTTCCCGACGGCGGTTCTCGGCGACGATGGTGGTTCACGGCGGCAACAACAGTGGAGGTGACCTGCTCAACAGGTTACAAGTCATCTGATACACACAATAACAAAAAAAATAAAGTTTGATACATCAAAAAGCATTTTTGAAAGGTGAATACACACAATAACATTTCGGGTATAGTTTGATACATTTTGGAGAAGTAAACCCTATATTTTATGTCTTCCTTTTCTGGTTGCATCTTCCTTTTATCTCTTCTACTATTTGGTCCCTTCTCTTCTGTTGGCTGACCTCTACAATTCATCATAAATCACACATAAAAGATAATATAATCCATTCACAATATAAGGGGAAATGAATTTCCCCATCTCCCGCGATTAAGGGTAGAATCGGAAAGTAGGGACTTACTTTTGAAAATGAGTACTCTTTATGACACCAATATATATTAACTAATGGTGCCAAGTAATTATACAAAGCATCAATTAATTAAAGCTATTATAGAGTGGAATCGGATTAAAAAAAATAATAACAGAAGACAAAAGCATATTCTAAAATATCGACTTACCAATCTGATTTGTAGGATGGATTGACCAAGACTTACATTAAAGAAATCAAATCTGAAAAACTCTATATATACCTTCCTTCACTGGTATATGTATGCACACAGCCATTTTATTAAAGAAATCAAATCAGCACAAATATTATATTTATCTATTTTGATAAACTTAAGCTATGATTTGGTCTTACTACTTTATTATTATTGTTATTCTGTTGCTATTTGCCACTTGTTTATCTATTGCCAGCAGCAACCAATTGGCGGAAGCAGCAGCAACAACATATGGTAATATTGGTGCCAACGCCATCAACAAGAAGTCATGCTTCCACAAGGAGAAACAAGCTCTCCTTCATTTCAAGGCTTCCATTTCTCGAGACCGCTTTGGCACACTCTCTACATGGAGAGCTGAACATGATGGTGATTGTTGTAACTGGAGTGGAGTCACCTGCAACAACCAAACACATCATGTCACTGAGCTCCACCTACGAGTGTTTCTTCTTGAAGGTGAGATTAGCCCTTCATTGGTTAACTTAACCTACTTGAATCAACTTGACCTTTCCTACAATTCTTTCAATGGAACCATTCCCAACTTCATTGGTTCTATGACTCAATTAAGGTATCTTGACCTTTCCGCTAATTCTTTCAATGCAACCATTCCCAACTTCATTGGTTCCATGACTCAATTAAGGTATCTTGACCTTTCCTACAATTTTTTCAATGGAACCATTCCCAAGTCCATTGGTTCCTTGACCCAATTAAGGTACCTCGACCTTTCCTACAACTTCCTTCATGGAAACATTCCTCCAGAATTTGGAAATCTCATAAGCTTGCGAAATCTTTCACTTGGAACCCGTGAAAGCTCATCTATGATTGAGATTGAGAACCTAGATTGGTTGTCTAATCTTTCTCGTTTGCAACACCTTCAAATGGAGAGGATTTCCCTAGCCAAAGCAAATTACTGGATAGATGTCATTCTAAGTCTCCGAAAACTATCATTTTTAAGTTTATGGAAATGTGATCTCTCACAGATCATGCATCCATATTCTTCATTTCTTAACTCTTCTTCTTCATCTATTGAATATCTATATCTTCGTAATAGCAATCTCAACTCATCCATGTATCATTGGTTGTTCCCATTAACAGGCAACCGACTTCTCTTTCTTGATCTCTCTTACAACATGATAGATGGGGTACCCAAATATCTTGGTAATCTCTGTAGTTTGACAGATTTATATCTCGAGAGCAATCAGATAGCTGTCAAATTTGCTGATTTCCTAAACAATTTGTCTGGATGCACATCAGTTACATTGCGAAGGTTGACTGCTTGGGATAACCAATTTACAGGGGCAGTTTCTGATGAGATCCAAAAGTTTTCATCGCTAGAGTTCTTGGAGCTACCTGATAATCACTTAAGTGGAACTATGAGTGAAAAGGTGTGGGAACTACCCAATCTTCAAAATTTAGATGTTTCTTCCAATTCTCTTGTCATCACTGCAAACGTTGGAAAGTCAAAGATTTCATACATAGATCTTTCATACAACTCACTTGTAGTGACTCCTTCCGAAGCTCATATGTCAAACAATTACTGCGTAGAGTCTATTGATTTGTGTGCTTGCAATCTTGGGCCTCTCTACCCCAAATGGATCCAAACATACAAAAATCTTACTTATCTTGATATTTCCAGTAATCGAATTTCTGACACGATTCCTGTTCTGTTTTGGAAAACATGGCCTTCACGATTGAGATATTTGAATATCTCTTCCAACAACATTAGCGGGAAAGTACCGGATTTATCATCAAATTTCGACATCTATCCAACAATAGATTTGAGTTCCAACAACTTCTATGGGCCGATACAGAACGTTCCTTCCACTTTGTTATCATTGAATCTTTCCAAAAACAAATTCTATGGTGGAATATCCTTCCTATGCCAAATTGTTGACGGGTTATTGACATTTCTTGACCTCTCCCACAAATTTTAACCGGACAACTTCCCGACTGCTTGTGGCATTTCAAGGAACTACGAGTTCTTAACCTAGGACACAACAATTTTTCAGGAAGGCTTCCTGCATCTATCGGATATTTGTTTCAGCTGCAGGTATTGGATTTATACAACAATAGCTTCTCTAGAGAATTGCCTTTGGCTTTAAAGAACTGCATGAGCTTAACGTGAATTTAGGGGCCAACAAGTTCTCTAGTTATGTGCCTGTTTAGATTGGGGAAAACTTAATAGAGTTGTATGGTCTTATCCTAAGATCGAACAACTTTTTTGGACCCATTCCTTTACAACTATGTCATCTCGTGAACCTTCAAATCCTTGACTTGTCGATGAACAACCTCAATGGAACCATTCCACCATGTGTGAAAAATTTGTCTGCCATGGTTCATGGATGGTTATTGTTGGAAAATAACATGCACCGTTATGCGAAGGATTTGGATGAAGGTAATGTTATGGTTGGTACTTATGTTGACAATGCGATAATGGAATGGCAAGGAAATGAACGTGAACTAACAAGTACTCTAGGATTGTTGACGAGTATTGATCTATCAAGCAACAACTTAACGGGACAAATCCCAAATGAATTAACGGATCTTCATGAATTGCTTGCACTGAACTTGTCAAAGAACGCTCTACTTGGAGAGATTCCACGAGGAATTGGTGAGATGAAAAAACTTGAAATTTTTGATTTATCTAGAAACAATTTTTCAGGAGGAATACCATCAAGCATGTCTCAGACGACTTCATTAAATTGGCTAGACGTATCATATAATAAGTTGTCTGGACGAATTCCATCTAGCACTCAACTCCAGTCCTTTGAACCTTCAAGGTACATTGGCAATGCAGGACTATGTGGACCGCCCATTACCAAAAGTTGTCCTGGAGATGAAGTACCATCAATGGCACGTGAAAGTGAAAGTGGTGAGGAAAGCATAGATGAACTTCGGAGATGGTTTTATATCGGCGGGGGTACTGGTTTTTCCCTTGGATTTTGGATGGCATGTGGTGTTTTACTTCTCAACCGTCGTGGAAGACATGCTTTTTTTCCCTTTGTTGATTTCGTGAAAGATTGGCTTTACGTAAAGGTGGCGGTGATTATTCGAAAATTGGAGAGGGTTACAACCACATAGTGGTCTATAGTTCTCTTCTTGTTTGTTGGTGTATTTACGTTGTTTTAACTACTTGTTCTTGTTGTTATTTGGGTGCTAGATATGAAGTATTTGTATTTGGTAGGGTGTTTAAATGTCAATTATATATGAATAAAATTGCCACCAACACCATGGGTGGCCATTTGGTTGTGGTGTGTAAAATAGGGCAGACCTACAACAGGTTATACCTACAGTTGTAACTGATGCAAAACCAAAGCGAACAACATTATTAATAGCTACACAAATATTAAGGCTATGTTTGGCAAGCGTAGCTTATAAGCTAGCTGGTAGCTGATAAGCTAGCGGATAGCTGATAAGCTAGCTGTTGATTGATAAGCTTGCTAGTAGCTGATAAGCTAGCTGTTGAACAAATTATGTTTGGCAAAAATTAGCTTATGAGTATGTAAAATGACCAAAAAGGGTACCTTTGAATTTAATAATTAATATTAATAAGGGTATAATTGGAAAAAGCTACAATAAGCTTCTCATAAGCTACTCAAAGTAGCGTTTCAAAAAGCTAGCTTATAAGCTAGCTGATAAGCTAGCTTCCTGGTACATGTTTGGATGGACTAGCTTATAAGCTAGCTTATAAGCTAGCTTATGCTTGCCAAACCAAGCCTAAGTGTTAAGTAAATCCTCCAACTATTCTTTTATTTAGATATTTTTGGAATGTAGATTATTAGTCTTTTTATAGGGCTTGTTATATATAACACTTTGTTCAAAAGTGTATTATAAAACATTAATAACATAATTTATTTCTCTGTATCCCCCGGGTCTTTGCCGATTCTAAGGCCATCCTTTATGGTGCAGGCCATACCCCTCATACCTGTTGCCACATCAGCTGCCACATCAGCTTTCCCACTACCCTACCAACTCCATACCTTTCATCCACTATCATACCCCTCATACCCTTCACTTTATTTTTTTAATTTTCATTTCATACCCTTCATTTTATTTTATTTTTAATTCCAAACCCTTCATTTTATTTTTTTTAAATAAACATTAAGTAAACAATAAAATTTAAAATTAAAATTAAAATTAAAATTACATTAATTAAAATAACTAAAAATTACATTAACATAAAAACTAAAAAACATTTCATAATTAAAATTAAAATTAAAATTAAAAGTACATTAACATAAAAACTAATAATATTTTTTAAACCCCCATTGTTCGCGTAACCGTTCTTTTTCCTCCTAACGGCCTCCAACTCTAAACCCTCGAGCCCCCTATGCGGTTTCATGTAGGTCTTGTAATAGATGTTTGTCCGTCCGTGCAGAAACACTACGCACTCGTGCTAAACACATCTGGTTCTGAGGGCTGCTACTTGAATATCCTTTTCACTGACCCTACAAAAAATAAAAAGTTAAACAATGTTAGTGAAAAACTATATAAAATGAAAACGGTTTTTTATATACCTCTTTTTTGATAGTTACCTATCGTTGGATCCTCCGTGACTTCGACCCACGATTTTGCAAGTTCGACCTCCTCATTCAAGGTCCACGGTCTACATTTGGCTTTACCCAAATGCGTCACACTCGTGTCCGCCTCCGTGGCCGCACTCTTACCCTTGCGTCCACGTTTGTTTTTTTGTGGTGGTGGTGGTGGCGGCGGTGACGGCGACGACAAAGGTTGCGTTTCGGGTACAAGTTCGTCGTCATCGTCGTCGGAAGGGTATTGCTCGTCTCGTAGTGCCCACCTTCCCGTCGTCGGGTTTTGGTGCGAACCGGTCGGTTCGTGCGAACCGGTAGCTTGGTGCGAACCGGTAGGTTGGTGGAAACCGGAGTGTTGTGATGGTGGTGGTGGTGGTGGTGGATGTTGCGCAAGCAAGTGCACATACATCCAATAATCCGATGCTACGTTCGGTGGGGGATACGAGAGGTTCGGTAGGTGATACGGTTGGTTCGGTTGGTGATACGGTTGGTTGGGTTGGTTGGGTTGGTTCGGGTTAGAACGTCTCGAACCGGAGGGGGTGCCGTATGGATCCATTAAGATAATATTGTAGAGATGAGATGAGAGAAAATATTTGAGAGATAAAGATGAGAGAAAATTAAGAGATGAAGATGAAGATGTAGATGAAGATGAGAGTAGATGAGAGTAGAGATGAGAGAAAATAGTGTAGGTTGGTTTTAAATATGAATAAATTATATATAGGAAATGGTTAAAAAGTAAAAAAAAAAAAAAAAATTTTTTTTTTACCCCAACGGCTATATTACCGTTGGGGGGGTTGTTTTGACAAATCACGAAAGTAGGAGGGGGAGAAGTACACCGGTGTGTGCTACCAGGGAGGCGCATACCGGTCTCCCTACCGGTCACCCACGGCGGTGTTACCGCCGGTGCCGGTAGGGAACCGGTCCTCATACCGTCTCGATAGCGGATGGCCTAACAGGTAAGATATTTTCCTCCAAAATCTCTGTTTTCAATTATTAGGTTTGATGCTTCTCAATTTTTGTGTTTGGTGTTTCACCATTTGGATTTGGGTTTGATTGTTTTTGGTATCAGGGTCTATTCATTTGTTTGCTTTATATATGTAATGTAGCATCACCTATCAAGGTATCCATGCCTTGCTTTATTGTACATTATATTGTGTTTGTTTATTAAAAGGTATTAAAAAGATTATGTTTTTACACTTGCTTCCCAAACACCTTCTCAACCATTAAGATCTTGCCAATAGGGCAATGGCTAAGAAAATTGTTTGTTAATTGATAATTGCTAAGAATGCTAACCACATAGATAAGCAGCTGAGCCAAGCAGGGAGAGATCACGCGAGCGGTTTATTCTCTTAATCGACTGTAACGTTCAAGATTTTATAGTCATAAAAGTTTTTGGTCCAATTCAAAGTTATATATCTTTCATAGCTTGTCTTGTTTTTATTATATCACTTCTATGTAGCTATCATCAATGGTTGCTTTTATTCAGGTCCATTTTTAGCAAGTAAATACTGATAAATGTGTTTAGAATTAAACAAGAACCAACAAGAAAGCCAATGATAAATGGAAGCTACATAAATATAATTCATCAGTTAATTTAGTAAGAAAAAGGAGCAAAACCTGTTTAATGGACCGTTCATGTAACACCCCAAAGCTCAAAGCTATAGGCTGGCCCAATAACTTCGAGTCCAACTAAAACCATGGTGAAAGTT
The DNA here is from genome assembly GCA_030169165.1 of Centaurea solstitialis. Classification (NCBI taxonomy): domain Eukaryota; kingdom Viridiplantae; phylum Streptophyta; class Magnoliopsida; order Asterales; family Asteraceae; genus Centaurea; species Centaurea solstitialis. The sequence goes on from CM058042.1 coordinate 9,860,688, forward strand.
ATTGGTAGCCTATGACTTAAGGCTTATAAGGAGGTCACAACTTCTAATCTCTACCTATGTGGGATGGGTTGTTACAGTTCATGGCAGTAGAGAAGGATTTCTGTGTGAACCAGAAGAAGAAGAAGAAAAAGATAAGATTCATATCAAGATGCACCGGATCAATTCCCTACTAAAGCCAAGTTCATGTGAGGGACTTGAGATGAATAAAAGTGATGAATCTAAACTAAGAGACCAAAATGGAACAAAATGAAAAACCAAGGGGGTTATATGTAAAAATCAGAAATATGAAACTTGAAGGACCTGTTATGTACTTTGGGATTCCATTGAGGTTTGTAAAATAATCCTTTCATGGTTTCAAATTAACCGAGAATTCGGAACAATTTCAAAGCTACGATTGGGTATGAATTCTTAACCAATTTCTGAATTTTTTTTATATGTTTCCATTCGGTTTTAATTTGGTAATATGATCATATACTCAAATGTTGGTTCAAATAGCATTAAGATTGTCAATTTCGAAGTTTCAATGATGAAATTTTGATGAATACCGAAAACCTAGATCTAAATTAGAACTCGTTTCATAATTTTTATGTCAAAATATCAGCATAATATTGTAAATATTATCATTAAATAAAAAAAGCCTCTTGATTTGAGATCGAAAACCAACCTAGATTAACCAGAAATCGGAGCTCTGCGTTGGTTCCGGGTCAAAGAGACAGCATAATCGGGTTGATCTCAGGATCCGATTGTCTGGCCAGCGGATCTGAGTATCGGATCTAGACCAGGCCTGTTGGGTTTATGGGCTTGGACTGCTGGGTTTTGTATAAAAAACATTAAATATCTTAATGAACTGTTTTAGGAATGTGTTATTTTTGATCAAAATTGTGAAAAATACTGTTAAACTATTGGTCCCTTTTAATCAAATACGTTGTTATGAATTGCTGTTTAAAAGAGATTAATCCGCTCCATCTCCGTCCATCTCATCTTCATGCAAGCACTGATAACCACCAATATGATCATCTTCATCCAAGCACTGATAACCACCAATATGAAATGCATGTAACAACTCACGTTTTCATGTCATGTGTTACCTTAAGAATATGTTAGTTATAGAATAAAAAAGTTGTCACGTGACATCATAAAAATATGATATATACTAAGTTGTTAATCCTTATTATAGTTACCATGTAATGCAATAATTAAGCTATCTATGCACCGAATTTAATAAGAATCAATAAACCAAAATACACATGCCGAAACTTACTTCTATAAATAGACACGCCGAACCTACTTCTATAAAATTTCCAAGCGAAATCACGAAGTCGGACCAATCCAAACTTGTTTAATGAATCTTTATGAAATACTTGAACAAATTAAAGGTAGAACTTGTAACAATTTACTAATTAACAAAGTCCCAAACTTATTTAGATTGCATCTATGTGTCTTATTCTTCAAGTGTACATATGCACTTATTAGATGCATGCATGCTATGGAATATGGATCAGCCATATGCATTAGAATGCCAACCACTTTTGGTTAGGATTCCCTGTAGGCTAATTCAGAATGATATCTTTAAGAGACACATCACTATTCCGAAACATCCATAACTAGTGAAGCATTTGGGTTTAAGATGGTGCCGTCAGCCAGGAAAGTCCACCGCTGATTCTCACTGCCTCGGCATCTAAAGAGGACGATGCAAGCCAAGCTCTTATGGCCATTTGATGTCACACAGAGAGTGCGGTCACTGTAGAGCCGAATAGTGCTGTCACCATAGAGTGCCCACTGTTGTGTAGTCTCGGTGGTGCCAATACCACAATTTGCTAGCCAAACACGGGCACCCCCACCGTTGGCCTGCAAGCACATTTCATGAAGCCCACTTATGTAATTTATGGTGGGTTCAGTATAGTTTCCACCACCCCAAGCTTGCATAGAAGAACTGTTATCCTCAGCTAGCGTCAGCACGGTCCCCAGAGTGGAGGCCTTAGCTGCTATGACAAGGCCTGATCCATTATTCTTGATGGTACCGGCATTATAAAAAATCCACTTGGCTTTAGGTGCAACAGGTTTACCACAATCGGATATCGTGATATTGTAATCACCAGAGGCTGTCAGTCATGTTCCATTGGACCGGATGGTGCCATCAGATTTGAATGTCCAGAGCTGGGTACCTTCATCATCTCTGCATGCCAAGGCATTCGTTTGACTCGAATGTAGCCACCGATCATGGCATTCCATGGAACCACGTCTCTCTCAGGCATTTCATCGAACAGTTTCTTTGCAGCATCTAGACGGCAGTGTTTGCCATAACCGACAACAATGGTAATAACCCCTAACCCACCCGAATCAAAGACAATTTTGCACAAATTATACAAAACAAAACTTTCTTCTGGTTTTTCGCTCTCAATGTAACCCCTAATTGTTACATATATTCCATGAGAACACGGTTTCGTTCAATATTCTTGTATACAAGTCCAGGCCCCATTCCATAACTATAGTTAATAGTTGAAACAAGAACGATCTACAAACCTAATACATTAAGGGGCTACTTTGACACTTAACTAGCAAATGCTTACCTGAATCAATTTACCTTATGAGCCGAACGTAAAAATGACTAGAATCTTACCTGGTAAGAGCGATAGCGTGAACCGAGAGTCTTACCCGGGTATGTGAGATCGACAACTTTTACCCGGTAAGAGCTTACCGAGTAAGTTGTTGCCTCTGGTTTCCATCATAACCTTCCTGTGTATGCATGTTAAAATTTAATTAAAAAAATTGACACTGGGTATCTGGTACCAAAATCAGCAAAATCAGCATTTCCTAATTGGTTCCAATATATAAAAAACCCTATGTTAATGGTTTCGGTTCCTTCATTATAGGAATCGCCGGTTGACCAGTTCCATGAAATTATGGTCACCCCTAATCGTCCTTCAAGAACGGGCTCTACCCATAAACATTTGGTTAAAATACTCATTTTGTTTTCATGTTTATTCATTTGTTCTCTTTATTAATTTTTCCAACATTAGAAATTTCTTCGAACCAACACGTTATTGTTTATGTAATTTCCTTCTGTCTCCTCTTTATTATATTCAAAGTGTAGCCTATAAAATATAACCATAGACAAAGTTTGATTCCTTTCGGCCGGTTTGAAGATTCCATTGTTGTATTAGTTTTTTTTATTTAATATTTTAGGGAAAATTACAAAAAAACCCAACAAACTAAACTATTTTTTTTTTTAATAAAAAAGCCATTAAACTTTAATTTTTTGAACGATTAAGCTACTGAACTATCTTTTTAAATGAAAAACCATTAAACTTTTTCATTTTGAATGAGTAGGTCCCTGAATATTTTTTTCAACTGAATAAATTATCAAAATTTTAAAAATTTACTAGTTATATTCTTTTAACTTAAAGTAATATATTTATATTTTTACTTTAAAACATTTCTAGTTGGTTTCTGGTAATTTTTTAATGGGTTTAGTTCCTAAAAGTGTATCCAACTTGTCACGGAAAGTTATTGTATGTATTGAACTTCTATTTTTTCCATTGTATGTATCAAACATATCAAAACTACTATTTTGTGTATCCAACTTTATCAAAATCTATCACGAAAGTGTATCCAACTTGTCACAAAAGTGTATCCAACTTTTAACCAAATACATCAAATGGTAGGTTTTTATAAGTTTGATATATACAATGAAAAAAATCAAAGTCCAATACATACAATAACTTTTCGTGACAAGTTGAATACACTCCCGTGAAGTAACCCTTTTTTTAATTTATGTTAAGAGGATACAAGTAACCAATTTTTGAAGGTTTGATGGTTTATTTATTAAAAAAAATTGTTTAAGGATTTAATCATTCGAAATGAAAAGGTTTAATGGTTTTTCCATTCAAAATGATAGTTCAGTTATTTAATCAATCAAAATCTGGAGGTTTATTGGTTTTTTCATTAAAAAAATAGTTTAGGGACTTAAACATTCAAAAGTGAATAGTTTGTTGTTGTTTTTTTTTTTTTACTTTTTCAAATATTTTAGCAAAATATCTAAACTATATTACGAAGCCGCCCAAAAAGTTCATGTTAAAAACATATATATTCCATTACAAATTACAGGTAATATCTAATTTGATGGGTTAGATACTTAGATTGCCGTGAAATTGTTTAACTAATTTGTTACAAAATAAAACAAAAACCGTGAAATAAAAGATGGTAAAATGTATCAATTTGAACATCACATTATAAAGTTGTGTCAACTTCAAGTATTAATTCTATGTAATATGTCCACAGCATCAATTTTTTTAAAATGTATCAACATCATTCCTTAATTCTTTAAGGTTGTCGGTTGTCGTAACATTAGATTATATATGTTAAACATTTTACTTTTTATTATTTTCTTGGGCCGGCCGGCCGGCCGTAACATTTCATGACTTGTTAATGTAAACATCATCTAAGTTTAGAAAACCATCTAAATTAAGGTTTAATTTTTTCAAGAAGATGAAGATTTTACAGGAATTTGAGTTAACACTTTTGGTTGTTTAATAAAAATAATAAAATAAGCAAACACACTAAAAATCCGTAATTGAGAAACATGGTGATCTGCTAGTAATTTGTTATTAAAGGTCACGATATACTAAATGACGGGGTTTAAAACTTTGATACATTAAATGATAGATTTTTAAGTTTAATACACACAATAACAACATATGACAAATTTGATACATTTTGGGAACTTAAACCCTTTTAATAACTTAACTAAAATCAAACATGTTGAGGAGCCTAGCTGGAGAAGCAAAGAAAAGCAGAAACAACCAAACAAGGTGGAGCAGTCGAGCTTGTGAGTAAAGCAAGGGCGGAGTACCGGAGCAAGCGAGCGATTCATTAAACTTCCACCTTTTGAATAATTAAATACCTGATTTTTTTTAAATGAATAAACTATTAAACTTTCTTACTTTAAATGATTAATTAAGTCTTCGGAGATTTTCTTAATAAATAAACTATCCAACTTTCAACACTGGTTACCTACATTACTTTCTAAATTTTTTATTCTCACAATATTCGACCATTCACTAAATACAAAATTACAAGACTCAAAGTCTTCGGACATTTAGTTGTAGATTATTTATTCAATTCTTTGACTTTTCTCTTCTATTATTTTTCAAAATTTCAGGAAAACTAGTTCTTAGGAAAATTCAACATGTATAGTGACGTTGTTTTAAGGGTTAAGTTATCCAAAATGTATTAAACTATACCCAAAATGTTATTGTGTGTATCCACCTTTTAAAAATGCTTTTTGATGTATCAAACTTTATTTTTTCTTCTACTATGTGTATCAGGTGACTTGTAACCTGCTGAGCAGGTCACCTCCACCGCTGCCGCCGACGGGAACCACCGTCGCCGCCGGGAACCAACGTTGCTGCCAGGAACCAACCACCGTTACTGGGAACCACCGCCACACGCACCTCCACCATCACCCTCCGCCACCCATCTCCACCTTCACCCACCTCCACCGGCGACCTCCACCATCACCCACCTCCACCGGCGAACTCCACCATCACCCACTGCCACCCACCTCCACCATCACCCACCGCCATCCACCTCCACCATCACCCACCTCCACCACTGCCGTCACCGGGAACAACCCGACTTCACACCTCCACCGTCGCCATCACCATCACCGTCACCGTCGCCATCACCATCACCATCGAACCGCCACAATCACCATCGAACCATCAACCATTGCCGCCTCCAACAGAACCACCGCTGCCGCCACTGGAAACCACCATCGCCGACCTATAACTACCACCATTGTCCATCTCCAACCACCACCACCACCACCACAATCGTCCATCTCCGACCCAAAACCATCACCTAGAAACGCCAGCGCCACCCCAGCACCTCCGGCCACCGTCTAACTGTAGGTGACCGGTTGTTGACCGGTTGAACCAGTCACGATACACACAATAACAAAAAAAAAAGTTTGATACATCAAAAAACATTTTTAAAATGTGGATACACACAATAACATTTTGGGTATAGTTTGATACATTTTGGAGAACTTAACCCTTGTTTTAACATGATTAATTAAGTCTTTGAAATTTTTTTTAAGGGTTAAGTTCTCCAAAATGTGTCAATACCCAAAATGTTATTGTGTGTATCCAACTTTCAAAAATGCTTTTTGATGTATCAAACTTATTTTAATAAATAAACTATCCAACTTTCAGAAATACTTTCTGGATTTATTCTCATTTGAGAACCGAAACTTATTTTTTCTCAAAAATAATATAACAATTAAATAATTTAAGAAAATAGTTATTAAATAATTTAATTATAAAAATTAATTAAATTAAATGACCTCAACCCAATCTTAATTGATTCAATTTGAGCTATGTTTGGCAAACTAGCTGCTAAGGTAGCTGGTGACTGATAAGGTAGCTGATGAATAAGTTACGTTTGGTAAAACCTAGCTGATAAGGTAACTTATGACTGTAAAAGGACAGACTTGAAAATTAGTAATGTAGAAAGTAGAAGGGTATATTTGGAATAAAAAAGATAATAAATGTTATAATTACAATAAGTCACCAAAACGCTACTCAAAGTAGCTTTTCAAAAAGCTAGCTTATAAGCTAACTTATAAGTTAGCTTATGGTCCATCCAAATATGTACTTGGTCTAATTATGTATTTTGGTCTAATTTCCAAAATTTAGCAAATGTTTTCAAAAACAAAAAACAAATCTTAAATCATTGATAAATGGTGATGGGCGACGGTTCGAACTTTATTCTTTTTGTTATTGTGTGTATCGTGACCGGTTTAACCGGTCAACAACCGGTCACCTGCAGTTAGACGGCGGCCGGAGGTGCTGGGGGGCAGCGATGGTGGTTCTGGGTGATGGTTTTGGGTCGGATATGGACGATGGTGGTGGTTGGAGGTCGGCGATGGTGGTTTCCGGCGGCGGGGGTTCTTGGCGGTGGGGATGGTGGTTCAGGGTGGTTCAGGGTGGCTGTGGGTCGATGGTGATGGTGGCGGTTCGACGGTGATGGTGGTGGTGGCGGTTCGATGGTGATGGTGGTGGTGATGGGTGACGGTTCGATGGTGGATGGTGATGGCGACGGTGATGGTGCTGGTGGTGGTGATGGAGAGGTGGGTGATGGTGGAGGTGGGTGGCGGTGGTTCTCGGCGGCGACAGTGGTTTCCCGGCGGCGGTTCTCGACGGCGACGGTGGTTCTCGGCAGCGGTGGAGGTGACCTGGTGATGGTGAAGGTGGGTGGAGGTGGTGATGGTGGAGGTGGAGGTGGGTGGAGGTGGGTGGCGATGGTTCTCGGCGGCGACGATGGTTCCCGACGGCGGTTCTCGGCGACGATGGTGGTTCACGGCGGCAACAACAGTGGAGGTGACCTGCTCAACAGGTTACAAGTCATCTGATACACACAATAACAAAAAAAATAAAGTTTGATACATCAAAAAGCATTTTTGAAAGGTGAATACACACAATAACATTTCGGGTATAGTTTGATACATTTTGGAGAAGTAAACCCTATATTTTATGTCTTCCTTTTCTGGTTGCATCTTCCTTTTATCTCTTCTACTATTTGGTCCCTTCTCTTCTGTTGGCTGACCTCTACAATTCATCATAAATCACACATAAAAGATAATATAATCCATTCACAATATAAGGGGAAATGAATTTCCCCATCTCCCGCGATTAAGGGTAGAATCGGAAAGTAGGGACTTACTTTTGAAAATGAGTACTCTTTATGACACCAATATATATTAACTAATGGTGCCAAGTAATTATACAAAGCATCAATTAATTAAAGCTATTATAGAGTGGAATCGGATTAAAAAAAATAATAACAGAAGACAAAAGCATATTCTAAAATATCGACTTACCAATCTGATTTGTAGGATGGATTGACCAAGACTTACATTAAAGAAATCAAATCTGAAAAACTCTATATATACCTTCCTTCACTGGTATATGTATGCACACAGCCATTTTATTAAAGAAATCAAATCAGCACAAATATTATATTTATCTATTTTGATAAACTTAAGCTATGATTTGGTCTTACTACTTTATTATTATTGTTATTCTGTTGCTATTTGCCACTTGTTTATCTATTGCCAGCAGCAACCAATTGGCGGAAGCAGCAGCAACAACATATGGTAATATTGGTGCCAACGCCATCAACAAGAAGTCATGCTTCCACAAGGAGAAACAAGCTCTCCTTCATTTCAAGGCTTCCATTTCTCGAGACCGCTTTGGCACACTCTCTACATGGAGAGCTGAACATGATGGTGATTGTTGTAACTGGAGTGGAGTCACCTGCAACAACCAAACACATCATGTCACTGAGCTCCACCTACGAGTGTTTCTTCTTGAAGGTGAGATTAGCCCTTCATTGGTTAACTTAACCTACTTGAATCAACTTGACCTTTCCTACAATTCTTTCAATGGAACCATTCCCAACTTCATTGGTTCTATGACTCAATTAAGGTATCTTGACCTTTCCGCTAATTCTTTCAATGCAACCATTCCCAACTTCATTGGTTCCATGACTCAATTAAGGTATCTTGACCTTTCCTACAATTTTTTCAATGGAACCATTCCCAAGTCCATTGGTTCCTTGACCCAATTAAGGTACCTCGACCTTTCCTACAACTTCCTTCATGGAAACATTCCTCCAGAATTTGGAAATCTCATAAGCTTGCGAAATCTTTCACTTGGAACCCGTGAAAGCTCATCTATGATTGAGATTGAGAACCTAGATTGGTTGTCTAATCTTTCTCGTTTGCAACACCTTCAAATGGAGAGGATTTCCCTAGCCAAAGCAAATTACTGGATAGATGTCATTCTAAGTCTCCGAAAACTATCATTTTTAAGTTTATGGAAATGTGATCTCTCACAGATCATGCATCCATATTCTTCATTTCTTAACTCTTCTTCTTCATCTATTGAATATCTATATCTTCGTAATAGCAATCTCAACTCATCCATGTATCATTGGTTGTTCCCATTAACAGGCAACCGACTTCTCTTTCTTGATCTCTCTTACAACATGATAGATGGGGTACCCAAATATCTTGGTAATCTCTGTAGTTTGACAGATTTATATCTCGAGAGCAATCAGATAGCTGTCAAATTTGCTGATTTCCTAAACAATTTGTCTGGATGCACATCAGTTACATTGCGAAGGTTGATTGTTCCGCATAGCCAATTTACAGGGTCAGTCTCTGATGAGATCCAGAAGTTTTCATCGCTAGAGTTCTTGTACCTATCTCATAATCACTTAAGTGGGACTATGAGTGAAAAGGTGTGGGAATTACGCAATCTTCAAACTCTAGATGTTTCTTCCAACTCTCTTGTCATCACTGCAAATGTTGGAAAGTCAAAGATTCTGTACATAGATCTTTCAAACAACTCACTTGTAGTGACTCCTTCCGAAGCTCATATGTCAAACAATTACTGCGTAGAGTCTATTGATTTGCGTGCTTGTAATCTTGGGCCTCTCTACCCCAAATTGATTCAAACATACAAAAATCTTACTTATCTTGATATTTCCGGTAATCGAATTTTTGACACAATTCATGTTCGGTTTTGGAAGACATGGCCTTCACGACTAAGATATTTGAATATCTCTTCCAACAACATTAGCGGGAAAGTACCAGATTTATCATCAAATTTCGACATCTACCCAACAATAGATTTGAGTTCCAACAACTTCTATGGGCCGATACCGAACGTTCCTTCCACTTTGAGATCATTGAATCTTTCCAAAAACAAATTCTATGGTGGAATAACCTTCCTATGCCAAATTGTTGATGGGTTCTTGTCATTTCTTGACCTCTCTCACAACTCCTTAACCGGGAAACTTCCCGACTGCTTGTGGCATTTCAAAGAACTACAAGTTCTTAACCTAGGACACAACAATTTTTCTGGAAGGCTTCCTGCATCTATAGGATATTTGTTTCAACTGCAGGTACTGGATTTATACAACAATAGCTTCTCTAGAGAATTGCCTTTGGCTTTAAAGAACTGCACGAGCTTAACGTTTTTGAATTTAGGGGCCAACAAGTTCTCTAGTTATGTGCCTATTTGGATTGGGGAAAACTTAATAGGGTTGTATGGTCTTATCCTAAGATCGAACAACTTTTTTGGACCAATTCCTTTACAACTATGTCATCTCGTGAACCTTCAAATCCTTGACTTGTCGATGAACAACCTCAATGGAACCATCCCACCATGTGTGAACAATTTGTCTGCCATGGTTCATGGAAGGTTATTGTTGGAAAATAACATGCACCGTTATGCGAAGGATTTGGATGATGAAGGTAATGTTCAAATGGTTGGTACTTATGTTGACAATGCGATAATGGAATGGCGAGGAAATGAACGTGAACTAACAAGTACTCTAGGATTGTTGACGAGTATTGATCTATCAAGCAACAACTTAACGGGACAAATCCCAAATGAATTAACGGATCTTCATGAATTGCTTGCACTGAACTTGTCAAAGAATGCTCTACTTGGAGAGATTCCACGAAGAATTGGTGAGATGAAAAAACTTGAAATTTTTGATTTATCTAGAAACAATTTTTCAGGAGGAATACCATCAAGCATGTCTCAGACGACTTCATTAAATTGGCTAGACGTATCATATAATAAGTTGTCCGGACGAATTCCATCTAGCACTCAACTCCAGTCCTTTGAACCTTCAACGTACATTGGCAATGCAGGACTATGTGGACCGCCCATTACCAAAAGTTGTCCTGGAGATGAAGTACCATCTATGGCACGTGAAAGTGAAAGTGGTGAGGAAAGCATAGATGAACTTCGGAGATGGTTTTATATCGGCGGGGGTACTGGTTTTTCCCTTGGATTTTGGATGGCGTGTGGTGGTTTACTTCTCAACCGTCGTGGAAGACATGCTTTTTTCCCCTTGGTTGATTTTGTGAAAGATTGGGTTTACGTAAAGGTGGTGGTGCTTATTCGAAAATTAGAGACGGTTGCCGGTACATAGTGGACTATGATTCATTCTTCTTGTTTGTAGTTATATATATTAACGTTCTCTTAAATACTTGTTCCTTTTGTTATTTTGATACTAGAGAGATCTAGAATTTGTATTGTATCTGGTAAGGGGTTTTCATCCCCAAGTATGAATAAAATTGCCATCAACACCATGGGTGGCCATTTGGTTGTGGTGTGTAAAATAGGGCAGAACTACATCAGATTATACATATTGTTGCAACTTTGTTTTGGTACCATAAACTAGCTTAAACTGATGCAAAGCCACAGGTATGACCGCCATTAATAACTGCACGATAGATGAACTTCAACATTAACCACAAATATTAATAATCCGACTAATCGTTCAATTAAGATATTGTTGGAGAGTATCCTAATAGTCTTTTCATAAAACTTGTTACATATAACACTTCTCAAAAGTGTAGTATAGAAGATTAACTACACAATTTTTTAAATTTCTCTGCATCCCCTCAGTCTTTGCAGATTCAAACAGCTAACATCTTTTCCACAAAAATCTTTGTTTTCAGTTATTAGGTTTGATGTTTCAAGTTTTTGAGTTTGGTGTTTCACCATTTGGATTTGGGTTTGATTGTTTTTGGTGTATTTCTTTCTCTGTTTTTATTTGTTTGCTTTATACATGTAATGTAGCCTCACCTATTAAGGTATCCATGGCTTGCTTTATTGTATACATTATATCGGTTTATTAGGTTTGATTCCCAAACACCTTCTCCAACCTCAACCATTAAGATCTTGCCAACAGATAATGATAAGGAAAATTGTTTGTTAACTGATAGCAAATGTTTGCATGATAATTGCTAACAGCATCACTATGAATGCTAACCACATAGAGGTTACCATTTCTTAATGATTGCAAATTCTTCAAGATTTATGATAGAACATCACAATCACAGAGAAAGTAACAAAGCCATTCATCTTAAGATTCAGACTTCATCTGCCATTGACCTTATAATTATGATAATGAATAAACTGGAAAAACAATATCAAGAAGCATTCTTCATCTATTGTTTAAATGGTACCATTATTAAAATGTCGACTTACTGATCAGTGAAAAGAGCATCCCAGCCGGAGAAGCTGAGGCAAAAGCGGAAACACGGGCGGATCATGAGAGCAGTTTATTCTCAGAAACGATTGCTGGATTGTTAAAAAGAGAACCCGAGAATAAAGTTAGTGAACAAATGTTGTAATTTGAAGTCTTGAACCATTATTTCAAGTTACAATTGAAACAAAATTTTATTTTTATTATCTTCAAGTAAAGGTCATATTAAATAATAGATGTATTTTTGTTTTTTAATCGAATCTTCAAATTAGCAATTCATTTTCAACAATTAATTGTATAATTCATTATTCACATGTAAAATATATATTCATATTTAATCTCTAAAGAGCTCTTTGAAGAGAGAAAAGAGGTTCCAACATACATAGAGGAGAATTGGTCCAAGTCTAGCCAACGTGGAACTCTAGTATCTACCATGTCAACACACAGATACGACCATGGTCAAAAATATCATTAATTTATATAAAGTTTTGTATAATATATTTGGTGTTCAAAAATAATTCTTTCATAGATTTTAACTTTTGATTCTATGTTATAAAAAAATTAAGTATAAGTTCAAATTTTCTTACATAAATTAATACAACTTGATCAAGACTTGCAGTCTTAAATGTCCAATCTGGGGGCTACAAGTCTTCCCCATGACACTTTCAAACACTTTATATAAACCTACACAAGTGCATGCTCATGCATCTATCATCAAGACAAATTAAGAGAATATTGCAACAAATTAAGAAATTACTGAATTTTGACCAACCATGAAGAAATGCCTTCCCATCATCATCAATTTCCTTTTTCTTATTTTCTCTATTCTTTTGCTATGCCTTGAGATTACAATTCTAGTCACTTCTCTTGGCCACCAATTTGTGGCAGCAGCAGTAGATGCTAATGTTGCCATCAATTACAAGTGCTTCCACAAGGAAAGACAAGCCCTCCTTGATTTCAAAGCTGGTGTTCAAGACCCTGATGGCCAACTCTCTACATGGAGAGCGGAAGATGAAAATTGTTGTAAATGGAGTGGAGTCACCTGCAACAACCAAACACTTCATCTCACAGAGCTTCACCTCTCCTCGTATCATCTTGCAGGTAAGCTTAGCCCTTCGTTGCTTAACTTAAGCCACTTGAATCATCTCGAGCTTAGCCACAATCTTTTCAATGGAAGCATTCCCGACTTCATTGGTTCCATGACTCAATTAACGTATCTTGGCCTTTCTAGAAATTCTTTCAATGGAACCATTCCCATGTCCGTTGGTTCCTTGACCCAATTAAGGTACCTCGACCTTTCCTATACCTTCTTTGTAGGAACCATTCCTCCAAAATTTGGAAACCTCACAAACTTGCGAAATCTTTCACTTGGAAACTTCTTTGACACATCACCTATGATTGAGATTGAGAACCTAGATTGGTTGTCTAATCTTTCTCATTTGCAACACCTTCAAATGGATGGGGTTTCCTTAGCCAAAGCAAATCATTGGGTAGATGTAGTTCTAGGTCTTCCAAAACTGTCATCTTTAAGTTTATGGGAATGTGACCTGTCAAAGGTCATGCATCCATATTCTTCATTTATGAACTACTCTTCTTCTTCATCTATTGAATATCTATATCTTGGTGATAACAATCTCAACTCATCCACGTATCCTTGGTTGTTCCCATTAACAAGCAATAGACTTCTCGAACTTGATCTGTCTTACAACATGTTAGATGGGATACCCAAATATCTTGGTGATCTCTGTAGTTTGACAGATTTATATCTCTATAGCAACCACATAACTATCAAATTTGCTGATTTCCTAAGCAATTTGTCTGGATGCACATCAGTTACATTGCGAAGGTTGAGTGCTTGGGATAGCCAATTTACAGGGTCAGTTTCTGATGAGATCCAAAAGTTTTCATCGCTAGAGTTATTGGACCTATCTGATAATCAGTTAAGTGGGACTATGAGTGAAAAGGTGTGGGAATTACCCAATCTTCAAAATCTATATGTTTCTTCCAACTCTCTTGTCATCACTACAAACGTTGGAAAGTCAAAGATTTCGTATATAGATCTTTCAAACAACTTACTTGTAGTGACTCCTTCCGAACCTCATATGTCAAACAACTATTGCATGGAGTCTATTGATTTGCGTGCTTGCAATCTTGGGCCTCTCTACCCCAAATGGATTCAAAGATACAAAAATCTTACCTATCTTGATATTTCCGATAATCAAATTTTTGACACAATTCCTGTTCTGTTTTGGAGGACATGGCCTTCACGACTGAGATATTTGAATCTCTCTTCCAACAACATTAACGGGAAAGTACCAAATTTATCATTAAATTTTGACATTTATCCAACAATAGATTTGAGTTCCAACAACTTCTATGGGCCGATACCGAACGTTCCTTCCACTTTGACATCATTAAATCTTTCCAAAAACAAATTCTATGGTGGAATATCCTTCCTATGCCAAATTGTTGACGGGTTCTTGACATTTCTTGACCTCTCCCACAACTCTTTAACCGGACAACTTCCCGACTGCTTGTGGCATTTCAAAGAACTACAAGTTCTTAACCTAGGACACAACAATTTTTCTGGAAGGCTTCCTGCATCTATAGGATATTTGTTGCAACTGCAGGTATTGGATTTATACAACAATAGCTTCTCAGGAGAATTGCCTTTGGCTTTGAAGAATTGCACGCGCTTAACGTTTTTGAATTTAGGGGCCAACAAGTTTTCTAGTAATGTGCCTGTTTGGATTGGGGAAAACTTAACATGGTTGTATGGCCTTATCCTAAGATCAAACAACTTTTTTGGACCCATTCCTTTACAACTATGTCATCTCGCAAATCTTCAAATCCTTGACTTGTCAATGAACAACCTCAATGGAACCATCCCAGCATGTGTGAATTATTTCAATGTCGTGGCTTTGTTAAATTATTGGGACAACAAAGTCATTTTTATTGGGATAACATGAATGTCTCACATTACTACAGTAGGTTATACCTTCTGTTGCAATTGTGTCTTGGTACCATAAACTTAGACAAATTGATGCGAAACCAAAGCCAAGGCCAGTATTAATAGCTCCACAAATATTAAGTGTTAAGTAAATTGTCCAACTATTCTTTTATTAAGATATTTTTGGAAAGTATCCTATTGCTATTAGTCTTTTTATTTGTTGGAAAGTATCCTATTCTTTTATTAAGATATTTTTGTACATTATATTGTGTTGGTTAATTAAAGGGCATTAGAAAATTATGATTTTACACTTGATTCCCAAACACCTTCTCAACCATTAAGATGTTGCCAATAGTTGACTGATAGCATTAGCAAATGTTTGTATGATAATTGCTAACCACATACAGGTTACCATTTCTTAATGATGGCAAATGCTTGAATGATTATGGGCCATTCTTCAAGATTATGATAGAACATCACAATCACAAACGCGGAAACAAAGCCATTATTCACCTTAACATTCAGACTTCATCAGCCATTGACCTTGTAATTATGATAAGTGAATAAACCGGAAAAAAAAATATATCAAGAAGCATTCTTCATCTGTTGTTGAAATGGTGTCATTATTAAAATGTCGACTTACCGATCAGTGAAAAGAGCAGCCGAGACAGAGAAGCTGAGGCAGAAGCGGAAACAGGGGCTGAGTAGCTGAGCCAAGCAAATTATAAAAATAGTGAACAAATGTTGTAATTTGAAGTCTTGAACCATCATTTCAAGTTACAAACTGAAACAAATTTTATTTTTATTATCTTGGTGGTGTTATTAATAGATATATTTTGTGGCTGTTAATCGAGTCTTCAAATTTGTATTTATCAGTTTCAACAATTACTTGTCTATTCATTATTCACATAAAAAATATATATTCATATTCAATCTCTAAAAGAGCTTTTTGAGGAGAGAAAAGAGGTTCCAACATATATAGAGGAGAATTGATCCAAGTCTAGCCAATGTAAGACTCTAGTATCTACCATCTCAACACACAGATATGACCGTAGTCAAATATCTTAGATTCCATTTATCAACAACAAAATATAAGAAACTTTGTAAACATGGAGAATCCAATCTTTTTGGATGCCCTGTTACACCTACAACTAGTTATTACACTGTAAAATGAGATAACGAAGATACTTAAAGAAATTACAGAGGCAATGATGAGACTTATTACTTTTGTCTTCTAAGAAATTAGAGAGGCACCGAGATGGGCTATTCTTTTACATTCTATTGATGAAAGGACCTAAACAATGTTAAATTATGGGGCAAATACAAAATCACACATTTATCATGCTAAAGAATCACCCAATTTGTAAACTAAAATCAAAACTCTATAATGGTTAAGATATGCAAGAAAATAACCATGACTTTACAATCTACCAAAAATAACCCTTTTCAGTATCATTTTCTTGTATAAATGAAGTTGGTTTTTCTCTAATTTATGAATCTAACAAGAAACAATAATGTAGACAAATTATTGAATCGGTTGAATACTTACTTACCACTCCGTGTGTGATTGTTGATCTGCCCACTACTGGAATCATCCAAGGTAAGAACAAACGATATGGCATCACGAGCATTGCCATGGTTGGTGGCAAGACAAAGGATTATAGCTCTCCAGGGTAAAGAGTTTCAGCTAGGAATTTCGTCGAACAATTGGAGTGCATTTGCTATGTTACCATAATTGGCATACATATTGCAGTACCTAAAGCAATATTTACTTGAAAGATTGTATTTTTTAAATTATAATGTAATGATGAATCCAAATTCCAAGATCAAGTTCTCCAAGTTGCGACTTTACAATGTTTGGTTTGAATAAAACCACCGATCATGGCATTCCACGGAACCACATCTTTTTCAGGCATTTCATCGAACAATTTCTTTGCAGCATCCATACCGTTGTGTTTACATGGAAATTGCATGGACACTTAACACTTTTTTTTTTCCTTTCCCGGAAGGGTGTGTTGGACTGTCCAGACTAATCCCAACAAATAATAGCTACAATTGTTATGGACACCTGAAATTGAACCATGGACAAATGGGATATTCCACCATATCCCTTTATGACTTCAATCTATCTATGCGGAACTCATCTAACACTTGAAGTGCCTTTCCTATGTTACCATATTTGGTATACATGTCAACTAGTGTAGTACCTAAGGCAAAATTTATTTAAAGATTGTATTATGTAATGTAATGTCAAATCCAAATTCCAAGATACGTATATTTTCTTAATTAGATACGTATCTATAATTCCCTCCTTTCGTAGGCCCGTTCCTTGGGATGTGCCAACAGGTTCTACGGCATAGGGCCTCCGATCGTAATATTTTTTATATATTTTATTTATTGAAAGATTACTATATAATCTATCTATTTAATGCAATGAATAAACCAAATTCTTTGCAGCTCAGCTGCTTCATCCCATATATGTTTGTTTTGGGCCTCTACTTTTGGGCCCAAGTTCCAATCTCATATGAATGCATTTTTTATTGTTTTACAGAAAATTGCTTTTTATTAATTTGGTTTTGCTTTTTGAATTTCTTTTAAAGATGACGTAAACATGAAATATTTTATAATTATTTTTTTATAATTTATATTAAATGAATGTTTAACTTTATAATATGTTATCTTTTTCTTAACAAATTTGAAAAGTAAATTAATATGATTAATTTTAAAAATATTTAAAAAATATAATTGAAGTTAAATTGATAAACTAAGAGATGAATATATTTTTTCTTAAATATTTTAAATGTAGCCTTTAGAGTTTGAAAAATGTAAGATGATATAGATTTACTTAACAATTTTAGTTGTTTAGTGTGTTTCTAATGATTTATTTTATATTTTTTGTATCTGTTTTTTAAAACATTTTTCTTTTATTTTCTAATAGTATGCTTTTACAATAGATTAATAATAGTTAGAAAAACTGACAATACAACTAAAAAATCAACTATAAATTATAAATCCACACTAATATGATAACATTAAAAATCAAATTTTAATTTTGAAAAGAAAGAAAAGAGAGATGAGTTATTCATCAATATTTTGTTAGACAAACATCGAAATGTAGTAAAATAATTTAATAAAAAATATAAATAAAAAATGTTTTGGCTATCATTTTCTAAAACTCAGGAACGACCCTATCCTTTTGGCTATCATTTTCTAAAGCCCATGGAAATTTTTTATTAACACTACTAATATATGAAGACACAAGTCCTCAATAAATAGTATGATTATCAAAATTTGACACATCAACTAAGTAAAGTTACATACTAGAATTCCAACTACTTATATTCATGTATATAGCAAGTTCAATGTTCATTAAGTTTAACGTAAAATCAACTTTTATATAAATTAATTGGGCTATATAACCACCTTTTATATTAATAAGAATATTGGTGAAGTTCAAAGAAACAACTAGAAAGTCATTGATTCAAATTTTGTTTTCACAAATTAAATAGAGAAGTAAGATAAGAAATTTAACTTGTGGTACTATATTGGTTGCTTTTTGGTACAATAATTTCTTTTGTTGATTTCTATCACATAATTTGAGAAACATATTGTATCACAAGATGGAAAAAGCATCCAATAAAGAGAAATTATGAAGACCCGAGTCTTCTCACCCTTCAACTTTTACGCGTCTAGAGATATCCCATCATAAAAAACGAAGAAAACGTTGTCCCGTAGACTCATAAAGATATCCCAGCATGAAAACTAATAGTGACATCTCATATTCAATTTATCGAAAAAAGTTTGAAAAACTTACCATTAAGTGCATGGCTTAACTTTTTTAATAAATAAATAATTAGACTTTTTTAAACTCTACGTCATTCAAAACCCTTACAACCAATGAAACACTTCCTTTCACCACCCTCTTCGCCCCATCATCGTCCGTTCTTCAAAATGCTCATTGTCGTTAGTCGTACTATCAATCTCCCTCTTTTTATTTTATTTTTGTCTATTGATTCTCTCTTTTTCATTACACTAATTTAATGGAGTTGTTAGGAATATTTGTTAGTTGTGTCAATTTTGTAATTGTCTAAACTTAGTTGTCATTTATGTATTTTACATTTAAAGACCCAAGTGTTTAGGCCCATTTATTTCTAAAAAGCCTAGTCCATAGAGTTAGTATAAATAGGAGTCATTAGCTTCATTTGTACTTTCTCTTCCACCTTGATTCTCTAATCATTGAATGAATGCAATCTATCTTGATCTTGTACTTAGCATATACATCACATAAAATCTAAAGTGTTCTTGATTTGATTGATTTGGCACCCACAATTGGTATCAGAGCCTGCCACTTGCTCTTGATCCGTTGTGTTCTGGTTCTGGTGAAACCAATTCTTCAGACCTCAAGCATCGGGTACCGGGTCTACTCTTCAGACTTGGATTTTTGAGCGTTAAGTGTTTTCTTCAGACTTGGATTTTTGAATTTCTCTAAGTCTTCCTTCATCACCCTACACCCAATACTCATCACTTCATCCAACCTTCAGATCTGAACCTGACCTCCAGATCAGACCCTGACCTCCTGATCAGACCCTGACCTCCTGATCAGACCCTGACCTCCAGAACTGAATATTTTTCAAAATTTTCACAAGTCTTGAGACCTTTCACCAACCAATTCACCTGATCATACTAAGTGGTTTAAGATCCACAATCAATCTTCAATCATGAACACAAGAGAAGTCTTAGCAATCGGGTCCGATACCCGACCACCGGTTCTGCATGTACATGAAGAAGAATCTGATGAAGAGATGAAGGACATAAAGAAGGCCTTGGCATTGATCACCAGGTCCATGTCCAAGAGAAATGCAAGAAAACCCATGTCTTCTCTCAACCATCTGAGGAGAGTTGAACAGGGTGGTAGAGCTGACTGCCAGAAACCTGTAGAGAAAACCAACTCTGAAGACAAGGGAAAGGAAGTAAAGAAAAATAATGCTTGGCTCAAAATGTCAAGTGATGATGAGGAAGGAGGTCCCATATGCATGCCTATTCAAGATGAGGCATGGGACCTGACAAGTGATGAAGGAAGAGAAGATCAACTATGTCTGATGGCTAACCATGATGAGGAGGAATTGTACTCAGAAGATGGAGGACGTGATTACAACGACCTTGACTCAAATCATTCAGAGTCACCTTCTGAGGTACTTCCTGACCTATACACTGAACTTGAAAATCAAGTAAAAGGCCTAGCACTTAAACTTTCTGAGTATGATAAGAAAATTAAACAAGCAAACAACTTAACCACCATAGCAGAATCCAAATTAGCTAGTGAACATGCCTTAGTTGTGAAATTCAACATAGAGTTAGCCTATTCAAAAGACAAAGTTAACATGCTCACCCGTGCAAACAAAACTCTTGAAGATAAAGTCACAAGCTTAAATGCTAACATCACTGATTTACAAAAGAGACTACATGAGGCTGAAAGAGTGAGTAGTGAGAATGTAAAGAAGTATGAATTCATTTTTGCTCAAAGAACTAACTTGTTTGCGAAAATCAAAGACATGGAGGATAAGTTCCTAAAGAGAGGCCAGACTGATCAAACCATTCATATGAACCAACCTAAAGAGTTCAATTATTATAACCCTAAAGAAGGCATTGGATACAAAAGTCCATGCTATCTTAAGCGTGCCATATCCAAGACTCCTACCATGTATGACCTTCGGTACATGAGTCTTGGATACAAAATCGTTTTCATGAAAGAGTCTGATGATCCTGAACAGTTGAAGGAAATTGAGAAGAAAGAAAAAGATAGAAAAAACAAACACTCTATTCCCTTCAACTATTCATCTCTCAATGCCAGTTACGCAACACGTGAGACTCCTTTGTCTAAGGATTATACGCCTAGCTATACTGAGGCTGAGATGAATCAGGAAGTTCCAATCCTTGAAAAAGTTTACAAAGATAACAAAACCTTTTATGAGAAGAGGATTGCTACACTTGAGGCTGAGCTTGAGGATGAGAGGCGCATGAGCCTTAGGGAAAAGGACTTGTTCTTGAGTAGAATCAACGAACTTGAAACTGCCCTCAAATCCAAAAGCATACCAAAAGCAAGTCAATCCACTTTTGGAACTTGTGATAACTCACGTCATCATCACCATGCATTGAATGTTGATGCACCCGATTTCAGACCTTCAAGTACAAATTTTCAAAACTCAAAATCAATTGTACTAAGGTCTCCAATTTGCACAACCATCTCGTACATGGACACTCTAACTAACATGGCACCAAGATCAACAGTACAAATCTCTGAGATTGTATCAAATGATTGTTCCAACATGGCCGGTGAGGGTGGTAGATCAAATGGTACTTCTAAACCTGGAACGTGTACTCCTGTCAAACCCACTCGGGAAGACAAAGGGAAGGATCCAATAGTCACCCCTGAGTCTGAAGTTGCGAGTACATCTCGTCCTAATGTGACTGCTCCTAAGAAACGTCGACGCTCTCGTAAAAACAAGAAGTCGTCTAAACCTAAGGAACAGTCACACAACTTCCACCCAAGAAACAAATCTTCAAATCATCACCCTCATGCTAATCACACTTCTTCAAATGAGACAAATCAAAATGTGAGACAGGGTAGGCACAACTCAAAGGAGAATGGAACTAAAAAGGGCAGTCATCCAAAGTCACATGCACATAAGCCCAGATTTGCGAAAAACAGAATTTCAAACGATAAATTTCATAGAGCTCATAGTCATGTACCTCATACTCTTTTTAATTTTCATGACTGTGAACATGTTGCTTATGGATATCGGAGTGATTTTCGGTGTCGAAACTGTTTTCATTTTGGCTTTTGTGCAAATGCCTTTGTGAATGATTATTGTGCTCCTAACTTTTATGGATTCTACAATCATGCTTATCATCATTACACTCATCATGCTAAGAAACATAACTCTAAACCTGCTGATACTAACCCGAAAGGACCCATTCCCAAATGGGTACCTAAAAATGTTTGCACTTGATTTTGCAGGCCGGTCATGTGTAAGTTATGGTTGAGGTTGTCCCAAACACATGACCGGGAAAAGGGACCTTCTCACTCCCTTTAAGAGTTGTACTTGGTGAGAAGTTCGCTTTATGAGTGGTAATAAATCTAGGGGAACGTCCCCTCCCCATGCCTGTTCCGAGGGGGAACGTTGTCTGCCCCCGCCTGATCAGAATGGGAACAGGTAAGCACCACAGGTAAGTATCCTATCCCTGTATGCATGTGATGTTGTTCATATGTCAGTGATACTAACGTTGGTATGAGTGTGCATTTGTCAAGGGGAACGTTCCCTCCCCACGCATGTTCAGAGGGGGAACGGTGTCTGCCTCCGCCTGATCAGAGGGGGAACGTGGTCTGCCTCCGCCTGATCAGAAGGGGAACAGGTAAGCACCCCAGGTAAGTTTTCTATTTTCTTTATATACATTTAATAGAATTCCTTTTATATAGATTTTTATTTCTTTTAGATCAAAAAAAAAAAAAAAAATTTGGTTGATCCTTAAAAATCTTTTGTTCTTGTAGTTTGGTGTTTGTGGGTGTGTTTGCTGTCACTTTTAATTCATTTTATCTCTTTTTATTTTTCCCTTCATTTTATTCTATTTTATTTTATTTTCTTTTATTTTTGTTGTGTGTTCATCAAAACCTTCAACATAATATCATAAACCCAAGTCCTGACCGAATGTTTTTCCGGCGACCGGATCTCGCCGGAACCGGACCTCGCGGGAACCGGACGTCGCCGGAACCGGATGTCTTTCTTAAATCAAAAAGAAAGGAGATGATGTGTTGTGACCGGAACCAGACGTGGCCGGAACCGGACGTGGTCGGAACCGGACGTCGCCGGAACCGGATGTTTTTCCGGCAACCAAAGCTTCCTCTCGAGTGAAACATCCTTGTTTGCCAAAGTCGTTGACCGGAACCGGAGGAGTAGTCAACCGGACCTGAAGGAGACGTTTTTTTTGTGTGTGTGTGACCGGAGAACCCCTTTATGACCGGATCAGTTGAACCTTCCGCGACCGCACCTCTTCCGCTAACTTCCTCGACCGGCCCGAACGGAGATGTCTTGACGATGTGACCGGAGACGTGTTGACGGTGTGACC
The DNA here is from genome assembly GCA_030169165.1 of Centaurea solstitialis. Lineage (NCBI taxonomy): Eukaryota > Viridiplantae > Streptophyta > Magnoliopsida > Asterales > Asteraceae > Centaurea > Centaurea solstitialis. The sequence continues at coordinate 9,883,837 of CM058042.1, forward strand.
GGAGACGTCTTGACGGTGTGACCGGAGAGGTTTATCGTGAGAGTTTTGGTTTGTTATGTGTGTTCATTCTTTAATTCCTGATCTGCAAATCAAAGGGAAGAAGAAATATCCTCTAAAAACGCGTCTGCACCTCGAAAATCTCATCAGTCTCGAAAAAAACGCGTTTCCAGCTGTCATGACGCGTCTCTCGCTTCCCCACGACTAATCACGCGCCTCCACGCGCCTCGTACGCGCGCTTACGCGCCCTCACGCGCCGCGACGCGCCCTCCCACGCGCAAGATACGCGCTCCACGCGCCTTCGACAGTTGTCTCCCTCGGTCAGACGCTCGGTCAGACGTGCTGACCGAGCTCTGACCCGTCGTCTGACTCCCTTTATTCACCTCTGACTTGCTCTCATCGTCTGACCCATCGCTCTGACCGAGCCATTCTCCCTGACCGAGCTCTTACCCATGACACATCTGACCGAATTTTTTATTTTTTTTATTTTTTTTCTTTTTTTGTTTTTTGTTTTGTTATATGTTTGTTTATTTTATTTTTTTCTTTTTCTTTTTCTTTTCTTTCATTTGGTCATAAGACTTAAATCTTTTTCATTCCTTATTAGATTTTTTTGTTGTTTTTCTTTATGTGTTTGGTTAAGTGTGAACCCCACTATGTGCGAGCATCATGTTCTAAGTATATCTCAAATACCGAAACACATAGGTGTGATTTTTTTGTGGATATACTTGTTTCCGAATTGAATAGGTACGGATACTTGTGAGTGCATTGGTTTTAACTGTTATGATTGTTTACTTGTTTCACCATGTCATGATACCACCTCATCCAAGTTATCCTAAGTGTTCATCATCTTATCTTGGGTTGGCAAGATCTTTGGGGTCTGCATTCTTCAGACTTGAGAAAAATTCACACTCAATGGGCTGTACTATTCCTTACCGAGTCCATCGATTCAGTAAACAATAGCACATCTCAATGTTGTGTGTTTCATTCTCCCATCACTCACATTTGCCTTTATCTCATTACTAACTTTTTATTTTTCAGGTACAATGGCAAACCCTCATCATTCTGATGACCACTTCATCCCAATCAACCGGAGGACATAGCAGACTTTAAAATATATATATATATATAATAAAAAAAAATCAAATATATATATATATATACTATACAAAAAAATGGAAATTCAGTATTTGGGTTCGGAACAAGATTCAGAACGGTATCCAAGCCTTTCTTAATATCCAGGCTCTGTCTGAAGGCATCCAACACTTTTCTTTGATACCAACACTTATCTTGGATACCTTCACCACACCACTTTTGGATACCAACACTTTATATGCCATACCCAACACTCCGTATACCAATACTATCACTCCTTATGCCATACCCCAAACTCCTTATGGAAACCCCAAAGACCCATGATACACCGATGGTGATATCACTTGCATTACTTGATGTTGTCGATCATCATTCACCGACTGTGAGCGCATACTTAGGTATATCACCTCTACCAGCATCTCCAGAGCCGGAGACTGGCACCCCGGAGGTATCCTCTAGGAGAGTGAGTGAGGGTCTTGAGCGTGGTTATTCACCTGGGGGTGGTGACCAAGGGTGTGAGGATGAGGAGTCGGGGGGATATGACGGGGGTAGATTAGGCGGTGATGATGATCGCCCTGGAGCTAGTCCCTTACATGTTCATGACAATCACCATAGCCTTTCACTTTTCCCTTTTGGTGTACTATGTTTCGATGACTCCGGTGATGACCACCCATCTGAGGGTGAGGATGACATAAGGTTTGAGGGAGACCTAACAGTCGAAGAAAGTGAGCTGAGCGAGGGAAGTAAAAGAAATGATGAGTGTGAGATAGGACCAAAGGTTTTAACCGGTCCTCCCCTATCCATTGGTAGAAGCTGGGCAGCCACATCTGCTACCCGTACACATGTGTTGAGTACGGGTATTGAAGAAGACACCTCCCACCCGGAGGTGCACTTGCACGCCCCACCTAGCCACTCATTCATCTTTCAAAAGGTGGATGTTTCATTCCACGGGGATAAAGCACAACGGCTATCAAGCCCTCACTTGGAGGGTAATGATATTGAAACAGGAGGATCCCAGCCCCGATCCCCATACTTCCTTCATGTGCACCAGAGTCTAGAGCCATATACACTCTTAGGTACACATACTGCCAGCCTGTGTGATGCAGTCTCAGCTCCACGCATCACGAGTCTATGTGACGTGATCGGAACCCCGAGAGTGGTGTCCACGATGGGCATTTCACAATGACCGGCGGGAAGTCCTACCATGGTCACTATCACGCCAGCCATGAACGTAGGCCACACCGTTAATTTAGCGGGTGTGCAAACGGAACGTCTATGTGACACCGGTGTTACTTACCCGACATCCGTTGTCAGGGAATGATGGATGGCGCCCTAAAGGCTATCCATGAGGATTTTATACTTCACCACCTCCAGCACCACCTCCATGTCCGACTACACCCCGACTACTTGTTTCATGAGTTGAAGGATTTTCTGTTGGCAACATTGATCTCCCGTGGGAATCTCCACGAGGATGACACCAACCTTCCAGATTCTCTACAGCAGTCTGCTTATACATTACTTCCCGTGAACCATCCCGAGCCGGCTACCTCCTCTTCTCAAGAGGTAGTCTCATCTATCCAGCGGCTCGAAGGGAAGCGTGATTTTTTTTTGACGACGAAGGTACGAGGTGAGTTGAAAGAAGTCAAGGGTTCCATATTGAATATGCGGTCCCATATCCGAGTCCTTGAGACTTCTTGCCGTGCATCAGCCGAGCCACCTAAGCGCAGACACGACGACCGAGATGACCCCGATCGCCGTGAGGGGGAAATCCATAAGAAGGCTCGGCTTGGCTCTTCAGTTCTGGCAGGCACTTCTTCCGGCGCCGCTCCTTCCGGTACTCATATGGGGACCGGTGCCGATGTATCTCATTCTCAGCCTGGTTAGAACCCGACGACAGATTCAGTGGAGGGTCGAGAGACTGTTTCACCCTGTCTGCGTACCCGCTTCAGATGATGTTCCTTCTGGTGATTATGAGTCATGCATGGAGAGCTACAGTTCTGACTCTCCTCTTCTGATACCACTTCAGTCGCCTCCACATCAGTCACTTCCGGGTCTGGAGATGTACAGTTCTGAGACTTCACCCCCTATGTCTCCACATCTTTCATCTACTCCATCGCCTACATGTGACATGTCTTCACCACATCGGTCTCCTCTTCCTCTGACGCCGTCTCCAACATATAGAGATTCTCAGCCAAGAGTATCGTCTCGTACTCCGTCTCCAGTTCTAACTGTATTTTGTTCTCGCACGCCGTCTCCACATCCAGAGCTCCGAGCATGTCTTCCAGAGTCAGAGCTCCGATCAACCCTGTTACTCATGGCCTCCAGCGACCGATCCATGGTCAATGGTTCAACCGCCAGTCTCACCTAGGTGATCTTTGAGAAGGACAAGGGTGTACCACCTAATCGTTGAAAGTATGTGGAACCACGAAAGTCAGTCATGAGAGATAGAGAAATGAGGTATGTCAGATACCTTGAGGAGACCGGCTGAGAAGCGTCAAGAGAGACCGCCGCCACCATCATCACGAAGAAAAGACGGATCATCAAAGAGTCACAAAGAGACTGAAGGATCAAAGAGGAAATCATCAAGTCATCAGAAGCAACGAAATTGACACAAAGGGGAAATTGTTAGGAATATTTGTTAGTTGTGTCAATTTTGTAATTGTCTAAACTTAGTTGTCATTTATGTATTTTACATTTAAAGACCCAAGTGTTTAGGCCCATTTATTTCTAAAAAGCCTAGTCCATAGAGTTAGTATAAATAGGAGTCATTAGCTTCATTTGTACTTTCTCTTCCACCTTGATTCTCTAATCATTGAATGAATGCAATCTATCTTGATCTTGTACTTAGCATATACATCACATAAAATCTAAAGTGTTCTTGATTTGATTGATTTGGCACCCACAGGAGTACGTATGGAGAAATTAGAAACGAATGAGAACTGAAAAACATTAAAAAAACTATCAAAACGAGAGATATCAATAGCAAGGGCTGGTGATATAGTAGAAAAAGAACAATGATGGATAATAAGGTGGAGTAAACTGTAAAGGCATTGGGTACGAGGGATTTGAAATGACATAGGTTGTGTTTGGTGAACTAGCTTCTAGCTGGTAGCTGGTAAGCTAGCTGCTGACCGATATGATAAGCTAGCTAGATGATAAACTAGCGTATTAATAAATTATGTTTGGCAAAAACTAGCTTATGAGAATGTAAAATGACAAAAAATGTATCTTGGCGTATAATTGTTAATATTAATAACGGCATAATTGGAAAAAGTTATAAAAAGCTCCTAAACCCTACTCCAACTAGCGTTTCAATAAGCTAGCTATGATCTATCCAAAAATGTATTAGCTTATTAGTTAAGAATGGTATAACTGACTGAAGTTTTTTTTTCCCTCAAATTTCCTAACCTGTTACATGTATTATTTTGGACTAAAAAGATCCAACGAACCAATTTCAAAAGGTTTGATAATTTATTTATGTAAAAAAATTGTTCAAGCACTAAGTAGTTAAAAATAAGAAAATTCAAAGGTGAATTTATTCAATAACAAAAAAATTACAGACTTAATCAATTTAAATGGAAAAATTATTTAGTTTTTCTTTTAACTTCTTTTTTCATATTTTATTTCACCCCCTGATTGTCCAATGTTTTGTTAATTATAGTTGTACTAAATTTTTAGTTATACAAATCATATTAAAAGTTAAAACCAAAATGAAAAACATGTGCATGCAATCCCTTGCTCCTTCTCAACATCTTCCTATACAAAACAAAACTTTTTAGTCCCCGATTTTTTTTTAACTTGTTCATAATTCATAGTTTTCAATAATTCACAACACGGGTTATTTATTACATTTCCCTAACAAATTAAGTTATATTAATTTATTTTTAATTGGTTCTCAAGGGCCGCATTTAGGTTACTTATAAAAACATTTGAGTAACTCAACCAAATATTTGAAATTTGAAAACCCAACACAACCCAACCCAACTTAACCTAGATGGTGCGGGTTGGATTGGTCAGGTTGAAACCTTGGTAAATCATTTTACAATCTCACTGATCCCTTGTGTTAGAGAGACTTAGGATCAGGTGAGACCAAACTGTTACCGTGAGACCGCGTGAGACCAATACCTAACGCATGAAACTTCACAAAAAAACACCGTGAATGTACATAAAACTCGAATACGCAGACCTAAAAATCACTTTCGATGCAAAAAAATATCGAAAACAAGCTAAAAAACGAAACCTTCACAGCTCAAGTTCTGTGAAGGTTACATATATATAATGCGAACCTTCACAAAAAAAACTGCTGTGAAGGTTTCGTTTTTTAACCTTTTTTTGGAATTTTTTTCTATAGTGTTTTTTAGTATGTTTTAAGGATGAATGTTCAATTTTTTTACATTCACAAATGTTTTGATGTGAAGTTTCAAGTAAAATATGTTGGTCTCACCGGTCTCACCAAAAAGGTTTGGTCTCACCGGAACTTAACCCGTGTTAGAGAAAGTAAATCAAAATGAAAACATACAAAAAAGGCTAACAAACTCAAAAAAGGAAGTTAAAGGTTCATATCAATAACAAAATAAATTGTAATATAACTTTGAATATATAGCTAATTACGGGTTGGTCTAATGTCTAAATGTACATATATTAATCACATAAATCATATATTCATAGTACAGCAGGGCAGGGGCGGACCTACTTAGTTGCCAACGGTGGCACGTGCCACGTATCGTTCCCCCGTCGTAGTGTAAAAAAAATAGAGTCGTGAAAGGTGCCACCGAATTAATTTGCTATGTGCCACCATAAATATTTTGAAACTGCAATAAATGTATAAACCTTCCTTGGTAGAGGTGGTAAGTTTCTTGTTTTTTAAAGGGGAGGTCATGGGTTCAAATCTAGTTTTTATCTTTTAATATCATATTTTTTATGTTTCTAAAAAAATTTGTAATAACAATAATCGAACCCGAGACCTCTCATTTAAAAAGCAAAGAATCAACTACTAAACCAATATTGTTTTTATTAAAAAAATTTATATTTATGTTTTTTATAGTCAAATGGTGCCACCGTTTGAAAATTTTTCTAGGTCCGCCCCTGCAGCAGGTTTCGGGTTCACCGGGTTGGGTACAAAGACCTTAACCCAAACTTAATATAGATGCAGTTTGGTCTAATTTTGTATCAACTATGTGTCTGGTTGAGTTTTTTTTAAGGGTTTTGGGTTTGTTTTGCTAGGCTGGTCGGTTTTTTGAGCACTCCTAGTTATTACACATAGTCACATACTTCGAGAATTAAAAGTATAATCTTGCATATGAACTACAATTACTTGGATTGGTATCTTTAATCCACCGCTTTTGGCTGTCATTTGTAAAGTCTACCTAAAAAAGCATTAGCACTACTAATAAAAATATTATTCTTTTTGAGAGAAAGATATGGTTATTAAATTTTGTTGTCAAATTGAAATTCTATTTGTGCTTTCGTTTTAGATTAGCAACTTATGTTATTTAATTTTATTAAAAAATGAATATAAGTGATACGATTCTAGAAACATAGGATACTATACTATGGTTGATAATTAGTGATGTCTTATTAATGCAAAGAGAGGAATATAAGGTCGATTTTGGTATTTCTTTTTAAAGGCAAGTTAACGCACACACACGTTTCAGTGGTATTGGATCTCCTTATGGGCAATCTCACTAATCCGCTGCGACCGGACCCAACCTATGGTTGAACCCGACCGGTAGGTTTTAGGGGCCCTATGGACCAACCCAAACCGGCCCCGAAGGTCGATTTTGGTATGCATAGATGTTAAGAGCATTGGTAATTAGAAATTAATGGTGAATTTAATATTAGATAGAGTCATAGAGATTGAACTACATGCAGATTGTGTTTAGGACATAATATGAGTTGGTCATCAAATTAATAAATGTTTTACCAAGTTCTCAATTATTCAACTTGACAAGAGATATATAATATATATGTTCCTTTAGCTTTTCCATGGCTATTGTTGGAAGAAGACAAAGTCCCAGGTAAAAATTTAACAGATTAGTCCTAATTAACCTTGAGCTTGTAATTCATTTGGAATATATAGTGAGCATATAACCCAAATAATAATTACAAATTCACTTATTGGGAAAACTTAATTAGAAAATGACCAAGAAAAAAAGTACAAGTGTTGGAAATCCACTACTTGTAATGGAAGTAGCATGGACACCTTCACATTTGAAACTCTATATATATTAACCTTCATTGGTTCAAGAATACACACAACTATCTCTCATTGAACAAAATATATAAACCTTGATTAAGCTATGATTTGGTTTTACTTTACTATTATTATTCTCTTGCCATTCCCAAACACATCAATTCTTGCCACTTCAGTTGGCAACCAATTGGCAACAGCAAGAGGTGGAGGAGATGTTGTGAACAAGTGCTTCCATGAGGAGATAGATGCTCTCCTTCATTTCAAAGCGGGTCTTCAAGACCATTATGGCAATCTATCTACATGGAGAGTTGAAGATGAAGATTGTTGCAAGTGGAGTGGAGTCACATGCAACAACCAAACACATCATGTAACACAGCTCCACATGTCGTCCCATGATTTTTCCATACGTAGTTTTGAAGGTGAGATTAGTCCATCATTGGTTAACTTAAGCTACTTGAATCATCTTGACCTTTCCTACAATTCTTTGGATGGAAGCATTCCCAACTTCATTGCTTCCATGACTCAGTTAAGGTATCTTGACCTTTCCAACAATCAGTTTAATGGAAGCATTCCCAACTTCATTGGTTCCATGCCTCAATTAAGGCATCTTGACATTTCCTTCAATTATATCAATGGAACCATTCCCAATTTCATTGGTTCCATAAGTCAATTAAGGTATCTTGACCTTTCCACAAATTCTTTTGATGGAACCATTCCCAAGTCCATTGGTTCTTTGACCCAATTAAGGTACCTCGACCTTTTCGATAACTCCTTTGTGGGAAAAATTCCTCTAGAATTTGGAAACCTCATAAACTTGCAAAATCTTTCACTTGGAGCCTTGTATGACAGTTCATCTATGCTTGAGGTTGAGAACCTAGATTGGTTGTCTAATCTTTCTCATTTGCAACACCTTGAAATCAGACAGACTTCCCTCGCTAAAGCAAATTACTGGATAGATGTCATAAAAAGTCTTCGACAACTATCATATTTAAGTTTAGAGGTATGCGACCTCTCGGAGGTCATGCATCCATATTCTACATTTGTCAACTTCTCTTATTCATCTATTGAATATTTGCATCTTGGTAATAATAGTCTTAACTCGTCCATGTATCATTGGTTGTTCCAATTAACTAGCAATAGACTTCTTTCTCTTGATCTCTCTGACAACATGTTAGATGGGATACCTAAATATCTTGGTGATCTTTGTAGTTTGACATCCTTAAGCCTATATAACAATCTTGTAGCTGTCAAATTTGATGATTTCATAAAGAATTTGTCTGGATGCACAACAGCTACATTGGGATCGTTGGATGTTAGATATAACCAACTTACATGGTCACTCTCTGATGACATCCACAAGTTTTCATCACTACAAAGTCTGTACCTATCTTATAATCACTTAAATGGGACTATGAGTGAAAAGGTGTGGGAACTACCCAATCTTCAAACTTTGTATGTTTCTTCCAATTCTCTTATCATCTCTCCAAACATTGGAAAGTCAAGGCTTCAAACTGTAAATCTTTCAAACAACTCACGTGTAGTGACTCCTTCCAAAGCTCATATGTCAAACATTTACTACGTAGAGTCTATTGATTTGCATGCTTGCAATCTTGGGCCTCTCTACCCCAAATGGATTCAAACATACACAAATCTTACTTATCTTGATATTTCCAGTAATCAAATTTCTGACATGATTCCTGTTCTGTTTTGGAAAACATGGCCTTCACGATTGAGATATTTGAATCTCTCTTTCAACAACATGAGCGGGGAACTACCGGATTTATCACCAAACTTTGGCCTCAATCCAAAAATAGATTTGAGTTCCAACAGTTTCTATGGTCAAATTCTGAATGTTCCTTCCACTGTGGCATCATTGAATCTTTCCAGAAACAAATTCTATGGTGGAATCTCATTCTTATGCCAAATTGTTGACGACTTCTTATCATTTCTTGACCTCTCACACAATTCTTTATCTGGACAACTTCCCGATTGCTTGTGGCATTTTAAAGAACTACAAGTTCTTAACCTAGGATACAATAATTTTTCTGGAAGGCTTCCTGCTTCTATAGGATATTTGATTCAACTCGAAGTATTGGATATATACAACAATAACTTCTCAGAAGAATTGCCTTTGTCCTTGAAAAATTGCACGAGGCTAACATTTTTGAATCTAGGGGCCAACAAGTTTTTTGGTAATGTGCCTGTTTGGATTGGGGAAAACTTAACTGGGTTGTATGTTCTTATCCTAAGATTAAACAACTTCTTTGGACCCATTCCTTTACAACTATGTCATCTCACGGACCTTCAAATTCTTGACTTGTCGACGAACAACCTCAATGAAACCATCCCACCATGTCTGAACAATTTGATTACCATGGTTCACAGAAGATTCATGTCAAGACGGAATATGCATGATTATGTGATGCGTGACAAAGTTGATAAGCATTTATTTAGACCACTTGGTTCTTATGTTGACTATGCCATCATTGAGTGGCAAGGAAAGGAGATGGAATTCAAGAATAATCTAGGATTACTGACGATCATTAATTTGTCAAGCAACAACTTAACCGGACAAATCCCAAATGAATTAGTTGATCTTCATGAACTGCGTGTGCTGAACTTGTCAAAGAACGCTCTACTTGGAGTGATTCCACAAAGAATTGGTGAGATGAAAGAACTTCTAACTTTGGATTTATCTAGAAACAATTTTTCAGGGGTGATACCATCAAGCATGTCTCAGATGACTTTCTTAGGTAAACTAGACGTGTCACATAATAGCTTGTCAGGGAGAATTCCATCGGGCACTCAACTCCAGTCCTTTGAACCTTCAAGCTACACAGGAAATGCAGGACTATGTGGACCTCCCCTTACAAAAAATTGTCCAGAAGATGAAGTACCACAGATTGTAGGTGATAAGGAGAGTAGTGAGGAAGGCATAGATGAACTTGAGAGATGGTTTTATATTGGTGGGGGCACTGGTTTTGCTGTTGGATTTTGGATAGCATGTGGCGCTTTACTTGTCAACCGTCGTGGGAGACATGCTTTTTTTCCCTTTGTTGATTTCTTGAAAGATTGGGTTTACGTAAAGGCAATGGTGTTCTTTCGAAAATTGCAAAGGGTTCAAAATGCATAGTGGTCTATATTTCCTTATTGTTATTTTGTTTTCATCTGCTTGTTGTTGTTAGTATGTTGGTAGAGATCTATATATTGTACTTGTATTTGGTATGGGTTTAAGCCCCAATTATGAATAAAATTACCACCAACACCATGGGTGGCCATTTCCCTGTTGTGTGAGAAATAGGATATAGGGTACCCTTTAAGGGTTTCTATTTGTATACCCAAATTAATAGCTTCTAGATTGAAGCCGAACACTGCGATTGAATGACTATAAGACGAACCACATTTTAACATTCTAACCTGCATTTTACCGACAAGTAATAAGAAAACAATTTTTAATAACCAATAAGTTATAGATGCTTAATGATACAAGCTCAAAGAAAGAAGATTGCTAATCATCCCATGGTCTATACGTTCATCAAGGCTAAACTTTAAGAAGCTACGTGAAAGAAATCAATCAAATAGCATGCATTGAATCATTTATTATATCAAATAAGATGGTTGTAAATTTCAAAATAATATTATATTAGTATTGTTGTAGAATGCAAGTAGAAGAGGTGTTGAACCTTGTATTATATTAATATTATATCAAATGTTCATAATCTCTACCATATTAGTTAACAAAGACACTAGTCAAATATTAAGACCATATATACTCAAATACCATTTGATAGCAACATAATATAACTAACAGACTTTGTAAACCATAATCACTATTCTGTAATTGATTAATAAGGACTTTGGGAAAAATTTTGCTCCAAAATACGAATCATCGTAATCATCGTAACCTATTTGTTGCATTCTATGAGAACATATAGTTGGGTTCTGTAAATTGTTCAAACTCTTTTACAATAATCAAGATTTCTTACAAATCATGTCTAGCTGATGGGATCCCAATCTAGCTACCTGTTCAATTCAAAGGGGGAGTCAATTGAGACCATGAGGAGTACCCAGTCATGGTCTATCTCCTGCCTAGTCAAAGACTGTGGTTGGGCTCTAGGTCTGATGTAGGTTGGGCCGGAACAACGGCGGATTAGTGGGCTGCCTGTGGATACCTGATACTGCCAGGGAGGCGTGCGTGCATGTATGTATGTGTTCGTGGTAGTCGTTTGTTGGTTCGATGCAACGTAACTATGCCTTCCAAAAAAGTATTCTAGATTTCTTGATTCTGAAATGGCACAAGAAGCAACTAGTCGGAGAAGCTGAGCCGATGAGCTAAAAAGAAATTTTATTTTTACATTAGAAACATTTTATCTATTATTTTTAAATTAAATCGGATTAGTTGTACTAGCAGTTTATCATTATTGGAATTCATATTTTGTATTGACAGATATATTTTTTATTTTTTTAAATCGAATTAATTAATTTTAATAATTAGTTGAATATTCACATGTGAATATATTTATAGTCATTTATGAATTGCTTATAATCGCGGGTGATATATGTTGTTATGTGCCTAGTCATATTCGATATTTCAAAGACCTTAGCTAAAAGAAATTTGAGAAATTTGTAATGTTATGAGTTTAAAAGAGAATTGTTTTTATATAATTTGTTTAATAATAAAAATTAATTTAGATTTAACATAATCTAAATTTAAAAGGATGATTAATCCTATTTTCATACAGATGGAAAAGAAAATATAATTAAAAAGGTTAACATTTTTTGTTCGAGTCCAATATTAAGTTAGATTAATTATAAACAATTGTTATCTCCCAAATTTATCATTGATTAAGTTATAGATGAAAGGCAAAGTTATGATGTTGTGTTCTCTGTTTGGAATGGGTGTTTATGTATTAAAATGATTCAAATACACATCAAAATCATGGATGAGGGTATGCTAACTTTATTTAATTTGATATAAAATCATTATAATTTAATAACCAAGATTTGAAACCAAGCTAATTAGATAGATTGTCTATTGATGTTGGGCCTAGAATAAGTAGGCATATTTGGGTCCAATTATCAGTAGCATGAATACAGTAACTACACAATCGACTGAACCCAATTCACGAAAGTCGTTGAAATTTATTGTATCCTAGGATCGAGCCAAACCGATATGTGTTAACACAGGAGCGTGGAAGGTGTAGGTGTGTATATTTGTGTCCATTGAAACTCAACAAATTTACAAATTGGATCGTAGACACAATTAGCTCCTAGATTAAAGCGGACAAGCCCATTGACCTAGTGCATGACAAATGGGTGAACAAATGGTGGAAAATATGACTTGGGCTTCGAATCAGGCTTGGTTGAGAGGTGATGCCTTAAGGGCTCGGGTAGTCGGGCTTCAACCACAAATAATATTAAGTGTGTTAATTGTTAAGTACATTTTTTCTTCTTCTTTATATCCAACTCCATAACACAATTGTTGATCGATGGATCGAGCTAGGGAGTTGGATTGGAACCGCACCATCACAGCAAATGTCTAATCGGCCTCACACATAATCTTGCCTCCAAAGACACTGATTTGAGGGGGCATTTTTTTAGTTCACTCAGTGAATGGTTCAAGCTGCCAGAAGCTTGAAAATTGAATCGACGATTTGTTATGTATTTGGACAAAATCTTTCTATCCCTTTGTCAAATGAACAATTATTTTGTTCTAATGAAATCAACTTGAAGACGTATAAAATTTTATGTCTATTAGTCAAAGATGACATATATGTTTCCCCATATATGGTTACTTTGATGGGTTCCATTGTTTTAAAGTTTCTTTGTTTAATCAAAATCGAAATTTATCTCTCTCATAAAAAAATAATCAATTCTTGTGGTTGATTCGATTGATTTGGTGAAATTTGGGAAGGAGAATCAAGGTGATTGGAGTTTCAGAAAAGGATGAGACAGGTCCTTTAACTATCTGTATTTTCCAATTCACCCCCTTCCAAGTTCCAACCGATGTAAATTCATTCAACTATCGTTTTTTTAATTATTTCTATGTATTTTTATTGAAAATGTACTTGATTGGTAGTTGAATGCATATTTTGTAATTAATAAATAATAATCGTGTTAGTTGATTCTCGTCATAGACCATGATTTGCCAAGTTACCCAAATCTACCTAGAGTTACATCAGCTTCACATAAGCTTTCCACTGCTTACCCAAAACATGTGTTATACTTATACCCCACCCAATTTTACCCACACATTTTTTTAATTAAATTAATTAATAAAAAGAAAAAAAGAGCAAAAAAGAAGAGAGAGAGAGAGAGAGAGAGAGAGAGAGAGAGAGAGAGAGAGAGGGAGAGAGGGTTGGGGTGGGGGGTTGTGGTTCGGCTTGTGGGAACCAAACACCACCTACCCGAAAAGGGCATGGTGGTGAACCCGTTTCTTGCCGATGAACCCGAGAGGAACCCGAGCCTCTCGGGTCAGGTATAACGTGAGGTCTAACTATATCATTTCAATTCTATAGCAAATAGTTTGCTTTTGTTTTTTTGTGACAATCTTCAAAATCTTTATTTGAGCTTTTTATTAATATATATATATATATATATATATATATAGGGGTGGGTTCAAATGTGAACCACTTTTTGGTTGTGAACGTGAGGACAACCGAGAGCGCGACACGTGGCGGATGACTAGGCGCCACGTCAGATCCACGGCGGATGACTAGGCGCGATTCATGGGAGGGCATTGAATTAAAGAGGGGGACCACACTCAAAGTCGCCACGTGTCGCGCTTTTGGCTGTCCTCACGTTCACAACCAAAAAGTGGTTCACATTTGAACTTTCCTCTATATATATATATATATATATATATAGGGACTTTTAAAATACATCCCATGAAAAGGTTACTTCCCTTACACCCCTAATCTTAGCCTTCCATCTTCAAATCAACGATCAAGATGAATTTGGATTAAATAAATACTTTCTTCTTTTTTTAATTGGTCAAAAATAGGCGGCAAGGATGTAATTAGGGGTATATAAGTCAAATTCACAAAATTTGAAATTTTTTTTAAATCAAGGAAATTAATTACCCTAAATATTAGCTTTTAGAAAATTACATAATTGAGGAAGTTATTGATCATTTCAAAATTAACCCATTATCAAATCCATTTTTAACTTCTACAAGATTCATAATTTGAATCCGTGAAACAAAAATCGAAGAAGACGAAACGGCTACGATTGGACAATAATCAAGAAACTTATACATTTATCGGAAAACCTAAGCATTCATCGGACATGTATTCGTCGAAAAATTCATATCCTCATCTGGAAAATTCATATATTCATATATTCATCGAAAAATTCATTCCTCGAACATGTATTCAGATAACGATTCATACATTCATCGAATGATCATTGTAAAATTCACACTCATTGGACGTGCATCGGAAAATTCATACATTCATCGAACATGTAAGCAAATAAAAATTCATACATTCATCGAATGATTATCGTAAAATTCATACATTTATTGGACGTATATCGAAAAATTCATACATTCATCGAACATGTAATCAGATAAAAACTCATACATTCATTGAATGATCATCGTAAACTTCATACATTCATCGGACGTGCATCGGAAAATTCATACGTTCATCGAAAAATCATACATTCATCAGAAAATTCATACATTCATCAGAAAATTAATACATTCATACATTCATCGAACATGTAATTAGACAAAAATTCATACGTTCATCGAATAATCATCGTAAAATCCATACATTCATCGGACGTGCGTCGGAAAATTCATACATTCATTGAAAAATTCATACATTCATACATTCATCGGACGTGCATCGGATCTTCACCTTTTCGATAACATCTTCCGGCGCTCCAAATATACTCCGTCATGTTCGAGATGAACTGATTTAGGATAAAAAAAACATCTAAAAAACCCCACCTCCATTTTTCAATATGTTCTTCTGTCCACGCATCTTAAAAGCATCTCCATTTTCAATATCTTTGTCGGTTTCAAGCATATCAACGCTGCCATCATCAACATCATTAGTGCCATGCATGTCAAGATGTTTTTCTTCATCAACATCTTTTTGAACACCAATCAACGAATCAAAAACATCAAATTCGTCGTTGCTTGAATCACCCATGTTGAATTCGTTTTTGACTTCCACATCATCCATGAAATTAAGAACACTCCACAAACACAAAAGTTATAAGAATAAATTTAAAGATGAAATTCTAATTTGAAATTCTAATTTGAATCACCCATGTTGAATTCTAATTTGTTGCGACTCCTTCCAAAGCTCATATGTCAAACCTTTACAATGTGAAGTCTATTGATATGAGTTCTTGCAATATCGGGCCTCTCTTCCCCAAATGGATTCAAAAGCATAAACATCTTAATAGTCTTGATATCTCCCGTAACCGAATTTCAGGCATGATTCCTGTTCAGTTTTGGAAGACATGGCCTTCACGACTAACATATTTGAATCTCTCTTCCAACGACATTAGCGGGACATTATCAGATTTATCATCAAACTTTGATCTCAGAGCAACAATAGATTTGAGTTCTAACAATCTCTATGGGCCAATATTGAACATTTCTCCCACTTTAGGATGGTTAAATCTTTCCAAAAACAAATTCAATGGTGGAATCTCCTTTTTATGCCAAATTAGTGATGATGAGTCCTTAACATTTCTTGACCTCTCACACAATGCATTCACTGGACAACTTCCCAATTGTTTGTGGCACTTCAAATATCTCTCTGTTCTTAATTTGGGACACAACAATCTTTCTGGAAGGCTTCCTGCTTCTATAGGATATTTGTTTGAACTCGAGGTATTGGATTTATCCAACAATAGTTTCTCAGGAGAATTGCCGTTGGCTTTAAAGAAATGTACAACGTTAAAATTTCTGAATTTGGGGGTCAACAATCTTTTCGGTAATGTGCCTAATTGGGTTGGTGAAAACTTAACAGAGTTGTATGTTCTTAGCCTAAAGTCAAACAACTTCTCCGGAACCATTCCGTTACAATTATGTCACTCATCAACCTTCAAATCCTGGACTTGTCGATGAACAACATCGGTGGAAGCATCCCATCATGTGTAAATAATTTGAAGGCTATGGTTAACAAAAAGTTCTGGTCTGGATATAACACACATTTACAATCAAGTACCTTGAAGGATGATCTTTCATTTAGCATTAATTTTGCATATGTTGACAACGCGATGATCGAGTGGCAAGGGAATGAACGCGAATTCACCAACAATCTAGGATTGTTAACGCTTATTGATTTGTCAAACAACAACTTAGCGGGACAAATCCCAAATGAGTTGGTCGATCTTCATGAATTGATTGCACTGAACTTGTCAAAGAATGCCCTACTTGGAGAGATTCCTCGAAAAATTGGTGAGATGAAAAATCTTTTAACTTTGGATTTATCTAGAAACAATTTTTCGGGAGCGATACCATCAAGCATGTCTCAGATGAGTTTGTTAAATTACCTAGACATGTCGCATAATAGCTTGTCTGGGAGAATCCCATCTAGCACTCAACTCCAGTCCTTTCCACTTTCAAGTTACGCCGGAAATCCAAGACTATGTGGACCTCCCCTTACAAAAAAGTGTCACGGAGATGAAGTACCATCTAATGTGGGTGAAAGTGAGAGTGGTGAAGAAAGTGCATTTGAACTTGAGAGATGGTTTTATATTGGTGGGAGCATCGGTTTTGCTACTGGATTTTGGATGGCATGTGGGGCTTTACTTCTCAACCATCGTGAGAGACGTGCCTTCTTTCACTTTGTTGATTTCGTGAAAGATTGGGTTTACGTAAAGGTGGTGGTGCTCATTCGAAAGCTGGAGAGGGTTGCAAATGCGTAGTGGTCTGTATCTCGTTCTTCTTTTGAGTTGTTGTTTGTTGGTGTAATTTCATTGTTTTTGTTTGCTTAATTATGTTGTTGTTATTTGTGTGCTAGAGATATGGTACATGTATTTCGCATGGATTGTTTTAAGTTCCAAGTATGAATAAAATTGCCACCAACACCATGGGTGGCCATTTCGTTGTCGTGTGTAAGATAGGACAAGACCTACACTGCAACTATATTTAGATACCATAAACTTATTCAAACTTATGCAAAACCAAAGTTAAGACCGTTAACCACAAATATTGAGTGTGTTAACAAGTGTGTACATTTTTCTTGCTAATATCAACTCCATAACTCCGTTGATCATCATAATAAGACACGGTCTTCGCCCATTCAAAGATGTAAATCTTTTGATATAAAATCTATGTTTTCAATTATTTGATTTGATGTTTCTCTGTTTTTGAATTTGGTGTTTCATGATTTGGATTTGGGTTTGATTGTTTTTTGTTATCAGGGTATATTTCTTTTCTCTGTTTTCATTTGTTTGCTTTATAGATGTAATGTAGCATCACTAATTATCAAGGTATCCATGGCTTGCATTATTATGCATTATATCTTTTTGGTATATTAAAGGGTATTAATGATAGCAACTGCTTGAATGATCATGGGTCATTCTTTAAGATTATGATAAAACATCACAATCACAGAGATGGAAACAAAGCCATTCATCTCTAACATTCAGACTTCATTTGCCATTGATCTTATAATTTTGACAATGAATAATCTTGGAAAATATATATATCAAGAAGCATTCTTCATCTGTTGTTGGAATGGTACCATTATTAAAATATCAACTTACCGATCAATGAAAAGAGCAGCCTAGCCGGAAGAAGCGAGGCAGAAGCGGAAACAGGGTTGGATCACGAGAGCGGTTTATCCTCAGAAATGATTGCGGGATTGTTAAAAGGAGAACCCAAGAATCAAAATAGTGAACAAATGTTGTAATTTGAAGTCTTGAACCATCATTTCAAGTTACAATTGAAAGAAATTTAATTTTTATTATCCGTAAGTAAAGCTTATATTAAATAATAGATGTATTTTGTGTTTTTTAATCGAATCTTCAAATTAGCAATTCATTTTCAACAATTACTTGTATATTCATTGTTCACATGTAAAATACATATATTCGTAGACATTGTGGGGAATAGTCAGTAACGAATTTGGATATCTCTGAAAGGCGTGTAACACTTTCAGATCGAATCAATTCGGTGGTTCTCCCGAATTATTCAATCGGATACAATTCAGAGATTTTAGAGTTCTATGTATGTGTGTTAGAGATTTTCGTGAACCAGAAGAAGAAAAAACGATGACCAAAACGTATAGATAACAAGAAAACGGGTAACTGCCAAAAGGCAGTTTTCTGTTATTTCTGATGGGTCAAATCCGGGTCAAATCCGGGTCGGATTAATTTTCTAAGTATTTTTTCAATATAGCAACTTAGTGGAAATAAAAGGCAGCTCGACCCCAGCCAGGGGCTCTGCCCCTTGGACCCCGCTACCGGGGGCACTGCCCCCGGACCCCCGTTCATTAGGGGTTTCGCCCCTAATATCATAATAAATTCAAGTAGGTGTGCACTCCGCACCGCCAAGCCTAAATGATGTCTTATTATGATGAAATTGGTCAAACAAGTTAATCCAATTACACTAAAATATCCAACAGACATTTGTTAATATGCAAATAATCACATGTAATTTATATTCTTATGTAAAGCATACTTTATGGTTTGATGTTTCGCACTTTAGATTTGAGTTTGATCTTTCTGTGTTTCCATTTGTTTGCTGTATATATGTAATGTCTATCAAGGTAGCATTTTTCATCACCATTATTGAATTGAGACATGCCTTTTTCCACTTTGTAAATAGGTTGAAAGATGGGGTTCATGCATACATGATTGTGTATATTTTTATTCTTCTATTTTAGTTATGGCTTCAAGCATAAATGTTTTTTATATCTACTTAATGTTGTTCTCATTTCTGGTGATTGAGATATAGTACTTGTATCGGTAAGGGTACATATTATGTACCAATTATCGGGTCAAAGCGACGTTTATTGAAAGATTGTGTTTTTTGATGTAACGATGGATCCAAATTCCTAGATCGAGTGCTCCAAGTTGCGAGCATGCAAACAAGCAATAAACCATGGTTACTCCATCGGGTTTTAATATTTCATGGAACGTAGCCAATGCATCTTTAAAACGTTTGGCTTGAATGTAGCCACCGATCATGGCGTTCCATGGAACCACGTCTCTCTCAGGCATTTCATCGAACAGTTTCTTTGCGGTATCCATATGGCCGTGTTTACCATAATCGACAACCATGGTGGTCCAAGAGACAATCGTTTTCTTATCCATCTTGTTGATTAAGCTCTCGGCAGCCTCCATATTCCAACACTTGACATACATGTCCATTAACGCATTACTAAGTGGAACCGTCGTATTTATTCGATTTTCTTCGACATATCGATGAAATTTCATCCCAAGATTCAAGTCTTCCAGCTGAGCACAAGAAGATATCATCGCTATCATGGTGACTTCATCTGGATGGATGTATGAGAAAAATCTAACTAAGATTGTTACTTTATAAGCATATATATATAGGGGTGGGTTCAAATGTGAACCACTTTTTGGTTGCGAACGTGAGGACAACCGAGAGCGCGACACGTGGCGGATGACTAGGCGCCACGTCAGATCCACAACGGATGACTAGGCGCGATTCATGGGGAGGCCATTGAATTAAAGGGGGGGACCACACTCAAAGCCGACGTGGCGCCTAGTCATCCGCCACGTGTCGCGCTCTCGGTTGTCCTCACGTTCGCAACCAAAAAGTGGTTCACATTTGAACCCACCCCTATATAGAGGAAAGTTCAAATGTGAACCACTTTTTGGTTGCGAACGTGAGGACAACCGAGAGCGCGACACGTGGCGGATGACTAGGCGCCACGTCGGCTTTGAGTGTGGTCCCCCCCTTTAATTCAATGGCCTCCCCATGAATCGCGCCTAGTCATCCGTTGTGGATCTGACGTGGCGCCTAGTCATCCGCCACGTGTCGCGCTCTCGGTTGTCCTCACGTTCGCAACCAAAAAGTGGTTCACATTTGAACTTTCCTCTATATATATATATATATATATAACATTGTTCAAAATAACAAACTCCTTATGAAGAAATTAGGGCTGGAAATTGAAATCCATATAACTAACCTGGTAGAATTGCAAGTCGTTGGAATTGGGGGTGGAATCAGAAATGCCAAAGTCGAAGCCGGAATCGGAATTGGAATCGGAATCTGAATGGAAGTTTGAGTTTTGGACTTGGTCCTTAGCCCAGGCCCATATACAAGTCCAGGCCCATGCCATTATCATAAAAACCCAAATTACCTTATTATTTCATTTAATGGCTGTTTGTTTTATTTGGGTCAATTTTTTGTTTGTATTTATATTACATAATTTTTGAATAAAATAAATCACAATATGGAATGAAAGAAAAAACATCTAATAAATACAAATTGCCAGGCCTTAGAGAACGATGGTCCATTTTAAAAGATGTAAGCCATGAAGTGAACCAAAATTCATCAATTCGGTTTCATTTGGTTCAATTACTTTCATATTTTGATAAATCGAGCAAAACAAAGCTACAACTATTACTCCCTTGTAACATTTGGAACATCTATGGAGCTTAGTATAAAGTTACTTAGTAATAATAATATATGAGTTCTTTTTTTATATTATTAAGCGTATTTGTAACGTTCAAGATTTTTAAAAAGTTATAGAAGTTTTTGGTCCAACGTAAAGTTACATGTATAGCTTTCATAGTTTGTCCGTATATTGTGTCACTTGTATGTGTTATCATCAATAGTTGCTTTATTTGAGTCCATTAGTTTGTTTTTATAGATTTATTCTTACGTTATTTGACAACCAAAGCCTATCAACAATTTGGAAAAAGAAGACATCCATTAAATCCAAATTTTCAAGGCCTGGAGTCATGGAAAATTGTTTGAACCATTTATTAAATTCTTCAACTTTTGTCTTGTATTTCTTTTTCCAAATTCCTTGGAGACTAAGTCCAAATGAAAATTCAAGATATAGTGACGTTTAATAGGGCATTAACGTGGATTTAACTGGTCATTTACGTACGTGTAATAAATATCTTCATCAAAAAAAAAAAACAACAACAAATCATAGCTATTGGCAGCATAATTGTTCTTTGTTCTTATAGCTGCCAACCAGCAAGTGGTTGAATGGGGCTGCTGTTTTGTATCGTTTGTGACTATTTTTGCGTATAGATGTGCCTTTTATTTGCCGTTCGAAAAAAAAGATGTGTCTTTTATTTACTTCTTGTAAATCTTTTCCATCTAGACGCCGGGTTAGTTTGGTAGTCAGTCTTCGTTCTTAACTGTGTTTCATGTTCGTTGGTTGTATTTGGTTATGGTTGATCTAATAAAGTTGCTTGCCGTTCAAAAAAAAATTTAGGCATGTGTAATGAATATCTTCATTTAAAAAAACAAATCAACGTATATTCATGATTTTTCAGTGTGAAATGCACAAAACTAAATTATTTCTATCACATTCAGGGGCCAAAGTGCATCGCATCAAAAGTTGAAAATTTTTCTACACTTTCAATTTTTACGCGTCTTTGAAATATCTCATCATCAAAATGAAAGAAAATGTTGTACCATAGACTCAAAAATATCCCATCACAAAAACTAGAAATTGACATCTCATTTCTATTTTATTGGAAAAACTCTAGAAAGCCAACAAACTATTCTATTTTAAATGATTAAATCTTGAACCATTTTTTATAGGAAAAAGTTGGGAAATTATCCACATTTTGAATGATTAAGTTCTTGAACATTCTTTTCTCAATAAATAAACTATTGAACTTCCAAGAACTAGTTACCTACATTATTTCCCGGAGTTATTCTCACATTAATTATTTGAGAACCAAAACCTATCAACATTATCGAAAAAGAAATCATTCACTAAGGCTATGTTTGGCAAGCGTAGCTTATAAGCTAGCTGTTGATTGATAAGCTTGCTAGTAGCTGATAAGCTAGCTGTTGAACAAATTATGTTTGGCAAAAACTAGCTTATGAGTATGTAAAATGACTAAAAAGGATATATTTGAATTTAATAATTAATATTAATAAGGGTATAATTGGAAAAAGCTACAATAAGCTCCTCATAAGCTACTCAAAGTAGCGTTTCAAAAAGT
Organism: Centaurea solstitialis; assembly: GCA_030169165.1. Classification (NCBI taxonomy): domain Eukaryota; kingdom Viridiplantae; phylum Streptophyta; class Magnoliopsida; order Asterales; family Asteraceae; genus Centaurea; species Centaurea solstitialis. The sequence continues at coordinate 9,906,260 of CM058042.1, forward strand.
TAGCTTATAAGCTAGCTGATAAGCTAGCTTCCTGGTACATGTTTGGATGGACCAACTTATAAGCTAGCTTATGCTTGCCAAACATAGCCTAAGTACAAAAATCCACTTCGATGGTTGAGAATGTGACCAGACAAGTAAAATGGGGAAAGGACTAAAATCCACTTTGATGTAGTTTGGTCTAATTCTGTATCAACTATGTATTGGATTGAGTCTTTTTCAGGTTCTCCGGGTTCGATTTGTCGGGCTAGTAGGTTTTTTTGAGCACCCATACTTATTACATATATTTCGAAAATAAACGCATTAACTTGCATATGAACTACAATTGCTTAGATAATCCATCCCTTTTGGCTGTCATTTGTAAAGTCTATCTAAAAAAAGTATTAACACTAACAATCAATATCATTCTCTTGGAAAGGAAAAAAAATGGATATACAAAAAACGGATATTAATTCTATAAGTGCTTTTGTTTCAAATGAGACACTTATGTTATTTAATTTGATTAAAAAATGAACATACATGATTCGATTCTAAAAACATATAATACTATAGTTGTTCATTAGTGATAAGCTATATTAAAATGGCAAGAGAGGAATATAAGGTCGTTTTTGGTATGTATATAGTGATTTAATTAGGAGTCTTGAATCTGAAGATGTTAAGACCATGGGTAATTTAGAAATCAATGGTGAGTGTAATGTTAAACAAGATGATATTATCATGGGTAACTATAAAGGGTTAATTACATGAGTGTTTATCGAACTTGTCACGTTTTTTCATTGTATGTACCCAACTTTTAACCCAAACCTAATCAATGGTGAGTGTAATGGTGAGTGTAATGTTAAACAAGATGATATTATGATGGGTAATTATAAATCAATGGTGAATGTAACTAAATATAGAATAAATTGTTAATTGTACAACATGTGAAATCTTTCCTTCCTAAACAAATTAAGTATATACAACCACTGTTGCCTTCTCACCAAATTATTTTACAAAATTTAGTACCTGTTTTCAGAAAAAGAAAAAAAAAACAAATCTTAAAACAAAGAGGTAGTAATTAATTAGTGTTATGTCTTACTTTTCTAGGTACATCTTCCCTTTGTCTCCTCTACCATTTGCTCTGTTCTCTTCTGTTGATTGATCTCTCTACAATTCATCATAAATCACACATAAAAGATAATATAATCCATTTACAATATAAAGGGAAATGAATTTCATCATCTCCCGCGATTAAGAATTGAATCGGAAAATAGTGACTTACTTTTGAAAAGGAATACTCTTTATTAAACCAATATTAACTAATAGTGCCAAGTAATTATACAAAGTATCACGTAATTAAAGCTATTGAAGAGTGGATTCCGATTGAAAAAAATAAAAAATAACTGAAGACAAAAGCATATTCTAAGATATCGACTTAACAATCTGATTTGTAGGATGGATTGACCAAGACTTACATTAAAGAAATCAAATCTGAAAACTATATATATACCTCCGTTCGCTGGTATATATATATATATATATATATATATATATATATGTATGCAAACAACCATTTTATTAAAGAAATCAAATCAGCACAAATATTATATTTACTTATTTTGATAAATTTAATTAAGCTATGATTTGGTCTTACTACTTTATTATTGTTCTTATTCTGTTGCTATTTGCCACTTGTTTATCTATTGCCAGCAGCAACCAATTGGTGGAAGCAGCAGCAACATATGGTAATATTGGTGCCATTAGCAAGAAGTCATGCTTCCACAAGGAGAAACAAGCTCTCCTTCATTTCAAAGCTTCCATTTCTCGAGACCCCTACGGCCAACTCTCAACATGGAGAGTTGAAGATGATGATTGCTGTAAATGGAGTGGAATCACCTGCAACAACCAAACACATCATGTCACACAGCTCCACCTGCAGGAGTATGATCTGACAGGTGAGATTAGCCATTCATTGGTTAACTTAAGCTACTTGAATCATCTTGACCTTTCCGACAATTTTTTCAATGGAACCATTCCCAACTTCATTAGTTCCATGACTCAATTAAGGTATCTTGACCTTTCTTGGAATTATTTCAATGGAACCATTCCCAAGTCCATTGGTTCCTTGACCCAATTGAGGTACCTCGACCTTTCCTACAACTTCCTTCATGGAAACCAGGCCCGTTCGTGACATTTTTTGGGCCCTGAGCGAGATGTATAGTTGGGGCCCCGATAACTACGAAATTATATTCAATACAAATTATATATATTGTTTATATCATAAAAATAACATTGAAATTAAGAATTACTAATAATTTATAAGAAATGGTTTTTCCTGGTATTCCTTTTCTTTAAACCACAATTCATTAAAAGCTAGCAAGGGCTAGCGGAAAGAGAACAAAACTACACCTTATCGAAGCAATTACATGAAGAGCTTCTCCACTCTATGAAGTTCTTATGACACTCCTTTCGACTAAGGATTATCCAATTAAAGGACTAATCCACAACAAAATTGAAACATATCTTCTAACCTTGGTAGACGGTAAAGAGTTGTCAAAGATGGATCCAAATTGAGTAACACGTTACCATTTTTATCGGTATTCCTAGCATAGGGTTAATCCAACTTTTTAACAACCGCCAATCTTATTTAAAGGGTCGTTAATATAATGTTTTTCATCGTCATTTTAAACTTTTCAGGTACAACCAAAGTTGTTAACAACCATCGATCTTAGAATCATAAGTTCATCTTCGTTATAATTTCAAATCATATTCTTGTTCTTGAGATAGGATAGTATTTAAGATTCATGCACCAAATATTAGATAATAAGGAGTCAAAGATGTATGAAATAGTGAAGTGGTCCTGAATTGTTAAATATAGATATAAGTTAAGTAGTTACGTCGTCTCACATAGTTAGTAATTGTTTTAAAAGGCAAGAGTTTTCTTAGTTAATAACAAGAAATTTACTAAATTTTAACACAAAAACAAATTTCATGTGGATGGAATAATCAAAAGACTATATGGAAGATGTGTAATGAAGTATATATTAAGGTTTCTAGGCAAAAATAGTTTTTATATATAGTACGAGATAAAAAAAACTCAGAAACAATAACCAATACTATAAAATCAAAAACCAATTAACTTTTTACAAATTTCTTGTCCAATGTAATTAATTAATACATGCTTGGGCTGTTAATATGATGCTAAATTTTTTTGTGTCCTGGTATATACTATTTTTTGTTTTTATATTTATATTTTTTGTAAATTACCACTATACGCATACTAAATACTATAATTTTGGGCCCCCTATTTTGTTTGGGCCCTGGGCGTACGCCCGGCCCGCCCTCCCCCAGGGACGGCCCTGATGGAAACATTCCTCCAGAATTTGGAAATCTCATAAGCTTGCGAAATGTTTCACTTAGAACCCGTGAAAGCTCATCTATAATTGAGATTGAGAACCTAGATTGGTTGTCTAATCTTTCTCGTTTGCAACACCTTGAAATGGATGGGATTTCCCTAGCCAAAGTAAATTACTGGATAGATGTCATTCTAAGTCTCCAAAAACTATCATTTTTAAGTTTATGGAATTGTGATCTCTCAGAGGTCATGCATCCATATTCTTCATTTCTTAACTCTTCTTCTTCATCTATTGAATTTCTATATCTTGGTAATAACAATCTCAACTCATCCATGTATCGTTGGTTGTTCCCATTAACAAGCAATAGACTTCTCGAACTTCATCTCTCTTACAACATGTTAGATGGGGTACCTAGATATCTTGGTAATCTCTGTAGTTTGACAAATTTATATCTCTATGGGAATCAGATAGCTGTCAAATTTTTTGATTTTCTAAACAATTTGTGTGGATGCACGTTAGTTACATTGCGAAGGTTGAGTGCTTCGGATAGCCAAATAACAGGGTCACTTTCTGATGAGATCCAAAAGGTTTCATCGCTAGAGTTGTTGGACCTATCTGATAATCACTTAAGTGGGACTATGAGTGAAAAGGTGTGGGAACTACCCAATCTTGAAAGGCTAGATGTTTCTTCCAACTCTCTTGTCATCACTGCAAATGTTGGAAAGTCAAAGATTTCGTACATAGATCTTTCAAACAACTCACTTGTAGTGACTCCTTCCAAAGCTCATATGTCAAACAATTACTGCGTAGAGTCTATTGATTTGCGTGCTTGCAATCTTGGGCCTCTCTACCCTATATGGATTGAAATATACAAATATCTTACGTATCTTGGTATCTCCGCCAATCGAATTTCAGAAACAATTCCTTTTCAGTTTTGGAGGACATGGCCTTCACGACTGATATATTTGGATCTTTCTTCCAACAACATCAGTGGGGAAGTACCAGATTTATCATCAAATTTTGACATCTATCCAATTATAGATTTGAGTTCCAACAACTTCTATGGGCCGATACCAAACGTTCCTTTGACTTTGGCATCATTGAATCTTTCCAGAAACAAATTCAACGGTGGAATATCCTTCTTATGCCAAATTGTTGATGGGTTCTTGTCATTTCTTGACCTCTCTCACAACTCCTTAACCGGGCAACTTCCCCACTGCTTATGGCATTTCAAAGGACTAAAAGTTCTTAATCTAGGGCACAACCATTTTTCTGGAAGGCTTCCTGCTTCAATAGGATATTCGTTTCAACTCGAGGTATTGGATTTGTACAACAATAGTTTCTCAGGAGAATTGCCTTTGGCTTTGAAGAATTGCACGAGGTTAACGTTTTTGAATTTAGGGGCCAAACAAGTTTTCTGGTAATGTGCCTATTTGGATTGGGGAAAACTTTATACGGTTGTATGGCCTTATTCTAAGATCAAACAACTTTATTGGTCCAATTCCTTTACAACTATGTCATCTCACAAATCTTCAAATCCTTGACTTGTCAATAAACAACCTCAATGGAACCATCCCAACATGTATGAATGATTTGAATGTCATGGTTCATGGAAGGAGGTTTCCGGAAAGTCTCGTGCATTCTTATCTTAAGGTTCACGATGAAGAAAGTTCTAGTGCTGAGTATACTTATGTTGACAAAGCGATAATGGAATGGCAAGGAAATGAGCGTGAACTGACGAGTACTTTGAGATTTTTAACGAGCATTGACTTGTCAAGCAACAACTTAACAGGACTAATCCCAAACGAATTAACGGATCTTCATGAATTGCTTGTACTGAACTTGTCAAAGAACGCTCTACTTGGAGAGATTCCACGAAAAATTGGTGAGATGAAAAAACTTGTGACTTTGGATTTATCTGGAAACAATTTTTCAGGAAGGATACCATCAAGCATGTCTCAGATGACTTCCTTAAGTTTCCTAGATATCTCACATAATAAGTTGTCTGGAAGAATTCCATCTAACACTCAACTCCAGTCCTTTGAACCTTCTAAGTACATTGGAAATGCAGGGCTATGTGGACCTCCCATTATCGAAAGTTATCCCGGAGATGAAGTACCATCTATTGTACGTGAAAGTGAAAGTGAAAGTGGTGAGGAAAGCATAGATGATGAACTTCAGAGATGATTTTATATTGGTGGGGGCATTGGTTTTGCCCTTGGATTTTGGATGGCATGTGGTGTTTTACTTCTCAACCATCGTGGAAGACATGTTTTTTCCCCTTTGTTGATTTCGTGAAAGGTTGGGTTTACGTAAAGGTGGTGGTGATCATTCGAAGATTGGAGAGGGTTGCAGGCACATAGGGGTCCATGGTTCGTTCTTCTTGTTTGGTGGTATATTAAAATTGTTTTAGTTACTTGTTATTTTTGTTATTTCAGTGTTGGAAGTATAGTATTTGTATTGTATTTGGTAGGAGGTTTTAAACCCCAAGTATGAATAAAACTGCCACCAACACCATGGGTGGTCATTTGGTTGGGGTGTGTAAAATAAGGCAGAACTACAGCAAGTATAACTTGTTGTTTCAACTCTGTTTTGGTACCATAAAATTACTCAAACTGATGCAAAACCAAAGGTTTTGCCATTATTAATAACTAGTTAATAGCCCGTGTAATACACGGACGATTTAAACATATTGTTTTAGTTTCTAATAAGAATTAAAATTTGCATTATAAAGTTCACAAATAATTCACCACAAACCAAACGTAATATACAATTAACAATATAAATATGACTTAGTTAACTGATAAAAGAAACATTAATGATTTAGTTTAATCATAACTATTTAGAAAATTATATATATATATAACGTTTAAAGTACTTTTCTTTCACTTTTTCATTCAAAGCTTTCTTTGAAATTGAGTAAGTAGAGAATTATTATTAAAATAATTCTAATTAATCAACGATTTAAATGAAAAAAAATTACTCTTACTTTATTATTAAATATTTTAGTCATCTAATAGTTGTTAAAATATCTGAAAGAGTGAATTACACTTTTGGTCCTTGTGGTTGTCACCTTTTTACAACTTTGGTCCCTAAAACAAACTAATATCAGGAATAGTCCCCGAGGTTGCCACTTTGTTTCAATTTTGGTCCCTCGAACTAACTTCTGTTAAATAGGTCAGTTAACTCAAGGGTATTTTTGTCATTTCAGTGTTTTCATGTACTTTAACCTAATATATATGTAATGGGACCCACCATCACTCTCTCTTAATCATTTCTCTCTCTCTCTTTCTCTACCTTTCTCCCTCTCTCTTTTCTTCATCATCTCCAAACCACCACCACACCTCTACCACCACCACCATCTCCACCACCACCACAATCTCTACCACAACCACACCACCACACCATCAATTTCATCTCCCGTCTCCCATCTCCCATCTTCCCCAAACCACCGTCGCCACCGCCTGCGACCTCCAAACCACCGCCGCCACCACCTGCAACCAGCCTCCCTTTCTCCCCTCCATGTATCTTCTTCTTGGGGTTTTTGATTTCACAAGTTAGGGTTAATTAGGATTTCTTTTTCAATTTGTAGGTTAGAGTTAGGGTTTGTTTTTCGATTGGCAAGTTATGGTTAGGGGTTGTTTTTCGATTTGCAAGTTAGGTTTAGGATTTACATGTTTTGTGGTGGTGGACGTTTGCAGGTGGCAGCGTGGTGATGTGACCGGAGAAGGGAGATGTTATGGTGGTGGCGGTATGGACTGTTCTTGACCGGATTCCGACATCACGCTCTCCCAATCCTCCATTTCGTCGGCGAGTGATGGTGGTGGGCTTGAAGAAAACCCACATTGGAATTGGTGGTTTCTTGGTTGCCGGAAACCGCCGCCAACCTGCTACCGCCGGAAAAAGTTGGTGGTTTCATCGAGAATGGGTAATTGGGACGGGGATTCATCGAGAATGGGAGATGGTTTTGATTGCCATTTACAAGTTTTTTTTCGTTGTTGGTTTTGATGTTTCTTGTAATCCGTTGATCAAAGAAGAAGGCCGGAGTTGGATAGGGATCGCCGGAGAAAATGACCGGCAGGGATGGGGTGGGTGTTGGTAGGTGGAGGTGGGTGTTGGTGGGTGCTGCTGGTGGGTGGAGGTGGGTGGCGGTGGTGGTGGGTGGTGGTGGTGGGTCCCATTAATCATGTCAATTTATTAATAAAAGGTGGTGATGGTGGGTCCCATTAGACATATAATAATACTTTTAAGTTAAAATAAGTAAAAACACTGAAAAGACAAAAATACCCTTGAAGCTAACGGACCATTTTAACAGAAGTTAGTTCGAGGGATCAAAGTTGAAACAAAGTGGCAACCTCGGGGACTATTCTTGATATTAGTTTGTTTTAGGGACCAAAGTTGAAAAAAGGTGACAACCACAGGGACCAAAAGTGTAATTCACTCTATCTGAAATTCTTTTGTTGAAAGATTTGGATTTCGTGAATGATTCTAAAACGGGAGGGATTCTGAAATAAATTATATAGTGTTTTTGATTTGTAGGGTTTTAAAAAAATTATTATTTATAAATGATCTATAGAATTAGTAAGATTAAAAGGATGGAATCTTTAAATTTCAAGAACATCAACAATAGCGTTTTAAATAAAATAAACTTTTATTATTTATAAATAATCTATAAAAAAATTTAGATTAAAAATAGGAATCTTTAAATTTCAAGAATATCAACGATAGAATTGTAATAAAATGTAAACAACTTAATTTATATCTATTCTTAATATTTACTAATATAAATAAATTAAAAAAAATATTCAATATTATACTCATTTTGAAGGTATCGTCGAGACGATTATAAGGGTGTAATTTATAAAAAAGAAAAACAAAAAACTTAAATGGTTTTAATTCATATACATTATTTACCTTAATATGATAAGAATGTAAAGTGAAAATTGAAAATTTAAGGGGTAATAAGTAATTTAATCAAATAATTATAAGGATACAAAATGTAAATTATAAAAGGGAAACTAATAAATTAATGAGAAATTTTAGGTATGTAAATTTTGGAAAAAAAATGAAAATAGATTATGACATCATCATTTGATAGGATTTGTTTAATTGACCAATGAAATCACCCAATTTCATTTTGATGACAAAACGGGAGGGATTCTGAAATAAATTATATAGTGTTTTTGATTTGTAGGGTTTTAAAAAAATTATTATTTATAAATGATCTATAGAATTAGTAAGATTAAAAGGATGGAATCTTTAAATTTCAAGAATATCAACAATAGCGTTTTAAATAAAATAAACTTTTATTATTTATAAATAATCTATAAAAAAATTTAGATTAAAAATAGGAATCTTTAAATTTCAAGAATATCAACGATAGAATTGTAATAAAATGTAAACAACTTAATTTATATCTATTCTTAATATTTACTAATATAAATAAATTAAAAAAAATATTCAATATTATACTCATTTTGAAGGTATCGTCGAGACGATTATAAGGGTGTAATTTATAAAAAAAAAAACAAAAAACTTAAATGGTTTTAATTCATATACATTATTTACCTTAATATGATAAGAATGTAAAGTGAAAATTGAAAATTTAAGGGGTAATAAGTAATTTAATCAAATAATTATAAGGATACAAAATGTAAATTATAAAAGGGAAACTAATAAATTAATGAGAAATTTTAGGTATGTAAATTTTGGAAAAAAAAAAATGAAAATAGATTATGACATCATCATTTGATAGGATTTGTTTAATTGACCAATGAAATCACTCAATTTCATTTTGATGACATCAGCAAAAACCTTCTTTTAATATATATATAGATATATATATATATATATAGATTGCATGATAGATGAATTTCAACATTAACCACAAATATTAAGCATGCTATGTAAATCTTCTGACTAATCCTTTATTAAGATATTTTTGGAAAGTATCCTAATAGTCTTCTTTTTATAGAACTTGTTATATATAACACTTCTCAAAAGTGTAGTATAAAAGATGAACAAGAAGACAATTTATTTCTCTACCTCCCTACCAGTCTCACTGATTCAAACAAGTAAGATCTTTCCCTCAAAAACCTCTGTTTTCAATTAGTAGGTTTAATGTTTCTCTGTTTTTGTTCCTTTCTCTGTTTCATTTGTTTGCTTTAAAGGGTACTAATGATAGCATCTGCTTGAATGATTATGGGTCATTCTTTAAGATTATGATAAAACATCATAAATTCACAATCACAAAGAAGGAACCAAAGCCATTCACCTATAACATTCAAACTTCATTTGCCATCGACTTATACTTTTAACAAATGAATAATCTTGGAAGAAAAATTTATATGGAGAAGCATTCTTCATCTGTTGTTGGAATGGTACCATATATCGACTTACCGATCAGTGAAAAGAGCAGCCCAGCCGGAGAAGCTGAGGCAGAAGCGGAAACAGGGGGGATCACGAGAGTGGTTTATTCTCAGAAACGATTGTTGTATTGTTAAAATAGGTGGAACAACATGGGACATAAATGAGACAAAAACTAAAATACTACTAACTGACATTTGTTTAATATGGTATTTGTATTAGTGTTTATCACCGGTATTCGTTCTCTCTGCCGGCATCGGTAGACACCGTCAGCCACCTCCACTTCCTCTAGCATTACCACAACCTCTTCCATCACCTCTACAACCACCAGAATCATTCACCACCTATGCAACAATCGTTGATCACCAACCACAACCATCAATCGCCATCTCTACCACTGCCACTACCGTTAGTCATCTCCACCACCTCCTCTATCACAACAACCTCCTCCATAACTATACTATACAACTACCTTTCACCTCATCCACCTCCTCATCTACCATAATAACCATCACCATCAGTTACATCAAATTTTCATTCGAATTTTTGTTTCTATTATATATGTATTTATGTTTATAAAAATTGTGTAAAAATGTTTATTAACTATATATTTACTTTATTTATGTCAATGATAACTATTACATGATATATAAAAGTCATCAAATAATTTTCGGGGAAACTTTTCTAGTTTTATCTTGCACAATCCTTGTACAGTCCTTGGCGTCGTGGGATATATATTTAATTGTGGACCATTTATTCAATTCCTCAACTTTTGTCTTGTATTTTATTTTATTTTTTCCAAATTCCATGAAAACTAAGGGGGTGTTTGGTTACAAGTATTAAGCGGTAATCAATAAGAACGATAATAAAAGAAACTGTTTGATTTTCTGTAATACAATGAGTTTATTCTCTAGAAGCCCAAAATTTCATTCTTGTTTAAAGTTCATTCCCATTTTCATCCGGTGTCATTTTTATTTTTATTTTCATTTTCATTTGTCACTATATGTTGAATTTTATAAGAAAATTTTAAGTTTGAACAACGTGATATAAAGATGTTCAAGACACAATTTTAAATCAAATTTTATTTTCATCTTGAAAATTCCGAACACAGAATTGTTTGTAGTAACAAAGAATAATAAAGAAATTCTTGGTTAGGGGGTAGATATTTACTAAAAACACAAACTTGAGGGTTTATTTTGTCGACTGCTCAAAGTCAAGAAGAGGAAAAATAAATAGGGCTTTGAAAACCCGTTTCTATGACGACAAGTTCCCCAAATCGATCATCAATCACCGAAATAGTAACGAAAACCCACAAATCGTGATGCAATTAAATACTCATAAATGTGTTCAGAAACAAGAACCAAGAAGAAGAAGACCGATGATAAATGGAAGCTACATAAATATAATTCAACAGTTAATTAGTTGCATTGGTAAGAAAAAGGAGCCAAAACCTGTTTAATGGACCGTTCAGGAAGAAGAAGAATGAATGTTGGTGGACATAATTTAGGTTAACTGGTAACCAATCCGATCGTTAATCGGTTATGACCAGTTTGTTAACCGAAAACCTTATTCGGTTAAGGGTTTTTCCGAAAATCCATAACGGGTTATAACCGGCCCGTAACCGATTACATAACCGGCCCGTAACCGGCCCTGTTGGTAACCAATTATGACCGGCCCGAAACCGAGATTTGGACACCCACTAGTAGAGGTGCACACGACCGGATTTTTATCCGATCCGGATCGGATTTATACTAAACCGGTTTTTTTTTCGGATTTGTCAGAAACCGGTTTTGTTAGAAACCAGTTCAGATTTCAACCGGTTTTTTCGAAAAAATCCATATCTGATGGAACCGGTTTCGGATCGGATTGAAACCGGATATTTTTTAACGGGATTTATACTAAACCGGTCCTCTATTGGGTCTTTTTTTTGGGCTAGAAAATTCAGAAAATTCAATTGAAATCTAATCTGAATTGGTGTGGGCCGTAATTTTTTGATGGGCCGTGATTTTCTTTTTAAATTGGGCTCAGCGAATTACATATGGAAGGATGGATCATGATGGAAGTGTCTTGAATTTTTTTTTTCAATTGAAATATAATCTGAATTAGAGTATTAGACTTACTGACTTTGACTTAGTTGGACACTTGGACTTTCAGGCCATAAAATTTGGGCTCCAATTTACAATGATCTATCATTACTCAATACTCATTACTCATTAGGCCGTGATCTATCAGTAATCAGACTATCATTAGGTTTTTAGGCCCAACAGCAGTAAGCCCACATAGACATTACCGGTTTGATTTGAAACCAGTTCGGTTTAAACCGGTTATCCGGTCAAACCGGTTCGGTTTAAACCGGTTATCCGGTCAAACCGGATCGGATCCAATCCGGTAAAAGTAGTATTGGGCCTGAAACTTGACAAAAATAAGTGGGCTGCCATTGTGAATTTAACACCATTCTTGCCTCTTGGTCAGGTAAGAGCTTGTTTACCGAATTATATTCATTACTGAATAAGTGTTTATCGACAAGAGATTCACACTCAACTACCTTATGATGTAATATCTTTAGCCTTGGAACTCATAAGTATTTAATACTCGGTAAGCGTTTAGTGGGTAATAGTTATTTCTCTCTCGCTTATCGAGGTAATAGTCTCGGTCCTTAGTTCTTTGCCTTGTCATGCACAATCTATAAGTTTTTATGATTTTCAATAGGTTGTGAATACTTGTTTTAACTATTTTAGTTTATATTTTTCTAGCAAGTTGGAGATTAAATTGAAATAGAGTTAATTACATATTTGGTCCTTGTGGTTTGGTGATTTTAACACTCTAGATCCATTTTAGAAATAATTATGGATTTGGTACCTGTGCTTTACATTTTATAACACTATGGGTCACTAAAACTAACTCCGTTAACTAATAATGTTAAAATGCATTAAGTATAAGGGTATTTTAGTCTTTTCAATAATTTCTTTGTTTTCTATTAAATTTTTAATTTTCTTTATGAACACTCATATTTTGCTATTACATAATGTTCTTCAACCTCAACATAAACATCAATCTGAATTCAGACATATGCAAAACAAATTTCATAAATGTATGAAAACAAAATACAAATCCATGAATTTGATAAACATATCTCTACAAGCATATGAATTACAATTTACAATTACCAGATCTGAAAACCAAACCCAAATCTAAAAATAAATTCCCAAATCAACGAAACCTAAAAAATCAATAGCTATTTATATCTGATAACCAAAATATGGGAAAAATCCTAAATTAATGAGACCTACAAAATTGAAACCCTGAAGCTATTAAGATCTGGAAAAACATCGAAACCCTAAATAGAACCGTCATAATTACCAGATCTTCAAGAATAAAATCTTTAAGAACATGATTAATCAAGGAATGAAAATCGAGGATGAAAACAAAGTCACCGGTGGTCTTCATCCGGCTGTTGTTCTGATGAACATGAAGGTGGAGGCGGCCAATAGTGAACTGGTGGTGGTCTCATACGGTGGTGAAAACGGGGAGAAAATGTTACCGGAGTGGTGAGGTGGACGGCTGATCGGGTGAATGGTGGTGGAGGTCGACTGCTGGTGAAGGTGGGTGGTGGTGGAAGGGGGCGTCGACGGTGGAAGGGAGAGTCGGTGGTAGAAGTGGGCGGCGGCGGCGGCGGAATGGGGCGGCAGCAGAAGGGGGAGGCGGTGGAGATTTGGGTTTAGTAGAGGTGGAGAAATTGGCTGCTGGTGTAGGGTTTTTTTTGGTTATGGAAGATGAAGTCACGTAGTACTAGGTAGGATAGGAAGAAGAAGGGTATTAGTAAAGTACAAGTATGGTCCCTAATAATTTAATATAAAACAAAAGGAATATACAAAATGTCCAAAATGCCCCTGTAATTATCCTATTTAACAGAATTTTTAACGGAGTTAGAAACCATGGACCCAAAGCGTTATAAAATGTAAAGCACAAGTACCAAATCCATAATTATTTCTAAAATGGACCTAGAGTGTTAAAATCACTAAACCACAGGGACCAAATATGTAATTAACTCATTGAAATATATTGAAATTAGAGTAAATTACGGATTTGGTCCTCGTGGTTTGATGGTTTTTATGGATTTGGTCCCTAAACTTTAATAATTACGGATTTGGTTCTTGTGGTTTACAAATTCTATTGGATTTGCTCCTTGTGGTATGAAAATTTTATTGGATTTGGTCCTTGTGGTTTACAAATTCTATTGGATTTGGTCCTTGCCTATTTGCACTACCAGGGACCAAATCCAATAAAATTTGCAAACCACAAGGACCAAATCCGTAATTATTAAAGTTTAGGGACCAAATCCATAAAAACCATCAAACCACGAGGACCAAATCCATTATTTACTCTTGAAATTATTATGATTTTCAATCTTATAGCAGTCTATTGTAGTTGGCTTTTTTAGTCTTTTTTTGTTTATGTAAAGTTAAGTTCATTTAGCCCTTCTAATTAAACATTTAATTTGTAATGATCACATAATCTTATTGATCAAAATTTTGATTCATGAGATCTAACATAAGTTGACTAGTTTTGTTTGATTTGGATCAAATAGTTTAAAATTTAAGAGAAAATGTTTTGAGTTCACATTTGTGTTTAACAAAACCCTTTAAGTTTCGTATGGTGTGCGGAATTTGATAGTTTCACTCTTAGGCTATCAGTAGCGCAGCCTTCCGAGTTCCCAATAAGATTAAGTTTCACTGTTAGATGTCTTCTATGAAGTAGATTAAGTTAATCATATTAATAATCATAATGAAAATCATCCATTTTGTGTATTAATGGAGCATTAAGAACAAAAGAAGAATCTAAAACTGTAACACCCGTGATTTTTGGACAAATGCGAATTCGGATCTGTGTAAAACTTGTCTTTTAAGAAAATATGAGAAATAGGATTTTTGATCAAAACCTAGATTTTATGGTCTTGTTGGATGAGAAATTAAAATACAAGTCCAACGGTTCGTTTCCGGAGAAAAATCGGAGCTATAACAAAGAAGTTATGGCCAAAACAGTGAATCGCGCGAGTTTCAGGCTGATTTCGGGGTAAGGGCGGGTTTCATGCGGGTATTACCCGGCAATAACCCGCCGATGCTTCTGATCTGACCTAAAAGACGCGATTTCAAGCCCTCTTCTTCATTCCTTCATATCTCTCTCATTTCAACTCCGTTTCTCTCGATTCAAATTGCTATCTTCTCGATTTTTCGAGCTCTTCAAGACTACATCAATGGATTTCAAGTATTTGGGAGTTCTAAAACGTTGGTGTAAGTAATCTCTTCATCTCCTTCGAGTTTAAGCTTCGATTTGGCGGGTTTTTCATCTCCAAACCTTTTCTTCCATACTTGCCTTAGATTTGGTGTTGTTTTAGGTGGATTATATGCTTTGGAAAGTGTTGGAGGCTAGATCTACAAGTTTAGAAGGTGGAGATTTCTATGGCTTCATCTTCTCCAACCATCTCACCACCATTTTGGGGATTTCTCCATTCTAGGGTTTGTTCAAGATTTGGCTAGGTAAGCTTTATCTAAACCATTTGAGGTTGGTTAATCTATGTGATAGGAGTTATGAAACTAACCTAAGGTCCGATTTACTTGATTCTAGGTTTGTTCGCGTATGTGACCTAAGTTGGAAGATTTGGGGGTTTTGGGTATAAACCCTAAGGTGAGTTGCTAAACCCTTTTTGTTAAAACCGAGAGCACATCATCTTGTTTGATTTACATAACTTTCTTGGTTATTGTGAATAAACATGATCTTTGGATGAAATGCCTAAGTTGTTAGGTTTAAGGATTGCCATGAAATGAATGAGTAACGATACTTGCATGAATGGCTTGCCTTGGATTATTGTATACGTGGAGTAGATTATCGTATGCTACTAATGTATGAGTTATATCCATGTGATTATATGATGAATGTATTTATGAGAAATACGTGTTATTATGCATACGGAATGGTGTGAAGGAATTAAATCCCGAACATGTTGGCTTATGTGGAATGAATGAAGGGCTTGAGACCCTCGATTAATATCTATGAAAGGTTAAGATAATTGTATGAGTCTTTCTAGACAGTACGTATATGCCTCCGATGGGGTCATGATAGATATGGCATCGAGGTGCACAATATAGAATGGTCTCTTAGACCGGGTGAAAATATGTAACACGTTTGTGTGTAATTAAGTATATTCTGCGCCATGTTTCCACACCAAACAGTCCTGCGAGGTTCTGAAATAGGAATGCCCCTATGTTGCCGGCTCTCGGGTTGCTCCGAGGTGCGCGGGCCTTTGTGGATGGTGTCATGATAGATATGGCATCGAGGTGTTTGGAAGTAACGAGTGATTGGACGGGCGACGGATATACGGCTATATATATAACAATGGACGAACCAACGCAATATTTCCACACCAAACAGTCTTGGGAGGTTCTGAAATAGGAATGCCCCTATGTCGCCGGCTCTCGGGTGGCTCCGAGGTGCGCGGGCCTCTGATGGTGCCATGGTAGATATGGTGATGCGGTAATTAACGTATATAAAAAGCGAAACAAGTTTGAAGCTCTAATGCCTAGCCACTGTCTTACCACATTCACAGGAAAGCGTACCTGATCGTGAGTAATATAGTGTAGGAAAGTCCAGGTATCGTATCTACCACTGGGAACGGTCAAGTTTACGTAGACTATTAATCTTGACTAGTTTAATTAACCTAAAGCTTTGGGTGGTTTTTATGAAAAAGGTTTAATTATTAAAAAGACAACTAAATTAACTAAGAAACTAAGAAAGCAAATAAAAGATTGATTAAAACTATAAGAATGAAAACAGTAGTACTTATTATGGTATAGTGATTCCCCAAGTGGATGATTTAAACTGGCCAAAGGTTTGGTTGTTTTGGTTATTGTAGGAATTTAAGTCCGGGACACCCTAACATGTGATTATCATGGCTATCAACTAGGTTTTTGGTCCTCCTAGTCCCAACACATAGACTGTTTGTCAGGCAATCTAGTACCGGTCACCCAATCCTATCTCTATTGCATGGTATTCTACTACCTGGGCGCTCTCGGTCTGAGTAACCACCTAACACAACTATCCGGGTTACGAAGGGAAGGTCAAGAAAGATTGATTAACCTATCGGAGTCTATCTATCTTGGTCCAACAGATACACCCAACCAGCGAGTTCAAATAACCAAACAATATGAATCAGATCGGAACCATAACATACATTCAATGAACCAAAAACAAACCAATAAACATTAAATCATAAAATCATCATCCACAAGGTTCATCAACCATAATAAGTACCACTACTGAAAAAATACTCACTAAACATAATAAAGTCAGAAAATACGAGAGTTGAAACAGACATTATACCGACAGTACAACGACGGATGATCGAGAAGCAAACCCCGCAGCGTATCGGCACAATAACCCTCTCTCTCTCTAACACTCAAGAACTCAGAACTACACACAAAATTTGGCTCTCTGAAAACTGAAGGAGGAGGCCAGTATTTAAAAGGAGAGACTCGGAGCCCGTTTCGCGATCGCCAAGCGGCATCCTCGCGGCGCGAAACACTTAGGTTAAACCCTGGATTTCAACTTTGACGAACTTGGCGGCGCCAGACTTGAAACTTTGCGGACGCGAAATGGCTACTGGATTGACTTTGTGCAATTTTCACGTTTTCTCGCCTTTTTCCGTACTTTTCCGTTCCACGGTCTCCAAAACCTATAAAAGTAAGAATAAGTTCAAAGTGTGAGTAATTAGACCAGAAATGGGTGAGAAATGGGGTTAAAACATTCAATTAAGCATAACCAAAACATGTATAATTTTGGTGTTATCATATGGCATCGAGGTGTTTGGAAGTAACGAGTGATGGGATATTGGTTGGTGGAGGTGGGTCGCTCCCACTGTTTCCGAAGATAAAAAGATAACCCGTAAACGTATGCTTGATTATGTTGTTTATATACCCTTATGTATTCATCGTATGTCTTAACATGATCTTATATGTATCGTACTTGTTGGTACAACTCACTAGGCTCCTTTGGCCTAACACTTGTGTGGTGTCGATGTGTCTCTCAGGTGCTAGTGATGACAGACTCAAGTGTGCGAGATGAGCATCAGGGGATGCTTATGGGGACCGGACCTAAGGACCAGAACCGACTTTAGGCTGATAATCCTTTTGTAGCCTTTTTCCTTGTTAGGAATTAGACTTGTTGGTTATTATACCGCTTCATTTTAATTTACAAACATTGTAATTGTGCATTACTTTATACCCCATTTTTGGGAAGAGTTCACGCTTTGGCGTAATTTGTATTACCACCTTTCATTAATGAAAGTTTTTGTTGACTCCAAATTTTGGGGTGTTACAAAAACACTAGAAAACATATATGAACGTCAATAACAGTTTTTATAAATTCATTCGTAATATTTGTAATACAAAACTATATAAAATCAAAACACTAAATCAAGCTTTAATCCCTGAATCAAAACTCTAAATGAGAAAAAAACGAAAGCTTTGGATCCTAAAATCAAAAACCTAGATCTCAATCTGGTCGTGGGTTTCACGTTCTTACGACTTTGGATGAGTAACAGTGACGGTTGTGGATTTCACATTATTGGTGGTGGCAAGCTATGAATATGAGCGACGGTGACGGAGTAGATTCCGGAGAAGGAGGATGGTTTTTGAAATGGAGGGGTGTGTTTGGTTTGTGGTAGGAGTGCTCGACGGGAGAGGAGGAAGACGACCAATGGAGAAGAGTAAGACGCCGGTAGTTGATGATGCAGAGGGAAGAGGGATGAAGGGAAGGGGGTTCACCCGACATCGGTGCCGATGGTGATAGGAGGGACGAAAGGTTCTTTGAGGGGTTAGCTTTCCAGATATGTGTGGTATATATATAGGGGAAGGTTCAAATGAGAAACATGTCAAGAAAAAGTGAGGAGCAATCTCAGCCATTCATCTCGCGGTTACGGTGGATGTAATCATCGAGGATTGACACGATTCGTGGAAGGCTAAAGATTATTAGGGGGGGGGGGGAACGGCCAAAGCCGCATTTGTTGACCAAGATGAGTGGTTGAGATTGATTCTCGCGTTTTCTTAAAAAGTTATATTTTTCGTATGAATCTCCCTCTATATGTATATGTGGTATATATGTTGTATGTATGTATATAAATTGTCCTATATCCCGTATCAGGTTCATATGGTTAGACCGTTAGAGTAAAATCATTTTTAGTCCATGTGATTTTTAAAAGATAATCATAAATTAAAAAAAGACTAAAATACCCTTAAGAGTTAACTCATTCAATATATGTTTATAATGGTGTTAGGGCACAGGGACCAAAGACATGTTAAAACGTAAACCACATGGGCCATTTCCATAATTATTTTATTTTAGGGACCAACAATGCAATTTTTATGTAAATCACAGGGACCAATCATGTAATTTAATCTTAAAATTTTATCGCATCATCACTTTATTAATCATCAATATTGAAAACTAAATATATTTATCATTTAATAGTAAAATGTATAGATATACACATGTAGAGGGAGGTTCATACGAAAAATATAACTTTTTAAGAAAACGCGAGGAGCAATCTCAACCACTCATCTCGGTCAACAAATGCGGCTTTGACCGGTTCCCCCTTTAATAATCTCTACCCTCCCATGAATCGCGTCAATCATCCGTGATCACGTCCACCCTAACCGCGAGATGTGTGGCTGAGATTGCTCCTCACTTTTTCTTAATTTGACATGCTTCTCGTTTGAACCTTCCCCTACACATGTATATTTATTTATGCACACAATATATACATATAATAAATAAAATAAAAAGTTAATGGGGTCGGGTTAGGGGCGGGTAATGTCATCTCCGATCCCGCCCCTAACCCGATACGGGTATGAAAATAAATCCCCGTCCACGCCCCGTTACCCGACAAACCGTGGAATCCCCGTCCCTACGGATAAAATTTTCATCTCTAGGTTTTACCAAACATGTACACAGAAAATAAGCTAACTTATTTTTACCAAACAACGTTGTAGATTTGTGGTTGTTCAACAATTGTTGTGCACGTTGGGAACAAAACCCTAGATAGATAAAATATTCCATCACATCCTCTAAAGTCTTAATCACTATGTCACATGCCTTCATGGTTTGTATAAAAAAAGTTTAAAAAAAAACTATTTAGGCCTATAAAAAAATAAGCCCCAATTGACCATGACTTGAAAGTCTTTAAACATCTAATTACACGCTTAATTAACCTTTTTCCCATAAACGTTACTAAGTCAATTCTAATAGATGGAGAGTCTTTTAAAATTGGTATTGTGGAGGACGTTGCGGAATCGTGGAGGTTGTTGCCAAAATTCCCTTCTTCAAAGCTAAAAGATTCGTTCGAATCGGAGATCGGCTTGCACGATAAAAAGTATTATAGTAACTCGGATGGAGATGATGATCATGCGTTGGATTCTCCGGTAGCCGTAGAGGATTCTCCACCTCCATCTCCGGTTGACGCTCCTGGTGTAGAAGACAAAAAGTCTCTTTTGGGTTGCATGGAAGATCAACAATCTTCTGCTTCGATTTTCGTAGAGGACTCCTTGGTGGATGAGAATTTTGGCTTTAATGATATCTTGGGCCAACCACCCATTAATGATGAGGAAGCCCCGATAAAAGAGAATGTGGACCTCAATCATCATCATGTTGTGGCTCCGGGACAGGCATTAAATTCCCTTCCAGCAGAACCCATTAATTCACTTGCCCATCAATCTCGAGCCCATCCTTTTAATTCTCATGCTGGCCCATCTGCTCACCAGGCCCAAAGCGCCTCTGACGAAAACCCCTCGATAGATTTGAACAGATCTCTTCCCCATTTCGAGATTCCAAGCTCCTCCCAGGCCTTCATCACACCTCGAAGTAGAAGCAGGCGCCAAGCAATTAGAGAGTCTCGGAATTCAATCTCTTCTCAAACCCCGTCTGGTGATAGCAAGGCCGAAGAAGTAGCGAAGACGGTTGCTATTGGCGAGTGCGTTGGTTTCGATATGGAGGGATTCTGTAGAGAGGTTAGTTCTCTCGTTGTTCACGACCAGGTGATTCAATCTTCTCAATGAATTTGCTCTCAATCAACATCAACAGCGACCTTAAGCAAAACTGGGTGAAGGGTATCTGCGTGAAGAATAGAATAAATATTTTGGGGCTTCAAGAAACTATGATTTCTTCTGTGGAGGCGTTTCTTGTAAGAAAATTTTGGGGTAACATTAATTTCGAGTTTGCTTCTCTAAACTCAGTGGGAAAATCCGGAGGTCTTGCAACAATCTGGGATCCTTTACTGTTCTCCAAGATGGATTCTTTCTCTGGGGATGGTTTTCTTGGTGTTATAGGCTTGTGGTCCTCCCCAAAACAAACGGTCGGTCTCCTAAACATCTATTCCCCTCAACAATTGGCTCAGAAAAGGTGCTTGTGGTCTAATCTGGAAGCAATTATTTCAAGTCAAAGTTCCATTACTTGGATTCTTTTCGGAGATTTCAACGCGATCAGACTAGAAGAAGAGAGAATGGGTACCCGTTTCTCGTCAGTTGAGCCAATGGCTTTCAATAATTTCATAGAAGCTGCAGGTTTATCAGAGATTCGGTGTGGTGGGCGCAGATTCACTCGGTTTAATTCAGATGGCTCGAAACTCAGCAAATTAGACAGGATTCTTGTCTCTCGGAATTTTTTTGATTTCTGCTCTAACCCGTTCGTGGAAATTTTACCCCGTTTGTATACCGATCATTGACCTCTTTCCTTATGGTGTTTTAAAGTCGACTTTGGACCTCCCCCATTCAGGTTCTTTAACTCTTGGATGATGGATAAGGGATTGAACTTGGTGGTGACTGGTGACTAAGTGTTGGGCTTCAAGCAAAGCTAACTGTTTGGCCATTTCTCCTATAGCTCGCGTCTCTTCCAAATTGATTCACCTTAAAAACTGGATCAAGTCTTGGAGGCAAGCTAAAAAGTCCGAAAGATTTCACATGGAGAAACTCAGATCAGATTTGAATTATTTCGACCTAAAAGCAGAGCAGGGTGGCTTATCTATGGAAGAGCAAACCAGGAGATCGGAGTTAAAAGTTCAGTTGATTGAAGAGGAGAAAAAAGAAATTAGGGATATCAAGCAAAGAGCAAGAATCAATTGGGTTCAAGCGGGGGATGTAAATACTAGTTATTTTCATAAAATCCTCAAACAAAATCATCACAGAAATTATATCTACGGTGTCTCTTTGAACGGCGTTTGGGTTTCTGATCCTTCAGAGATCAGATCGGCAGCTAAAGCATTTTTTGAGCAAAAATTCCAAGAGCCACTTGAATCAAGGCCTCAGTTCCGTAGCAGGTTGTTTAAAACTCTTTCTCTTTCTCAAAGCATGGATCTAGAAGCCCCTTCTCTGCTGAAGAAATCAAATTGGCTATCGGGACATGCGATGGTGACAAAGCACAAGGGCCAGATGGTTTTTCTTTTGCTTTTATTAAGCATTTTTAGGGGGTGTTGGAGCATGATATCGTATCAGTTGTTCATCAGTTTTGCTGATCAACAGCTTATATTGATGGCGGCTCCAATTCTTCCTTTATCTCTCTTATTCCTAAAGTCAGCGATCCGATTTATTTCTCTGACTTTCGCCCAATAAGTCTTATCAGTTGTCTTTACAAGATAATAGCAAAGTTGCTATCCATTCGTCTTCAAAAGGTTATTGACAGCATTATCGGCGATGAACAGACTGCCTTCATCAAGGGGCGTAGTATCCTCGACAACCCGCTGATCATAAATGAAATTATTTCTTGGTCAAAAAGAGAAAAAAATCAGCTTATGATCTTGAAAATCGACCTCGAAAAAGCTTTTGATACTTTAAATTGGAACTTTTTGGATTCTATATTGGCCCAAATGAATTTCGGCCCAAAATGGCGTTCGTGGATCAGGGGCTGTCTTGAATCATCTCGCGTATCAGTTCTCATAAACGGGTCCCCGACTTCTGAATTTTCAATGCAACGTGGCGTTCGGCAAGGAGACCCTCTAGCTCCCTTTTTATTTATCATTGCTATGGAAGCCTTGAACGTTGCTATGATCGAGGCTCGAAATGTTGGTGCTTTTGACGGTGTTTCGCTCCCTCACAATGGTCCTACCCTTTCTCATTTGCTTTATGCTGATGATGTTTTATTCATTGGAAAGTGGTCCTCCTCTAATGCTTTCAATCTCATGAGAATTTTGAGGTGTTTCCACCTCGCTTCCGGGGTCAAGGTGAACCTTACGAAAACAAGTTTAGTTGGGGTTGGGGTTCATCAAAACGACGCGTCTTCTTTGGCCGGGAAATTAAATTGTTCAGTCGGCCACTTGCCGTTCAAGTTCTTGGGTATTCCAGTTGGCGACTCTATGAGGAAGAAGTCTTCTTGGTCTTATTTGATCGAGAAATTTCAGGCGAGATTATCCTCGTGGAACACTTCTTCTTTATCTGCTGCGGGCGAATCACCTTGTGCAAATCGGTGTTGGGCTCGCTTGGTATTTATCTCTTCTCCTTATATAAAGCCCCCTCCGCTATTCTAAACCAATTGGAGAGTTTGCGATCCAAATTTTTTTGGGGAGGGAGTAAAGACAAAAAGAAATTATCTATGATTGCTTGGAAGGATGTTATCGCGTCTAAGGACCAAGGGGGCTTGCATGTGGGGAGTCTTAAGTCTTTCAATCTGGCCTTACTTACTAAATGGTGGTGGAGGCTAAAAACAAACAACCATTCTTTGTGGGCTGAAGTTGTAAAATCCTTTCATGGCTACAAAAGAAACTCGATGGTCGATCCGTTGTCGTCTAAAAAGGCTGGTACTTGGGGTTCTATCTCGAAAATTCACAAGGATATGGCTGCCCTGCAAGTTGATCTCCCTGCTGCTTTCCACCTTGAATCATCGCCTGGTCAATCATTTACTTGGCGTTGGTCCCTTGACCCCTCTGGCCGCTACACGGTATCTTCTCTTCGTAAAAAATTAGATTCCTCCTTGCTACACAATGGCCATAAAATTCAAAACTAACTGGTTAAATATCGTTCCGAGTAAAGTGAATATTGCCGTTTGGAAGATCCAACATAGAAGATTGCCAACGTTTGGTAACTTGGCTAGAAGGGGTATTATTTCAGAAGTGAAATCTTGTCCTCTTTGCTCCTTAGAGCCGGAAACGGAGGATCACTTGATGATGGGCTGCCCTTTTCCCCAATGTTTGTTGAGAGAAATTGGAGGTTGGTGGAGCCTAAATATTCCAGTCGGCCTGATTGAATCTTTGCTAAATTGGGGAGTCAACGCAAATTTCAAAGGAACCAAACTTGAAGCTTTCACGTCTATCATCTACACCTTTTGTTGGTTGATTTGGAAAGTGAGAAATCAAGTGGTGCATGGTGGCGAAAGGGATTCCATTCAACGATCTCTCTCTCTTTTGCAAGGCTTGCCTTACTTTTGGTTTTTTTCACAGGGGGGTTGTAAGTTCAAATTTTCTTGGCATTCTTGGTGTTGTTTTCCTCATTCTATCTTTCCCTTGTAATCTTCTTTTTGTTCTAGCGCCTTGCTAGTTCCTTAATAAACTTTCCCGTTCAAAAAAAAATTAACCTTTTTCAAAGATTTCCATGAAAATTAAGCTTAATTTAATTAAAGTATTCTTTAAATATTGGAAATTTCACTCTTAATTGACCCAAGACTTATTACTTAGTAGTTGAGTTTTCCTCGTAAAATTTGATAAATACCCTTTAATTTGTTTTCATACAAGAATTTTATATTAAAATAGGAAACAACATAAAAGAACAAAACGATAACAAGTGAAAATTTTTAGCAATTTTGGTTGGTTTTAGGGTCATACTTTACCATAAATTAACTTTAATAAAACATAGTGATATATAATATGAAAAAATAATTAATATTGAAAGATTCCCTAACAATCTAAAGTAATTTGACATAATTATAGAAATTTTAGGGATTTTTTTGTAACACATATTTTTTTTATACATACTTTTAAATTTTTATTGGTTATATTTTTATATAATTTTTATAGATTTATCAATGACTTAATTTTTATTTTTGACTATACATACTTTCAGAATTAACATTTTTAAAATTTATTTTATGTACTTTTATATGATTTCTACAGGTTTCTTGATAACTTTTTATTTTTATTGTACATACTTTTAAGTTATCTTTTTTTTCTTTTTGTAACTTTTATTATATACATTTTTATACAGTTTCTATGGATTTCTTAATAACCCTAAATTTTATAGGGATAACCTTTGTACACTTTATAACAATTTACCTTGCTTCAAAAGAAAATATATGTAGAAAACTTGAATTTTAATATATTTGTTTTTATAAATAAGAATATAAATGATATTATGTTAAACCTGAGGACCTTGAAAAGTTTGAATAAACAATGAAAAAACTTGGAAGATGTATTTCACATAACAATGAAAAAACTTGGATGACCTTAAGGCTATTGGTACCGCTATCCACAAGCCCTCACAACACTTACTGCCACATCAGTTTTACCTTATTACCCTCATCGAGCCCTCAACAGAAGTACCACTACCCACAAGCTCTGACCCTCAATCTTTACGGACATAGGAGCCCTTGCTGGAACCCGCACTCGAAGCCCGTTGGGGACGTATCCCAGCCCGCCAGTACCCGCCGGAGCTTGCAAGCGAGCCCACGAGCATTACCGATAGCCTAATGTATATTTGAGAAGGCATAGAAGATGACAAAAGTTGTTAAAAGGTATCTTTTTGTTTGTTGTTTTTCTAATTTTATATTGTATTACATTGAAAAGTTAAAAAGAGAAGACCAAATAAAGAAAGACCATTGACCCAATAGGCATTTATAATCCATACGATATTTAGGAATTTTTTAAGATGAAACATGAGGGATTCGAATTATATTTGATTATGTGAATGACAAAGTAAAGAGTGGTTTTTTTTCTTTTTTCTTTTTTACCATCCTTCTCATGTGGAAACAATTTTTTTTATGTTATCTACTAAGTGGTCTACTCCGTAAATATATGTGTTGTGGAAACTAAATTTTATATATTCGACCAAATGATTTTATTTATTATATTAGCATGTGTCTCGATCGTTTTTGGCTTTAGTTTTAGGATTAAACTTCCCTTATCGCTTCATCATTCATTTGAAATTTCCAACCAAATTCTATTATGACTTGGCTTTGGAACTTCTTCATTGTCTTCTAATATAGATGGCCTTACATGATGTTGTGTCCATTATTATAATGTAGGTGACTTATTTGACTTCATTCATTCGTAATCAGTAACATAGAAACGATAATTACAAAGTGACCAAACACATATATGTACAAATCTTGGAAATATACTACGTGTAAATTCAAGTAGCAGAGAAAATAAAAAAAGTAAATATGTTCTATCTTTTGTATAAAATCGATATAGTTATATTTTAAGGTACTCTTGCTTTTAACTATTTGTATAAAAATTAACGTATCTAGGTTAATTTTTATTACAAAACATATATTTAAAAACCCTTTCAACCTTAAAATTATGGATGCCCTTTCATTTTCTCTTGGCACCCCCTAAAAGAGTTTTCTGGCTCCTCCCCTCACTACAATTGCTTAGATAAGTATCTATAATCCAACCCTTTTGGCTATATTTTGTAAAGTCTACCTAAAAAAAGTATTAACACCAATAATCAATAACATTATCAATATCGTTCTCTTGGAAAGAAAAAAAATGGATATACAAAAAACGGATATTAATTCTATTAGTGCTTTTGTTTCAAATTAGACACTTACGTTATTTAATTTGATTAAAAATTCAACATAAATTGCCTAGACGTGTCATATAATAGGTTGTCCAGAAGAATTCCATCTAGCACTCAACTCCAGTCCTTTGAACCTTCAAGGTACAAGGGAAATGCAGGACTATGTGGCTTCCCATTACCGAAAGTTGTCCCGGAGATGAAGTACCATCTATGGTTCGTGAAAGTGAAAGTGAAAGTGGTGAGGAAAGCATATATGAACTTCGGAGATGGTTTTATATTGGCGGGGGCACTGGTTTTGCTCTTGGATTTTGCGTGGCATGTGGTGTTTTACTTCTCAACCGTAATGGAAGACATGCTTTTTTCCCTTTCGTTGATTTCGTGGCGGATTGGGTTTACGTAAAGATGGTGGTGGTTATTCGAAAATTGGAGTGGGTTGCTGCTACATAGTGCTCTATAGTTCGTTCTTCTTGTTTGTTGGTATATTAATGTTGTTTCAACTACTTGTTCTTCTTGTTATTTGGGTGCTGGATATTTAGTATTTGTATTTGGTAGGATGTTTTTGAATCCCAAGTATGAATAAAATTGCCTCCAACACCATGGGTGGCCAATAGTTGTGGTGTGTAAAATAGGACAGACCTACAGTAAATCATACCTGCTGTTACAAATTGTGTCTTGTTACAATAAACTTAGATAAATTGATGCAAAACCAAACCCAAGGCCAGTATTAATAGCTGCACAAATATTAAGTGTTAAGTAAATCGGTCAACTACTCTTTTATTAAGATATTTTTGGAAAGTATCCTATTAGTTTTCATAGTGGATATATAATATGAAAAATAAAAAGAATAAAAGATTATTAGACCTCTAAGAAAAAACGGGTTCCCATAATGCTAGGTGTGAGGCCCCCAAGATAAATGTCCTTCGAGATAATATAACTAAATTTTCAGATTAACTTTCAATATATGCATAATTAATAATCTATCTTCATGTAAAACACATCTTCCACTTTTAGTAATACTATTAAAATTATGTTTTTTTTTTTTGTCCCTATTGCTATTTTGTTTCTGGTAATTTTGAAAGTATAATTTTTATTTCCATGATTTGTAATTCATTGTTGTTTTCGTTCTTCATACTTAAAAATAGAACTTACTCTTGAAGACAAGAATAGCAATGAATTGCTAACTACAAGGACAAAAACTGCAATTTCGAAACTATAGACAAAGATGGAAATTTCAACAAACTATTAAAATGAAAAACATAATTTACACGTTATACTTACATACCAACCAGACCAAATATTAACTTAAAAACAATCCTTTTTTGCATAGAAACAACTAAACATAGAATGCAAATACAATTGTATGTTTTCGTCCTCTGTTTTCATCTATCATGCTTAAAATTAAGAGTTATGCTCAAGAATGAAACTAAAAATGAGTTACAAATCACAAAAATGAAAACTAACATTTTGATACCACAGGGATGAAAGTTGCAATTTTTGACAACCATAAACATGACAAATGTGAGTTATTCATAACAAGGGGTTGTTTGGTTAGGTTGCGGAATGAAAATCGAACAAAATGAAATGAAAATATGAATGAATTTTCATCCCCCTCCATTTAACCTGAAATAAACATTTGGACTTATAGGAAAATAAGTGCATTATATTACATAAAACCAAATAATTTCTTTTATTATATTTTTCATTGATTATTTTATAACTCTAACCAAACAACCTAAGACATACCAACCAAACCAAATGTCAACGTAAAAACAATCTTATTACAAGATTTAATAAATATAGAATTCAATTATACAAGATGTGAAATGCTTCCTTTTTTCTTCCCATGTGACAAAGAAAATATAACCACTGCTGATGCATTCTCACCGGCTTATATTACAAGATTTAATAAAGAAGTCATAAAGCCTTCAAACTTGAAATTGTATATAAACATAAACCTCTGTTAATTTTAATCATTTTAAATTAAATTAATAACTTAAAATAGTTAAATGACTATTATACCTTGTTTTAATTCTACTCTTATCTACCAAATGTGAATGATAAAAAACCCCAAAAGTTGACTAACCAAGATAGAATTTCTTGTTAATCTCAACATTACAAAGATGAGAAACATGGATGGCAACTTCCATCCTCCTCAAGTATGTGAAATTTCATTGTTTTAGGTTGCCATTAATGAGTTTTTTTAGGGTTCTTGAATTTAACAATTGGATTTGACAAGTGGTGGCTGTTTATGTGTTTTTGGCATTGGGTTTTGGTTTCTATGTGTTCTTTGCTCCGTTTGTCAGAAAAAAGATGTTTTTTTTTTGAAACGGCAAAAATAGACTCGAAGGGAAAGAGCTTCGGCACGGCCATCACCCCTCCCAAACGAGCCCAAAGGAGGTACAACAAGACAAAGAAGAAAAATAAAAGACGACTAGCGAGAGGCTAGAAAAACATCAAGAGATACAAGTAGGAGTACAACACCAGTTGGTCCAAGACAAGTATAACGAGACTTTCCTGCATCTGTGCTTCACCCAAAAGAAAGACAGAGTTTGAATGCGATAAAACTCGGTCATCGGACAACCAGAGAAAGAGCCTCGAACAACCAGAAAAAGATGTATCAGAATATTGTATATTGTCATAGGGATCAATACCCCTCTTGCAAGCAATTCTCAAAATCTTGATCTTGTTCATAATTTTCTCGAACTTTCTTTCGATGCTTGCTTAATACGAGAGATTTGTCTTATTCTGTTTTTTTTATTGTGATTGATAGTAAAATACCAAAATTCAAGTAATATACTTGATGGGTTTTTTCTTTTTCATTTTTGTGAACAATTTTCAAATTGTTGCTTGTTTTCTGTTGTGTTTGGTTGTGTAGGCCTGTAGGCTTTACCACCACTCCACCTTCATTATTTGAATCTAAAAGTTCTAATCATGTCCCAATTTTTTAGTACTCCACAGTTCACGGGTTTCTATTTGGGTTAATGACTTATAAGGATAACTAATTATCGATTTTGATCACATCTTACTATTGAACTATTTTTTGTATTTAATATAACATTGAACTCTTTGTAATTATTCACATAATACCATTATGACCGGTTATAAACTGTTTTCCCGGTTTGGTGTATTACATGGTTATTACTTAACACACGTGACAATGACTTGACATGTTAAATGACTTATAAGAGTAACAACTATTCTGTTTGATCATATTTTATCATTAATCTTTTTTTGTACTCAATATAGCATTGAACGTTTTTTAATTGTTCAAATGGTACCATTAAACTTTAATCTTCCATTGAAAACCATTGTTTTTCATCTCTTCTGATTTTGAAACCCTTGGTTTTTGAATCGATATAAACTACCACAGAAGAATGTTTAACAAATGAGGTTGCTTGATTCTTGTCTTTTGTCACAATTTGATTTTTCGTGGTGAATGGTGTGTTTGTGTTAGCTTAGATGATAAAAAGATATTTTTTTTTGTTCTGAATTATGCATTGTTGGCATGATTAGAACAAAACAAAGGCCATTGGTAATCTGATTATAATTGCACAATGTTTTTTTATATAATTCGTGCGTCAAACAACAGTCATGTTGGAATAGGTTAAATAAGCAATCATAATTTCTATTACTACCATTTAAATTGTATTTCTACTTGGTTGACTGAAGTATGCATTGTGTATCATAACTCTGTTCAGAATCTAATGAAAGAAACAAATCCAAGCTTCCAACATAAATGACACATTCCTATTCCTTGGATTCCAATTACAAAGATAAAGATCGACTATGGTAATATTTGAACAATTAGAAAAGGTTCAATGGTATATCGAGTATAAAAAAAGTTCAATGGTAAAATGTGATTAAATAAAATAGTTCGTTACCCTTATAAATCATATAACATGCCATCTCATTGTCACGTGTGACAAGTAATTGCCACGTAATACACCAAACCGGGAAAAACGGGTTATAACCGGTCATAATGGTATTATGTGAGCAATTACAAAGAGTTCAATGGTATGTTGAGTACAAAAAATAGTTCAATGATAAGATGTGATCAAAATCAATAGTTCGTTACCCTTATAAGTTATTAACCCTTTCCATTTCTAATAAAACAAGGGTTGGGATTGATTATTTAAAACTGGCACAAAAAAGAACCCTTATATTATATATCTTAAAATATGATTTTAGACTGATAAATATTTCAATGTATGTTACAAATTCGAGATTTCAACTTACAAGTTTCTTGAGAATTCAAAGCATCTATATAAAACCCTTGAAGTAAAAAATTTAGGGGCTGTTTGGTTGGTATGTATTCCGTTTAAATCCACTAGGGATATAAAAGTCGACTGTGGATTAATTTATACGAGAGTTTTTGTTTGTGAGGGGTTTTTGGTAGACGGAAAGTTACAGAAAGGTATATATGATTTTTGTAGATTAGATTTAGAGGAGGGTTATAATAGTCATTTAATTATCTTTTATTATTAAATTTGATTTAAAGTGATTAAAAATTAAAAAAAAAATTAGTATTTAAATAAATATGATATTTTTATAGGTTAATAAAGATATATATATATATATATATATATGATATTTTTGGATTAGTTTGAAT
This sequence comes from Centaurea solstitialis, assembly GCA_030169165.1. Taxonomy (NCBI): domain Eukaryota; kingdom Viridiplantae; phylum Streptophyta; class Magnoliopsida; order Asterales; family Asteraceae; genus Centaurea; species Centaurea solstitialis. The sequence continues at coordinate 9,937,333 of CM058042.1, forward strand.
AAATATGATATTTCACGTTTTTAGGCCATCCTCTATGGTACCAATGGTACCAATTGGTACCAGCTGTCACCTCAGCGCCACATCAGCTTACCAATATCTTACCAATTCCCTACCAATTCATCCACATTCATACCAATTCTATACCAATCTAAATAATTAGGCCATCCACTATGGTGCCACCCTTACCATATGGTATCAGCTGCCACCTCAGCGCCACGTCAGCTTTTCAATACCTTACCCATTCCCTACCAAATCATCCACTATGGTACCATTTGGTACCATTTTTTTTAAAACTAAATTAATTAACAATATACAATAAATTCAAATTCAATATATTAAAATTAGTAACTAAAAGTTCAATATATTAAAATTAAAAAAAATTAAAAAAAAATTAAAAAAATTAATTATGGGCCATAGAGTCCCACAAATGTTCGGATAAATCGGCGCGGAGGTTGATGTGTCTCTCTTGGTTTCGTACGTAATGAACGTTTATTGCTCGGTCTTCTTCGGAGATATTTGTTTCAACCTCGTGCGGTAAAACCTCCGTTTCATCAAAAGGATAATTCGCGATACCTTCGTCTTCGCGAATCATGTTGTGTAAAATTATGCAAGTATACATAATTTCTTGTAATTTCCGACGTGACCATACCCGAGCCGGATATTTAACTACGTGCCACTTATCTTTTAGCGTGGCGAATGTCCGTTCTATGTCTTTATGAGCTGATTCTTGACGTGTCTTGAACTCCATCCGTTTGTCGTCCGATGGCCAACTAAACGCTTTGACGAAAGTCGACCACTCCAGATAAATCCCGTCGACGAGATAGTACTCGTGTTTGTAATGTGTGCCATTCACAACAAATGAACTATCGGGTGCTTTATCGTCGAAAATATCGTTGAAAACCGGTGATTGGTTTACGACGATTATGTCGTTCGTAGCACCCGGAACCCCAAAGAACGCATGCCAGATCCATTGATCATATGATGCGACCGCCTCTAGTATTATGGTCGGTCCACTATGATCCCCTCTATGGTATTGACCCCTCCATGCGAGTGGACAATTTTTCCAATCCCAATGCATACAATCCATGGAACCAACCATGCCGGGTAAACCGTGTACATTTTCATGCAACGCGTATATAGCCTGAATATCGCTACCAGTAGGATTTCGTAAGTATTGGAGCATATAGAGTCGAATAATACCTTTGCAAAATTGAGATAGGCATTCCCTAGATGTCGTTTCACTCATCCTTAGGTACTCGTCCGTAGAATCCGTAGCAGTCCCGTACGCTAATTGTCGGATAGCGGACGTACACTTTTGTATCGGAGAAAAACCCTTTACGCCTCTTGCATCCCACTGCTGCTTGAAAAAATCAAACTCGTTTTCAAGATCGCCAACTATCCTTAGGAATAGCCGTTGAGTCATACGAAACCGCGGGCTAAAGTCGTTGTCGTTGTACACCGGGTTATCCGAAAAGTAGTCGCGAAAAGTTTATCGTGCCCCTCTTCTCGATCTCTATTTTTATGCGGTCCCCTTGTTCTTTTCGTCGACGGTTCAATTATCTCGTTGTGGATAATTATGCGAGCCGCTTCCATCAAAAGACCACCGGCGACACGAAAGTGTTGGTGGATGCGTTCCTCATCCGACTCGTCGGAAGACATTCTCTAGTCGTGAAAAAAAGATAAAGAAAGAGGTGAATAAGAGGAAGAAAAGAGGTGAATAAGAGGTAGAAAAGAGGTGTGATGAATAAAATTGGTATATGTTTGTTTATATATATAGGGGTAAAAAAAAGAAAAAAAATAAATTAATTATATAACGGCTATATAGCCGTTTAACCTCGAAAACAAGCCGGCATCACCCCACCGTACCGGGTACTGTGCCGGTTACCCTCGGCGGTGTGCCGGGCGGTACCGGTCCGGTACCGGCTGCATGATGGTATCCATAACGGATGGCCTTAGTTAAAAAATGATAAAAAAACAAAAAGGAAGAGAGAGAAGAAAGAGAGAGAGATAGACACAAAGGAGGGAGAGAGAGAGAGAGGGGGGGGAATAGAGCATGGTTGAGTTTCGGCAATGGGGTGCCGTGCCGCTCACCCTCGGCAACACTGCCGAGGGTATCGGTTCGGTACCGGTGCCTTCACGGCCCCATAGCGGATGGCCTTAAGCATATATGAAATCAACCCTATTTTTTTAGCTTCTTTAAATGTTAGCCATGCAGAGGGTACTCTAGAAGTCTTCTCAATATTGTTACAGGGTGTTGTTATATGGACCCCCTTAGGACTCTCATGCACACACATAAAAGTAGACCCCCAATACTGGGTCCCACCTGCACACTCACATAATCTACCCATTTTTCTAATTGGGGGTCTATTTATAATTCCCCTTGTTATATTAATAAATAATGTATAAAACTTTTAATTAATTTAATTTACCTTTTTTTTAAGAAAATTTAATTTAGTTATTAAATAAGTCACATCAAACATATTATTAGGTGAGAGCGTAAATAGAAAAATATTACTAGGTTGTCTAGAGGCTCTTTTTCACATGCCACTCATTTCGATGTTGACGATGATGACTTAAACATCATGGGTGTAAACGTGATTAATGTCCACACTTAATTATTCAATCTGAATGGTAGCTACCAAATTAGCTAGTTTAAAAAATCATCTTCAAGATTTTATTTGTTAAATTTATTTAAAATACAAAAATAAAAGTTACAATCTATAAAAAAGATTACATTTCAACAAATCTTTTTAACTATTATAAAAATCCAACCTTAATTATATATTTTATAAAACTATTATTTATCTCTTTAAAACTATTAGAACTCCATCGGTACAGTTTCATAAAATTTTATAAAATTTCATAAGTAAATATGAATCTCACCAAAAAAGTTTCGTCTCACCGGAACTTAACTCTTATCACTATATATATGTATATATATATACATATATATATATATATACATACATAGGGGTGGGTTCAAATGTGAACCACTCTTTGGTTGTGAACGTGAGGACAACCGAGAGCGCGACACGTGGCGGATGACTAAGTGCCACGTCAAGTCCACGGTGGATGACTAGGCGCCACGTCAAGTCCACGGCGGATGACTAGGCGCGATTCATGGGAGGGCATTGAATTAAAGAGGGGGACCACACTCAAAGCCGCCACGTGTCGCGCTCTCAGTTGTCGTCACGTTCACAACAAAAAAGTGGTTCACATTTGAACTTTCCTCTATATATGTATATATAGAGAGAGAGAGAGGTTCATACAACAAACATAACTTTTTAAAAGATGAGAACGAATCTCAGTCACTTATCCTATCAATAAAGGCTAAGAAGAAGATAGAGATAGACATAGAAAGGAGAAGAGAGAGATTCCCGATAACACTTTCCCCGCTAATGGGTACTCCTCCTACCCTAAGAAGAAGATAGAGATAGACATAGGCATAGGCACTGGCACTTTTTGAGGATTTATTTGTCCAATGTGCTAACTCTTCTTGCCAATCTCAGTGCTTAATTATTGATTGCTTAATTTTTTAGTTGCTCGTGGTTCAGTCTTTACTTGTTTGTTGATTGTGGAACCTAGTGGAAATTAAATAGGCATAAGGTCATGTTTTCTATGCAGGTGATTAACTTTTGCGTGCCAAAGCTGGTTGGAGTTTATGGCAAGTGTGATTTTTTTTACTGCAAGAAAATAACTTTATTGAAAACTAACGAGGAGTTAGAGTAATACAAAAAGAGACAGCGTTAATAGGGTTATATCACGAGTTTTCTCAGCGTCAAGTGTGATTGTTAGTTATCAACTCTTCACAATCCTTAAACCTCACAAACCTTTCAAATCTCGTACCACTAAACCTTTCATATCTTTACCATTTTTTTTATTATTTTAAATATAATATAATATATGTATAGAGAGAAAGAGAGAAGGAGGGAAGAAAGAGCGGGTATAAACGGGTTTGTGAACCCTCCACTGAACCCGTGGCTTGAACCCCCTAGGGGTGTACCACATACCCACCGAACCCACCAAAGATTTTGCCCCAACCCGACCTTGAACCCGTTTGTTCTACGCTTAGCCTTAATATGCATATGGCTTTTTATATCAATCTTTGTTAGGTTATCTAAAAAATTATATGTAAAAAGTTGTAACTAACTATTCCGCAAATGATAATTATATGTCTAAAATATTGTAATATTTGTGTAGTTGCAAAGTCAAGATAATGAAATCTAGGGATACTTGCATATTAGAGGTGATCATTTGCGGCCTTGGGCGGGTCCCGGGTCGGGCCTAACGTAATTATTTTGTCCAATGAGCTTAACTAGTTATTAAAAGCCCGGGCTTCGCGCCGGGTTATAAACTGTGATAGATTTTATCATAAGTAGTTTAATGAAATTATTTGATTATTTTTTTTAAGTTATAATAGTTTATAATTAACCAATAAAACAAAATATCGTAATAAAATAAAGTAACAAAATGTGAATTATGTAATCTGAGAATAAAAAATATAAAGATGGTATACTATAAGAACCAAATATGTATTTTAATCAAACATTATTTTGAATGAGTTAACCAACTTAATTTAACAAAGTTGGTTGAAAGGATGAAAATGGAATAAAAAAACTCTTAAGGATGAAAAATACAATTTTTAAATATCAATGACTAAAAACATTCTAAATATCAAACTATAGGGACCAAAATGGTATTTTATTTCATATCTTTATTCTACATTTCATTTTAGAAATTATTAAACTATAAGGACCAAAGTTGTATTTTATTTCATATCTTTACTATTCATTTCATTTTGTCAATTGATATAAGGGTATAATATAGAAAACTCAAGCCCGTTTTTAGGGGCTTACGAGCTTGCCCACAGGCTAGCGGACTTATTTATTTACATTAAAAAATAAAAATAATATATAGTTATAAATTACATAAGTTATTTGAATTATGTAAACGTTTTCGAGCATATATAAAAATAAGATGTAAAAAATATTATTGTACATAACGTATAAAAAAAATACTATAATATATGAATTATGAACATAATCTCTTAAGATTTATAAAAATACATTAAGTTATTAAACCTAAAGTTATTTCTTAGGGGGTGCTTGGTTGAGGGTATTGCAGGGTAAGGAATGAGAATGATAATGAAAGTTGCTGGTTGGTCTGATATTATATAATGTAATCATTCCTGCAGATTCATTAATTTTCATTCCTGACCAAATTGGGGAGAATGAAAATTTTCTTTCTACTCAGTTCTTTTTTCCATATGTCATTACATCTTTTGATGTTAAATGAAACATTTTTTGTATCTTCAAAGTAGGGGAAAATATTTTTTTAATATGAAACAATTTTTCATTGATTATAGTGGTTAACCAAGCAGCATCAATACAATGCTCATTTTCATTTTCATTCTCCTACATTCCCATTTTCATTCCCATTCTCATTACCTAAAATGAACCAAGCACCCCCTTAATCTTTTCTAATAAAGACCATTGAAAATTATATAATTAGTGTTAATTAGTGCAGGTACCTTGCAACTACTATCCTCTCTATGGCCATCTCCATACATGGTATATATTATATACTCCAGTTTTGATGATAAACAAACTTATGTTGTCATTGTGCAAGGAGCAGCAATAGCTTAGAAGACCTGAATACAATGAACCATCAGCACACAGTCAACGTTCAGCTAACGCCATCACCCCTACCTCCGAGACCTCCTCAGAACATTTCGAGTACTCATCCATCGCCAAATGGAAATCTACCTCGTGCAGATCTAGTTGGTAATACAATTCTTCAACCACACATTCCCTTTCAATTAAGATATTGCATATGTCATGATAAGAGAGAAAAAGGTTCCGTTTTTTCTAGCTTCTTCCTGGTATGCAGCTGCTGTGCGAGCAAGAAGTGATATAATCTAGTTTCTGTAATGAATAACAAGAGTCTAGTACTCCAACACCTAATGATTTACATTTGACTCGTGATCTTCTATACTTTCGGTGAAAAAACCAGCCGGCGAGTCTTCCGACAGGAGTTCCGCGCCTTTTGAACCTGCATAAAGAAAAAAAAAATTATCAGCCCACATAAACCCCCCCTTCTTTGAAGTTTGTTTGTGTATTTGTTTGGTTTTAATAAAGTTGTTGCCGTTCAAAAAAATAAAAAATAAACCCCCCTGCTTGTGTATATTCCCTTTTCTTATTTAGGTATTAGATCTAGTGTACAATCAATATTTTAATTATGAAAACTCCTAACTTACTTGGTACTCATATTCCACATACTCTTTTGATTATTTTTATGGCATGAATTTTATTTTTCTGTTAGAATATAGTAAGATTTCTTGTTATTAACTATAAAAACTCTTACAATTTGAAAACAATTACCAACTACATGATGCAACCTAAGTTATATCTATATTTAGGATTTCAAAACTGTTTTTTTTTTCATACATTATTGACTCCCCATTTTATAATGTTGAGTACATGAATCTTAAGTACTTTCCTATCTCTAAAACAATTATGATCTCAAACTATAACAAATATGGACTTTTAATTTTAAGATTTATAGCTGTTAAAAAGTTTGTTCCAACCAAAAAGCTTAAAACAATGATTTATATTGGTATACTTCAAATGTCACTCTGAATATGGTCAATATAGTGACCTCAAATGATTTCAATTTATATATTAAATGTATATCATATGGCAGATAATATTAATCTAAAATAATTATTGATTGATCTTGCACTTGTGGAATATCGGGAAAAAGGATTTTATATGAAAAATTAATATTTCTTGAATTTAAAGTTACTTGATGTTATAAACAATGTATTAAAAATAATTTCGTAGTTATCGATCGACCTATTTTTACATCTCGTCCAAGGCCTATAAAATGTCAGGAACAGGGTTGCGCGCACGGGCGCGCGCACACACACACACATATATTCACCAAATCACGTTTTATGTATTTACTTAAGAGATCGACAGTTTGGTTAAACCATAACTACATAGTAGTTATATATAATTATGAACAAATAAGATTAGAAGCAGTTATTTCTAAATCAAAGATGGGCTTGCTTTACGAAAGTATATCCAACTTATCATGAAAAGTTATTGTATGTATTGTACTTCCATTTTTACCTTTTGGCGTATCAAAACTATCAGAACCTACCATTTAATGTATTTCGTGACAAGTTGGATAACATTAAATGGTAGATTTTGATAAAGTTTGATTCATACAATGACCATTTCTTAAATTCTGATACGCCAAATGGTAAAAATGGAAGTACAATACATACCATAACTTTCGTGACAAGTTGGATACACTTTCGTGAAGTAACCCCTCAAAGATATATGATGATTAGAGCTTCCTGCACAGCTCTGATTTTATGGAACAGATCTATGGTTCCCATGATCACAGCTCTGATTGTTCTAACTCTGACTCAAACTTAGAATTTTCAGCGATAACTTAAAACTCTGATCTAGTGGACAAGATTTTTAATTGCACAACCTCAGACTTATACTTGCAAAAATTTCACCAAGTTTTAGGGTAATTTCAAGGATGTTTCCTTCTGAAATTTCACCAAGTTTGGAAAAGAGTCTTAAAAAAAATAAGCGTCCCATAACATGCTTTTTTTTTTTTTTTTTTTTTTTTTTTTTTTTTTGAAGAGGGTATTAACATGCTTTTGTATTAACATTGCAGAACATATAGACAAAAACGCTTACTTCAATATCTGTGTTCCGTTATATGAAGCATCAATTACCGGTGATTGGGCAACTGCCAAGCTCATCCTTGACGGACGGCCCGAATTGGTACGTTTTGGTATCACCGAAAGTTTAGAGACGATGCTCCATGTTGCAGCATCAGCAGAAGAGACCAAGCTGACGGTATGTTTTGTCGAGAATATAGTTAAACTTATGACAGACGAGGATTTGGAACTTCGAAATCTGAGTTCCAATACCGCCTTTTGCATAGCAACTGCAACTGGAAAAATAAAAATGGCCACAATTATGATGAATAAGAACCCCACGCTGCTGAGCATCCCTGGTACTCTAGGACACATGCCATTGTTTTTGAGTGCTTTACAAGGTCATTATGAAACAACGAATTATCTGTACGATCAGTCTCAGCAATTGAATGATAACTCAAATACGGAATTTGTTCTACAGAGATGTGTGGAGTGCAATTTCTTTGGTAAGTAATGTTGGATAATATTTTCTCTACTAATTTGTGGTTCGTTTGTTTTCCTAACGTTAAAACATTGGGATTACTTCTTCAAAATGTATCCAACTATCCCCAATATACTATTATGTGTATCAACCTAAAAAAATTCTTTGTATATATCAAACTTTATTTTTGAGTCTATTATGTGTATTTTTGAGTCTATTATGTGTATCCAACTATCCCCCAATATACTATTGTGTGTATCAAAAATACACACAATAGACTAAAAAATAAAGTTTGATATATACAAAAGGAATTATTTTAGGTGGTGCATACATACAATAGTATATTAGGGATAGTTGGATACATTTTGAAGAAGTAATCCCTAAAACATTTTTTTGAATGATGGTTAATTAAGTGATGTCATACCTTGTATGTATAGATATCGCGCTGAAAATTGTGAAGGGCCATCCAGGACTTGCTGAGAATGGGTCTCTACTCGGACTTTTGGCTCAAAAGCCTCATGCATTTAACAGTGTAGAACAGAATTCACTCATGAGGATCCTAAATTCAAGTAATCATTATATTTAATTATAGCCGTTCATACGTAATTAGAGCATCTCCAACAATATGATTTTAGAGAAAAACTACTTTTTGTTCTCTAAAATGCTCCGATAGGATCCCATTCTCTAAAATAGAGATTCAAGGAAAAAACTCACAATATAACTGCATCTCCAACATCATCCTTATTTTAATGAAAATTCACTTTTTAGTCTCTAAAATGTTCCAATAGCATCTCTATCTAAATCTCTAAAACAGAGATTTAAGAGAAAACCTCCAAATATAGAGAATCTCTATATCTTGGTTTGGAAGAGAGCGAATACTTTTTTTTTTATTTGATCCACCCGTGAGAGTTGAATTAATATATTTTTACATAAAAAAATTAAAAAGTTTATTGGGATATAAAAGTAGTGAATATTTAAATAATATAATTGATGTTGAAATATTTAAAATAGAGAAGCTGTTGGAGATGAATACAATTTATTTTAGAGATTTTGATTTTTGGTTCTCTATTTTAGAGAAATCATAGAGAAACCATTGGAGATGCGCTAAAGAATTCTCTATATTTTGTTTGGGAGGAGAGAGAGAGATGCTTTTTTTTATTCAATCCACCAATGAGAATGAACTAATATCATTTTTACATATAAAAAAATAAAAAGTTTATTGGAATCATAAAAGTAATGAATATTTAAATAGTATAATTGATGTTAAAATCTCTAAAATAGAGAATTTGTTGGAGTTAAATACAATTTATTTTAGAGATTTTGACTTTTAATTTTCTATTTTAAATAAGTTTTAGAGAATCGGTTGGAGATGCTCTTAGGATCAGCTCCTTTCTACGAGGGAGACTTAGGTTCAGGTCAGACCAAGCTGTTTCTGTGAGACCGGTGAAACCAACATTTTTTACATGAAATTTCACAGTGAATTGAGACAGGGTGAAGGTTAAAAAAAATCGAACATTCATCGTAAAAACACTGTAAATGTTATGTTCACGGTGTTTTTTGAGGTGAAGGTTCGATTTTTTTTTACCTTCACAACTTTTTTACTGTGAAGGTTCGAATTATTTATTTGTTACCTTCACAGTTTTTTGAGCCGTGAAGGTCTCGTTCTTTTTTTACCTTTTTTTGGATATTTTTTCCTCGATAGTGTTTTTAGTATGTTTTTACGATGAATGTTCGATTTTTTTAACATTCACAGTTTTTTGCTGTAAAGTTTGGTATAAAAAGTGTTGGTCTCACCAGTCTCACGGAAACAGCTTGGTCTCACCGGAACCCATACCTCGATTAATTTGGTTGTTGCTTTCAGTTCCTAGAATCATATATAAGATGGGGGGACATGCTGAAGAGGATACCGATGGATTCAAATTACTAACACACATTTGGACAAAGACTATCAGAATAATGCCCACAAGTAAAGTTGAAGATGTACTCAAAGGGCCTTGTGACCCTATTTGTAAGAAGGACGGAAGCCCACAGTTTTCTTCGAGGATATTATTTCTGGCTACAAAGCTGGGCAACACTAGATTTGTGATTGAGCTTCTTCGAGCCTATCCTTATCTAATAATGGAACTAGATGACGATAATCATACTATATTCCATATTGCTGTTATGAACCGTCATCTTGGTATCTATAACCTATTATATGAGATAGGCACAATGAAGAATATGATTACTCAGATCAAAGATAGAGATGGAAATAATATGCTTCATTTAGTTGGGAAGACTACCATGAAGATGAGAGCTCAGACAAGTAAAGCCTCTCTATTGATGCAACGAGAACTATTGTGGTATATGGTATGTCTTTTGACCCTGACCTTCTGTTTGTCGAGGACTAGAACATATTAAACTGCTTAATTGATTGATCTATACATTAAATACTATTTCTAATGCTTCTAGAGCAAAAATACATATGTATATATATAGGGTTGGGTTCAAATGTGAACCACTTTTTGGTTGTGAACGTGAGGACAATCGAGAGCGCGACACGTGGCGGATGACTAGGTGCCACTTCAGGTCTACGGCGCATGACTAGACGCGATTCATGGGAGGGCATTGAATTAAGGGGGGGGGGGGGGGGCTACACTCAAAGCCGCCTTTATTGACTAGTCTCCGACACGTGTCGCGCTCTCAGCTGTCCTCACGTTCACAACCATAAAGTGGTTCACATTTGAACTTTCCTCTCTCTCTCTCTCTCTCTCTATATATATATATATATATATATAGAGAGAGAGAGAGAGAGAGAGAGAGGAAAGTTCAAATGTGAACTCATCTTTCATTGAACGTGAGAACTAATAAAATCGCGCCACGTGGCAATCTGAATCAGCACCCAAACTTTATTCAGTTTGAATAAAACATTAATATTCAAATCGAATATTGTCACATGACGCGATATTAGTGGTCCTCACGTTCACAATGAAAAATGAGTTTTCATTTGAACTTTCCTCTCTCTCTCTCTCTCTCTCTCACTATATATATATATAAACTTTATTCAGTCCGAATAAAGTATTAATATTCAAATTGAATATTGTCACGTGGCGCGATATTAGTGGTGCTCACGTTCACAACGAAAAATGAGTTTTCATTTGAACTTTCCTCTCTCTCTCACTATATATATATATATATATATTTATATATATATATATAATAGCAATAGTCCAAAATGAAATTTTTAATGAGGTTATCTTTGCCTATGACTTTTGTGTTGCAGGAAGTAGAGAAGATGACGCCGCTTTCTCAACGAGATAGAAAAAACAAAGATGGTCAAACACCATATGAGCTTTTCTCTGAGGAAAACGAAGATCTAGTTTCCCAAGGTTTGAAGTGGACCAAAGATTGTATGGTCGTTTCCACACTTATAATAACCGTAGCCTTTGCGGTAGCTTTTACGCTTCCTGGTGGCTATAACCAAGAAAATGGGATTCCTATTTTTGTTCATGAGCCTAGTTTCTTGGTTTTTGTTATTGCCGATGCCATTTCATTGTTCTCTTCTTCAACTTCACTCCTTGTGTTCCTGTCTATCCTCACATCTCGTCATGGTCAACGTGACTTTATGTACTCGTTACCCAAAAAGCTAATGCTAGGTCTGATCACACTATTCATCTCTGTAGCAACCATGATGATCACTTTTAGTGCTAGTTTCTTCGTGCTATACCGCAACAGGTTGAAATGGGTACCGATTCTTGTTTCTACATTTACTCTCATGCCCGTCATCGTCTTTGCTGTATTGCAATTGCCACTTTTAGTGGATATGTTCCTCTCTACGTATGATTTTAGGTATCTCTTTAAACCCAAAAAACGTTCGTTGTACAACTCGAGACCGAGGTCGTGAATCTGAGTCCTCTACTATGATATAAAAGCATCAGTACCAATAAATTGTAGGAAATACATTGATGTAAAACTTGGATTATGAATTTGTTTTACTGTTTGGCATGTATTGATGATGTTTTTGTTGTCCATGAAATACTCCTTTTTTTCTTTTCTTGCAACTTCAAGTCAATTGTCAATCTCTTGTTAAAGATTCTAGATACTTCAGGTCAAGAGTGAATCACCTGTATAGAAAACATGACCTTATGCCTATTTAAGAGCAACCAGAAAATTAAGCAATCATTAAGCAGTGAGATTGGTAAGAAGAGTTGGCAAATTTCATGAAAAAAAGATCTGACGCAGTGGGAAAACGCGGAACGGATCGACAAACGTCAAATCCAAAGATAACGAGAATTACAAGCGTAAAACTCAATAAAATAAGAGATAAAACTCTATAAATCTCACAAAGAGAACAATTGTATCAAACTGATAATCTGATTACAATAGTAGCCTAAGCATCCTATTTATAATCTAGCTAGGAGATAAATAAGGAATGTAAATAACCTAAATCTATTTTAACTAGGAAACCAAATAAAATAACTACTAAATTTAAATCCTAACTTGATAATTAAGAAAACTAATAAATGGTAACATTGTTATTCTAATTAAGTAATAAAATAACCGAATAAACAGATCATGGCTATATCTTCCGGAATGTTCCGTCGCGCAAAACGACCAGCAACTCGCTCGCGTCGCGAGCTACATCCTCGCGCCGCGAAGGTGGCGTTGTTCCGGTGCTGGATTTTCTTCTTTTTTCGAGCCCGTTTCCTTGGTTTCCAAAAATAGTTAAGGAGCTCCGATACAGGTCGAAACCGAGCTGTATCAGACACCCCCACTTGAAAAGAACTCGACCCCGAGTTCACTTCAAGTTTGAGAGGATACGACTCTGATGGCTCGAGAGTGACGGGAACAACTTCTTGCGATGGCTCGGCTACGACGGAGACGACTTTGCGTAGCGGCTCAGTCACGGTAGAGATAAGTTCTGGCGGCTCGGTCGTGATGATAACATCTCGCGGCGATTCTGTCACGGCGGGGAAGATTTCTTGTGGCGGCTCGGTGTCGACGGGGACGTCTTCTTCTTCGAATCTTTCCGGTAAGACGTCATCCTTTTCCTTGGATGGGTTTTTCGGAATCAGCAGTCGTTCACGGTTGAGAAGATACGCCTCCCAAATAGCTTTGACGTCGGTTTTGATGGCGGGAATCACGATCGGCTCGATAGGCGGTATTTCGATCGGATCTAAACGGTGGCGATGTGACTTGACTCGGGAACAGGATGATGGATTGACGGGTCTGTCTCTTTTCGAACGCACGGTGATGAAAGTGGTGAGAAGGGTGGTGTTGGCGTTCATGGCGGCGATGATGATGTTGTTGCGGTCGGTGAGGGCGGTATTGAGGGTCGTGGAAACAGCCGCGACAATTGCCTCAATATCTACCTTGTGGGGTGGCGAAGCCATCGGAAGGAAAAGAGACAGCGATCTGGCTCTGATACCAACTGACGCAGGCGGGAAAACGCGGAACGGATCGACAAACGTCAAATCCAAAGATAACGAGAATTACAAGCGTAAAACTCAATAAAATAAGAGATAAAACTCTATAAATCTCACAAAGAGAACAATTGTATCAAACTGATAATCTGATTACAATAGTAGCCTAAGCATCCTATTTATAATCTAGCTAGGAGATAAATAAGGAATGTAAATAACCTAAATCTATTTTAACTAGGAAACCAAATAAAATAACTACTAAATTTAAATCCTAACTTGATAATTAAGAAAACTAATAAATGGTTACATTGTTATTCTAATTAAGTAATAAAATAACCGAATAAACAGATCATGGCGATATCTTCCGGAATGTTCCGTCGCGCAAAACGACCAGCAACTCGCTCGCGTCGCGAGCTACATCCTCGTGCCGCGAAGGTGGCGTTGTTCCGGTGCTGGATTTTCTTCTTTTTTCGAGCCCGTTTCCTTGGTTTCCAAAAATAGTTAAGGAGCTTCGATACAGGTCGAAACCGAGCTGTATCAAGATCCCTATGGTTTATATTAGAAAAAAGATCATTTCAAGATAGCAAATTCTTTATGAAGAATTAGAAACAAGGGCTGGAACAGAAATTGAAATCGATAGTGAACTAACCTGGTGGAAATCCGAACGGTAGTCGGAGTAGGAGTCTGAATCGGAATCGGAATCGGAATGATGAAAAGTGAAGTGTTGATGAATGGATGTATGAGTTTAAGACTTTGTACCAAAGCCCAGGCCCATATAACTTCTACACAAGTCCAGGCCCATGTTTTAATTATATAATTATATTATCCAAAGTTTCGAATCGTTAGAGCATCTATAATCGAGTTTCTTAAAGTTTCTTTTTTTGGAGTTTTTTGTATAAGAACCTCCACCGTGGATAGAGATTTTTGGCTCAATCATAGGTTTTTATTAGAACCCATGTGCTTGAATAAGAACCTCGGTTCTTACTTTATTGAGGTGGTAATGATGTGCCAGCAAAAAATAAGGCAACTGAGGTTCTTAGAGGTTCCACCACCACTATGAATAGGGTTCTTTTTTCTTTTTTATTTTCATTCAATCGCTAAACTTTATGAAATGAAAATCATTTTTTCTAAAATTTAGCCTATGTTTATTTCTAAAAAAAATTTCTGTTTTTTAGAAAAATTTTCCATGAAAAATGAAAAATCAAAAAACCTGTTTACTTGATTCAATTTAGAAAACTTTTTCCAAAAAAACCAAAATCTTCATTTTCAAAATTTACACTTGAATTAGAAAACAACTTTTTATAGTTTCCAATTTTCATTTTCCATTTTCCATTTCCACTTTCAATTGCCGTCCCCTTCTCGTCGCCGGCCACCGCCACCACTGTCGCCACCCTTGCCGCCGCCAGTCACCGCCACCGCCGCTGCCACCCACCGTCGCCACCCCCGCCGCCGTCGCGACCACCGTCCCCTTCTCGTAGTCGCGACCATCGTCGTCGCCACCGCCGCCTCGACCACCGTCGCCGCTGCGACCACCCTCCCACCACCGCCGCCACCACCGCCACCCCCATCGTCGCCACCGCAACCCCGATGCCGCCACCGTCGCCACCACTACCGTCGCCGCCGAGGCCACCGTCTTTGCCGTCAAGGCCACCATCACCACCGCCGTGGCTACCGCCGCCACCGCCATCGCCGCCGAGGATTGAAAAAATGAAGAATGAAAAGTGATGGAAGATGCTCAACTAGACGAAGTTTCTAATTTTCTAAAAATGGAAAATGAAAACTCCATCATTTCAAGTAAACAGATATTCTAAAATTTTCATAAAAATTTTAGAGACCAATAGTGCAATATAATGTAAACCACAAAGACATTTTCCATAATTATTTTAGAAAAGTGACCAACAATGCAATATAGTGTAAACCACAGGGACTAGATATGTAATTTTTTTAATCTACGCTAACATTTTTTTGTGATAATATGTACATTCATGGTGGATATAAGTGATTTTTGTGATGAATTTGAGACATGAGATTTTTATCCCGTTACTAAACCTATCGATCTAGAAATGTAAACCATGGATGGAAACCTTTATCTTATTTGTAAAAGAATTGCAGACCATGGATGGACACGAATCAACCGGTTTCATAATTTGATAAATCAAGTAAATTATTCAGCTAGAGTAAATTACATATTTGGTTGCTATGGTTTATACTATATTGCACACTTCTATGGATTGTATATAATCAGAAAACACATATATGCATACTACTTTCCTTGATTTTATATGAGAACCATAATACACACACACATATATCTATAGAGGATGGTTCAAACGTAGAAGCATGTCAATTTAAGAAAATGTGAGGAGCAATCTCAGTCACTCATCTCGCGAATACGGTGGACGTGATCACGAAGGATTGACACGATTCATGGGAGGGTAGAGATTATTAAAGGGGAGGACCAGCCAAAACCGCCTTTGTTGACCGAGATGAGTGGTTGAGATTGCTCCTCAAGTTTTCTTAAAATGTTATATTTTTCGTATGAACCTCCATCTCTCTCTTTCTCTCTCTATCTCTCTCTCTCTCTCTCTCTATATATATATATATATATATATATTGGGGTGGGTTCAAATGTGAACCACTTTTTGGTTGTGAACGTGAGGACAACCGAGAGCGCGACACGTGGCAGATGACTAGGCGCCACGTCAAGTCCACTGCGGATGACTAGGCGCGATTCATGGGAGGGCATTGAATTAAAGGGGGGACCACACTCAAAATCGCTACGTGTTGCGCTCTCGGTTGTCCTCACGTTCACAACAAAAAAGTGGTTCACATTTGAACTTTCCTCTATATTTTAATATATATATATATATATATGCACACCCTTTTTATTGATTTTTGTTACAAGCCATAAACACGTATGCAACATTTTAAATATTTACAACAGTATGTTTAAATAACTATTAAACCACCAAATGAAATGCTTGTAACAACTCACGTTTTCATGTCATGTGTTACCTTAAGGCCATCCGTTGTGGCTCTCGGCAAGAATCGGCAAGGGCGCCGAACCCGTCGGCTTGCGGATTGAACACCGCCGCGTGTTCATCGGCTTGCCTTCGGGTAGGCGGGCCTCGGCAAGCCAAAGCCGACGAGAATTTCTTTCTCTCCCCTCTCTCAACGGCTATAAACGGGTAGTTTATTAAAAAATTGATGTAGTGGGTTGCAGTGGGTCGACAGTGGATGAATTGGGTAGTTTTGGGTAGTTTTGGGTAAAATAGTGGAAAGCTGATGTGGCGCTGATGTGGCAGTTTAAACAATTGGGTTGCAGTGGGTCGACAGTGGATGACCTAAGAATATGTCAATTATAGAATAAAAAAAAATTTATCACGTGACATCATAAAAATATGATACCAAGTGGTTAACCCTTCAATTCTTAGTTACCATGTAATGCACTAATTAAGCTATATATGCACCGAATTTAATAAGAATCAATAAACCAAAATACACATGCCGAACTTACTTCTATAAAATTTCCAAGTGAAATCACGAAGTCGGACTAATCCAAACTTGTTTAATGGGTCTTTATGAAATACTTGAACAAATATATTAAAGGTAGAACTTGTAACAATTTACTAATTAACAAACTCCCACAGTACTTATTTAGATTGCATCTATGTGTCTTATTCTTCAAGTGTACATACGCACTTAGATGCATGCATGCATGCTATATGTGGATCAGCCATATGCATTTAGAATGCCAACCACTTTTGGCTAGAATTCCCTGTAGGCTGATTCAAAATGATTTTTTTAAGTGACACGTTGTAGACATCCATAACTAGCGAAGCATTAGGGTTTAAGATGGTGCCGTCAGCCAGGAAAGTCCACCGCTGATATTCACTGCCTCGACATTTATAGAGAACGATGCTATCGAAGCTATTATGGTTCTTTTTTGATGTCACACAGAGAGTAGTGCGGTTACTGTATAGCCGAATAGTGTTGTCACCATAGAATGCCCACTGTTGTGTAGTCTTGGTGGTGCCAAAATCACAATTTGCTAGCCAAACACGGTCACCGGCACCGTTGGCCTGCAAGCACATTTCATGAAGCCCACTGATATAATTTCTGGTGGGTACAGTATACTTTCCACCACTCCAAGCTTGCATAGAAGAATTGTAATCATCAGCTAGCGTCAGCACGGTCCCCTCAGCGGAGGCCTCAGCTGTTATGACACTGCCTAATTCATTATTCTTGATGGTACCGGCATTATCAAAAATCCACTTGGCTTTAGGCGCAACACGTTTACCACAATCGGATATCGTGATATTGAATTTACCAGAGGCTGTCAAGCATTAACCACAAATATTTTAGCGTGTTAAGTAAATTGTCCGACTAATCTTTTATCAAGATATTTTTGCAAAGTATCCTAATAGTCTTTTTATAGAACTTGTTACATATAACGCTTTTCAAAAAGTGTAGTATAAGAGATTAACAAGACAATTTATTTCTCTACCTCTGTGCTAGTCTCGCTAATTCAAAATAGGTAAAAGATCTTTTCCTCAAAAACCTCGGTTTTCAATTATTAGGTTTAATGTTTCTCTGTTTTGAGTTTGATGTTTCATGATTTGGAATGGTACCATTATACAAAGATCAGTGAAAAGAGCAGCCAACCCGGAGAAGCTGAGGCAGAAGCGGAAACAGGGGCGGATCAAAAGAGCGGTTTGTCCTCAGAAACGATTGCTGGGGATTGTTAAAAAGAGAACCCAAGAATAAAATTAGTGAACAAATGTTGTAATTTCATCATTTCAAGTTACAATTGAAACAAATATTATTTTTATTATCTTCAAGTAAAGCTCATATTAAATAATAGATGTATTTTGTGTTTTTTAATCGAATCTTCAAACTAGCAATTCATTTTCAACAATTACTTATATGTTCATTGTTCACATATAAAATATATATTGGTAGACATTTGTGAATATGCAAATAATCACATGTAATATATATTCAAACTTAGTAGGGAATATAACCATTAGTATATAACATTACAAAGTAGGGTTTGGTGTATATGATCTATACAAACCTAACCTATACAAACCAAAGAGTAGTAACATGAACTCATATCAACATCCTCAAAAACACCTGGAGACTGGAGTGCCTTTGCTATGTTACCACACTTGGCGTACATGTCGACTAATGCGGTACCCAAGGCAACGTTTATTGGAAGATTATGTTTTTTGATGTAACGATGGATCCAAATTCCGAGATCGAGTGCTCCAAGTTGCGAACATGCCGACAAACAATAAACCATGGTTACCCCATCGGGTTTAATCTTCGTAGCTTGCATTTCATGGAACATATCCAATGCATCTTTAAAGCATTTGGCTTGAATGTAGCCACCGATCATCGCGTTCCATGGAACCACGTCTCTCTCAGGCATTTCATCGAACAGTTTCTTTGCGGTATCTATACGGCCGTGTTTACCATAACCGACAACCATGGTGGTCCAAGAGACGATCGTTTTCTTATCCATCTTGTTGATTAAGCTCTCGGCAGCCTCCATATTCCAACACTTGACATACATGTCCATTAACGCATTACTAAGTGGAACCGTCGTATTTATTCGATTTTCTTCGACATATCGATGAAATTTCATCCCAAGATTCAAGTCTTCCAGCTGAGCACAAGAAGATATCATCGCTATCATGGTGACTTCATCTGGATGGATGGATGTATGAGAAAAATCTAACTAACATTGTTACTTATAGATAATAAGCATATATATAACATTAATTGTTCAAAATAGCAAACTCTATATGAAGAAATTAGGGCTGGAAATTGGAATCCATAATCAACTAACCTGGTAGAATTGCAAGTCGTTGGAATTGGGGGTGGAATCGGAAATGCTAAAGTCGAAGCCGGAATGGGAATTGGAATCGGAATCTGAATGGAAGTTTGAGTTTTGGACTTGGTCCATAGCCCAGGCCCATATACAAGTCCAGGCCCATGCCATTATCATAAAAACCCAAATTATACTACCATACATTTACCAGGAAAAAAATGGAATTGACCTAAAAAGTTGCTTAAATTACATTCATGCCATTTCTATCTAAATTTTAAAGCCTTTGTCAACATTCTATCTCCCACGTGTCACACACACCATCTATCCCATGGTTTTCATATTATTATTATTATTATTATTATTTTTTTTTAATAATTTATAACTATTTTTTTATAAAATATTTTATAAAGTATTATTTTTAGTTATTTAAAGTTTACTTAATAGGATAACTAATAATCAAATGAAAAATACGTAAATAATTTTTTAAGATCTCATTCTTATAAGATTATAAATATTCACATTATTAGTTTTTATTTATTAACTTTAATATTCTCTACTTATTTTTATTAAAAAATTTATTTGTTTATACATCCAAGTAAATTAAATTATTATATATTTAATAAGTTAAATACAATGTTTTGTTTAATATGATTATGATTCACTTTTATTCATTTTAATACATTTACCATATTCAATTAACTTTGAATGCTAAATCTAAACATACTTAAAAATATGATGTTTTTCGTTGAGTCTTATAAATTTGAGTCTTTTTCTTACGCTTAGAGCATGTAATATGTATATTGAAGTAGTTTGGGTCATCAACTGAAACTACTTATGCTATTTTCCCATAGTTAAGAGAGTCAACACAACCTTCCAACTCTAGAGAAGAAAACTTTGAGAATCCTCTTTGTTATAAGAATCAAATATGTAATTCAATCAAACATTTTTGGATGAGTTAACCACTTAATTTAACAAAGTTGGATGGATGGATGAAAATGGAATGAAAATTAAAACCATAGAGATGGAAAAACAATTTTTTAAAGAGCAATGATGCAAATTGAGACCAATACATTTTGTTATATTGATTAATTATAAATTATTGTAACTCTAATAAAAAAATAATCAAATAATTTCATTAACTTATACATAAATCCACAATACATGAATTTCATCAGAGTATAACAACATATGTACGAAGTTATGTTTACTATAAATCTATCTTACTACTCACCATAAAAATCTATTGCATTTTAAAACCCGGTGCAAAGCACGGGCCTCTAACACCTAGTTACCTTATATATTTCATTTAATGGTTGGTTTGTTTTATTTGGGGTCAATTTGTTTGTTTGTATTTATATTACATAATTTTTGAATAAAATAAATCACAATATGGAATGAAAGAAAAAACATCTAATAAATACAAATTGCCAGGCCTTAGAGATCGATGGTCCATTTTAAAAGATGTAAGCCATGAAGTGAACCAAAATACATCAATTCGGTTTCATTTGGTTCAATTACTTTCATATTTTGATAAATCGAGCAAAACAAAGCTACAACTATTACTCCCTTGTAACATTTGGAAAATTCATGGAGCTTAGTATAAAGTTACTTAGTAATAATAATATATGAGTTCTTTTTTTATATTATTAAGCGTATTTGTAACGTTCAAGATTTTAAAAAGTCATAGAAGTTCTTGGTCCAACTTAAAGTTATATGTCTAGCTTTCATAGTTTGTCCGTATATCGTGTGACTTGCATGTATTCTCATCAATAGTTGCTTTATTTGGGTCCATTAGTTTGTTTTCTAGATTTATTCTTACGTTATTTGACAACCAAACCCTATCAACAATTTGGAAAAGAAAAACATCCATTAGATCCAAATTTTCAAGACTTGGAGTCATGGAACATTATTATGAACCATTTATTAAATTCTTCAACTTTTGTCTTGTATTTCTTTTTCCAAATTCCGTGGAAACTAAGTTCAAATGAAAATTCAAGATATAGTGACGTTTAATAGGGCATTGAGGTAGATTTAATTGGTCATTTACGTATGTGTAATAAATATCTTCAATTAAAAAAAAAACAAATCATAGCTATTGGCAGCATAGTTGTTCTTATAGCTGCCGTTTTGTCTCGTTTGTGACTATTAGTTTGGTAGTCGGTGTTCGTTCTTATACTGTGCTTCTTGTTCATTGGTTGTATTTGGTTATGGTTGATCTAATAAAGTTGCTTGCCGTTCATTTTTTTTTAACATATGTGTAATGAATATCTTCTTCTAAAAAAACAAATCAACGTATATTCATGATTTTTCAATGTGAAATGCACAAAACTAAATTGTCTCTATCACATTCAGGGACCAAAGTGCATCGCATCAAAAGTTGAAAAGTTTTCTACACTTCAATTTTTACGCGTCTTTGAAATATCTCATCACCAAAACGAAAGAAAATGTTGTACCATAGACTCAAAAATATCCCATCACAAAAACTAGAAATTGACATCAACTCCAAAAAGCAGACAAACTATTTTGTTTTAAATGACTAAATCTTCAACCATTTTTTATTGGAAAAAGTTGGGAAATTATTCACATTTTGAACGATTAAGTTCTTAAACATTTTTTTTTCAATAAATAAACTATTGAACTTCCAAAAACTAGTTACCTACATTATTTCCTAGAGTTATTCTCACATTATTTGAGAACCAAAACCTATCAACATTATCGAAAAAGAAATTATTCACTAAGTACAAAATTACAAGACTTGGAGTCATCCAACATTTAATTGTGGATCATTTGCTCAATTCTTCGACTTTTCTCTTGTATTATTTTTCCAAATTCCATGAAAACTAAGTTCTTATGAAAATTCAACATATAGTGACGTTTTAATATGATCAAGATCGGATCTGATTGGTCCATAAACTTCAAATTTTGCATATACGTAAATAATATTTAAAACAATAAAAATCAACAAAATACAAAATTATGTACATGATTTCCTTGTGAAATGCCTGAAAGGCTAAAAACATAGTTTAAGGGGTTAGTTACCAAACGCTTATTAAGTACCTTATGAGATGGACATGATAAAAACCAAAAGTCATATCCGGTAAGACTTAAGAGGCTAACAAAAACTGTTCTCAATATTATTTCACATACTTTGAGAATAAAAGTTGCAACTTGCATACCAACGTGTGAATTACAATTATTAGATCAATGGTGAATGTATCTAAATATAGAATAAATTGTTGATTGTACAACAAGTGAAATCCTTCCTTCCTAAACAAAGTATATACAGCCAATGCTGCTGCCTTCTCACCAATTTATTTTACAAAATTTAGTACCTGTTTTCAGAAAAGGAAAATAGAAACAAATCTTAAAACAAAAAGGTTGTAATTAATATACATGTTATGTCTTCCTTTTATAGGTGCATCTTCCCTCTACTATTTGCTTTGTTCTCTTATGTTGGTTGATCTCTCTACAATTCATCATAAATCACACATAAAAGATAATATAACCCATTCAAAATATAAGGGGAAATTCATTTCCCCATCTCGTGCGATTAAGGTTAAGGGTAGAATCGGAAAGTAGTGACTTACTTTTGAAAAGGAATACTCTTTATGAAACCAATATTAACTAATAGTGCCAAGTAATTATACAAAGTATCACGTAATTAAAGCTATTGAAGAGTGGAATCGGAATAAAAGGAAAAGAAATAATAGAAGACAAAACCATATTCTAAAATATCGACCTACCAGTCTGATTTGTAGGATGGATTGACCAAGACTTACATTAAAGAAATCAAATCTGAAAACTATATATATATACCTTCCTTCGCTGGTATATGTATGCAAACAACCATTTTATTAAAGAAATCAAGGCAACAAAAAATATTATATTTATCTATTTTGATAAAGTTAAGCTATGATTTGGTCTTACTACTTTATTATTATTATTATTCTTTTGCTGTTTGCCACTTGTTTATCTATTGGCAGCAGCAACCACTTGGCGGAAGCAGCAGCAACAACAGATGGTAATGCTAATGGTGACATCAACAACAAGTCATGCTTCCACAAGGAGAAACAAGCTCTCCTTCATTTCAAAGCTTCCATTTCTCAAGACCCCTATGGCCGACTCTCTACATGGAGAGCTGAAGATGATGATTGCTGTAACTGGAGTGGAATCACCTGCAACAACCAAACACATCATGTCACACAGCTTTACCTGATGGATGGTCTTCTTGAAGGTGAGATTAGCCCTTCATTGGTTAACTTAACCTACTTGAATCATCTTGACCTTTCCTTCAATTCTTTCAATGGAAGCATTCCCAACTTCATTGGTTCCATGACTCAATTAAGGTATCTTGACCTTTCCTACAATTATTTCAATGGAACCATTCCAAAGTCCATTGGTTCCTTGACCCAATTAAGGTACCTCGACTTTTCTGGTAACTTCCTTCATGGAAACATTCCTCCAGAATTTGGAAATCTCATAAGCTTGCGATATCTTTCACTTGGAACCTACAATAAAAGCTCATCTATAATTGAGATTGAAAACCCAGAATGGTTGTCTAATCTTTCTCATTTGCAACACCTTCAAATGGATGGGATTTCCCTAGCCAAAGCAAATTACTGGGTAGATGTCATTCTAAGTCTCCCAAAACTATCATATTTAAGTCTAGAGGAATGTGATCTCTCACAGCTCATGCATCCATATTCTTCATTTCTTAACTCTTCTTCTTCATCTATTCAATATCTATATCTTCGTAATAACAATCTCAACTCATCCATGTATCGTTTGTTGTTCCCATTAACAAGCAATAGACTTCTCAAACTTCATCTCTCTCACAACATGTTAGATGGGATACCCAAATATCTTGGTAATCTCTGTAGTTTGACAGATTTATATCTCGAAAACAATCAGATAGCTGTCAAATTTTCTGATTTGCTAAACAATTTGTCTGGATGCACATTAGTTACATTGCGAAGTTTGAGTGCTCTGGATAGCCAATTTACAGGGTCAGTTTCTGATGAGATCCAACAGTTTTCATCGCTAGAGTTCTTGAACCTATCTGGTAATCACTTAAGTGGGACTATGAGTGAAAAAGTGTGGGAATTACCCAATCTTCAACATCTAGATGTTTCTTCCAACTCTCTTGTCATCACTGCAAACGTTGGAAAGCCAAAGATTCCGTACATAGATCTTTCAAACAACTCACTTGTAGTGAGTCCTTCCAAAGCTCATATGTCAAACATTTACTACGTAGAGTATCTTGATTTGAGTGCTTGCAATGTTGGGCCTCTCTACCCCAAATGGATCCAAACATACAAAAATCTTACTTATCTTGATATCTCCGGTAATCGAATTTTTGACACAATTCCTGTTCGGTTTTGGAAGACATGGCCTTCACGAGTAATATATTTGAATATCTCTTCCAACAACATTAGTGGGAAAGTACCGGATTTATCATCAAATTTCGACATCTGTCCAACAATAGATTTGAGTTCCAACAACTTCTATGGGCCGATACCAAATGTTCCTTCCGCTTTGATATCATTGAATCTTTCCAAAAACAAATTCTATGGTGGAATATCCTTCCTATGCCAAATTGTTGGCGGGTTCTTGACATTTCTTGACCTCTCCCACAACTCTTTAACTGGACAACTTCCCGACTGCTTGTGGCATTTCAAAGAACTACGAGTTCTTAACCTAGGACACAACAATTTTTCAGGAAGGCTTCCTGCATCTATAGGATATTTGTTTCAGCTGCGGGTATTGGATTTGTACAACAATAGCTTCTCTAGAGAATTGCCTTTGGCTTTAAAGAACTGCACGCGCTTAACGTTTTTGAATTTAGGGGCCAACAAGTTCTCTAGTTATGTGCCTGTTTGGATTGGGGAAAACTTAATAGGGTTGTATGGTCTTATCCTAAGATCGAACAACTTTTTTGGACCCATTCCTTTACAACTATGTCATCTCGTGAGCCTTCAAATCCTTGATTTGTCGATCAACAACCTCCATGGAACCATCCCACCATGTGTGAACAATTTCACCGTCATGGTTCATGGAAGTTTGTTTTCGGACAATTTTATGCATGCTTACATGAAGGCTTTCTATGAAACTGGTTATACTACGGAGTATGGTACTTATGTTGACAACGCGATAATGGAATGGCAAGGAAGTGAACGCGAACTAACAAGCACCCTAGGATTGTTGACGAGTATTGATTTATCAAGCAACAACTTAACGGGACAAATCCCAAATGAATTAACCGATCTTCATGAATTGCTTGCACTGAACTTGTCAAAGAATGCTCTACTTGGAGAGATTCCACGAGAAATTGTTGAGATGAAAAAACTTTTAACTTTGGATTTATCTAGAAACAATTTTTCAGGAGGAATACCATCAAGCATGTCTCAGACGACTTCATTAAATTGGCTAGACGTATCATATAATAAGTTGTCTGGACGAATTCCATCTAGCACTCAACTCCAGTCCTTTGAACCTTCAAGGTACATTGGCAATGCAGGACTATGTGGACCGCCCATTACCAAAAGTTGTCCTGGAGATGAAGTACCATCAATGGCAGGTGAAAGTGAAAGTGGTGAGGAAAGCATAGATGAACTTCGGAGATGGTTTTATATCGGCGGGGGTACTGGTTTTTCCCTTGGATTTTGGATGGCATGTGGCGTTTTACTTCTCAACCGTCGTGGAAGACATGCTTTTTTTCCCTTTGTTGATTTCGTGAAAGATTGGCTTTATGTAAAGGTGGTGGTGATTATTCGAAAATTGGAGAGGGTTACAGTCACATAGTGGTCTATAGTTCGTTCTTCTTGTTTGTTGGTGTATTTACGTTGTTTTAACTACTTGTTCTTGTTGTTATTTGGGTGCTAGATATGAAGTATTTGTATTTGGTAGGGTGTTTAAATCGCAATTATATATGAATAAAATTGCCACCAACACCATGGGTGGCCATTTGGTTGTGGCGTGTAAAATAGGGCAGACCTACAACAGGTTATACCTACAGTTGTAACTGATGCAAAACCAAAGCGAACACCATTATTAATAGCTACACAAATATTAAGTGTTAAGTAAATCCTCCAACTATTCTCTTATTGAGATATTTTTGGAATGTAGATTATTAGTCTTTTTATAGGGCTTGTTATATATAACACTTTGTTCAAAAGTGTATTATAAAACATTAATAACATAATTTATTTCTCTGTATCCCCCCGGGTCTTTGCCGATTCTAACAGGTAAGATATTTTCCTCCAAAATCTCTGTTTTCAATTATTAGGTTTGATGCTTCTCAATTTTTGTGTTTGGTGTTTCACCATTTGGATTTGGGTTTGATTGTTTTTGGTATCAGGGTCTATTCATTATTCTTTGTTTGGAATGTGTTATTTATATATTAAAATGAGTTGAATTAAGCTTCCAAATCATGGATGGGTATGTTCGCATTATTTTTTTTTAGGGCAAATTAACGCGTACACACGTTCCAGCAGTATCGGGCCTCAAGAAAGTGTCATCCGTGTGAATTGAACCCTTTGTAGTGTGGCTTTCACCCCACACCCCCAACTCCCCAAGGATATTTATCTATCCAACTGAGCTAGCCCTTTTGATATGTAAGCTTTATTTTATTTGGTATAAAATCATTAATTTAATAATTGAGAGTCTAAGGGGCCGTTTACTTGACGCTTACTCGGTAAGTGCTTATTGGGTCAATTTACCTTCCGGGATGAACATGACAAGGAATAGAATCTTACCCGGTAAGAGCGAAGACATGAATAAAGTGTCTTATCCGGTAAGGGTCCATAGTTCGTTCTTCTTGTTTGTTGGTATATTAACGTTGTTTTAGTTACTTGTTATTTTTGTTATTTTGGTGTTGGAGATATAGTGTTTGTCTTGTATTTGGTAGAGGGTTTTAAGCCCCCAAGTATGAATAAAATTGCCACCAACACCATGATTGGCCATTTGGTTGTGGTGGGTAAAATAGGATAGAACTACTACAGGTATAACCTATTGTTGCAACTTTCTTAGTACCATAAACTTGGTCAAACTGATGAAAAACAAAAGGTATGACCATTATTAATAACTGCATGATACATGGGCCTCAACATTAACCACAAATATTAAGCATGCTATGTAAATCTTCTGAGCTTGATGTTTCATGATTTGGATTTTGTGTTTGATTGTTTTGGTTATGAGGGTATATTTCTTTCTCTGTTTTCATTTGTTTGCCTTATATATGTAAAGTAGCATCACCTATCAAGGTATCCATGGCTTGCATTATTATACATTATATTGTGTTTGTTTATTAAAGGGTATTAATGATAGCAACTGCTTGAATAATTATGGGTCATTCTTCAAGATTATGATAAAACATCAATAATCACAGAGAAGGAAACAAAGCCATTCATCTCTAACATTCAGACTTCATTTGCCATTGACCTTATATTTTTTACAACGAATAATCTTGGAAAAAAATTTATATATCAAGAAGCATTCTTTATCTGTTGTTGGAATGGTACCATTATTAAAATATCGACTTACCGATCAGTGAAAAGAGCAGCCCAGCCGGAGAAGCTTAGGCAGAAGCGGAAACAGGGGCAGATCACGAGAGCGGTTTATCCTCAGAAACGATTGCGGGATTGTTAAAAAGAGAAGCCAAGAATCAAAATAGTGAACAAATGTTGTAATTTTAAGTCTTGAATCATCATTTCAAGTTGCAATTGAAAGAAATTTTATTTTTATTATCTGTAAATAAAAAGCTCATATTAATAGATATATTTTGTGTTTCTTAATTGAATCTTCAAATTTGAATTTCAATTTTAGCAATTACTTGTATATTCATTGTTCACGTGTAAAATATATATTTGTAGACATTTGTGAATATGCAAATAATCACATGTAATATATATATACCTCTATATAGAGGGAGGTTCAAATGTAAACTCTATATTTCGTGTAAACTATGTAAACCAATCCACACCATTGATTTTCAAAAACGTTTCCATATTTCACATTTTCATATTTCCATAATCATTGACTTACCATATATTTCACATTTCCATATTTTCTATGAATCCATATCCTCCTTTGATTTTTTTGATCAAGGGCCACGATGGGTTTACATAGTTTACACGAAATATAGAGTTTACATTTGAACCTCCCTCTATATTCTTATGTAAGCATACTTATGGTTTGATGTTTCACAATTTAGATTTGAGTTTGATCTTTCTGTGTTTCCATTTGTTTGCTGTATATATGTAATGTCTATCAAGGTAGCATTTTTCATCACCATTATTGAATTATGACATGCTTTTTTCCACTTTGTAAATAGGTTGAAAGATGGGGTTCATGCATACATGATTGTGTATATTTTTATTCTTCTATTTTTACTTATGGCTTCAAGCATAAATGTTTTTTTATATCTACTTAATGCTGCTCTCATTTCTGGTGATTGAGATATAGTACTTGTATCGGTAAGGGTACGTATTATGTCCCACTTATCGGGTCAAAGCGACGTTTATTGAAAGATTGTGTTTTTTGATGTAACGATGGATCCAAATTCCGAGATCAAGTGCTCCAAGTTGTGAGCATGCAGACAATAAACCATGGTTACTCTATCGGGTTTAATATTTTATGGAACGTAGCCAATGCATCTTTAAAACGTTTGGCTTGAATGTAGCCACCGATCATGGCGTTCCATTGAACCACGCCTCTCTCAGGCATTTCATCGAACAGTTTTTTTGCTGCATCCACACGGCCGTGTTTACCGTAACCAACAACCATGGTGGTCCAAGAGACGATCGTTTTCTTATCCATCTTGTTGAATAAGCTCTCGGAAGCCTCCATATTCCCACACTTCACATACATGTCCATTAGTGCATAACTAAGCGGAACCGTCATCTTTATTCGATTTTCTTCGACATATCGATGAAATTTCATCCCAAGACTCATGTTTTCCAGCTGAGCATAACAAGATATCATCACTATCATGGTGACTTCATCTGGCTTAATCCCATCTTGATCCATCTCCCCGTACAATCTCAAGGCCTCCCATGGCCTCTTGCTCCTAGCGTATCCATTAATAATCGAGTTCCAAGACACCAAATCTCATTGACAACTTTCATCAAACACTTTGTGTGCACAACACTTAAGCAACAAAGAATACGTGTGATTATCCGGTTGTAACCCTTTGCTCCTTGTTAACATCTCCCTATAAAAAACAAAACTTTCTTCTGGTTTTTCGGTCTCAATGTAACCCCTAATTGTTACATTCCATGAGAACACAGTTGGTTCTGTAAATTATACAACATTCTTTTACAGTAATCAAGATTTCTTGATTCTGAAATGGCACAAAAGGCAACTAACCGGCTTGCGGTTAATCCGTCAGAGATTAATCCCGTTACGATCATTTTGCGTTTGGATTTGTTTCATTTGAGTCATTGATCTGCATATTTCCAGTAGAGATAACAGTGGGTTCGAGAGGATGAAAGAGTTAGTTGTGTTCCAGTTGGTGGGTGGAAATACCAAAGTTGAAGCCGGAATCGGAATCGGAATCGGAATGGTGAAAGGGTGAAGAAGTCAAAGGGATGAATGGAAGTTTGAGTTTAGGAGTTGGCCCATAGCCCAGGCCCATATACAAGTCCAGGCCCATGCCATAATCATAAAAACCCAAATTATCTTATATATTTTCTTAAATGGTTATTTTATTTGAGTCAAGTTGTTTGTTTGTATTTATATTACATAACTAGATACGTATACGTATGATGCGGCACAAAACATCTTAATCTATTAAGTAGTTCAATAGATTATCTTATTTCGTATTAGTTTTATGAGTTTATATGCAATGCAAATATTAACTTGAACAATGTCAAAATAAAATTAATTAGTTAAAATAATTTTGTTAAAACTCAATAATTATCTTGATATAATTTACATTTTGAATAAGTAAAAAAAATTAATAAAATTTATCAGATATATTGACATGGAGCTTAGCATAAAACTACCTAGTAATAACAACATATGAGTTGTTTTTCTTATATTATTAAGCATATTTGTAATGTTCAAGAATTTTAAAAAGTCATAGAAGCTCTTGGTCCAACTTAAAGTTATATGTCTAGCTTTCATAGTTTGTCCGTATATAGTGTCACTTGGTTGTATTTGGTTATGGTTGATCTAATAAAGTTGCTTGCCGTTCAAAAAAAATTTAGGTATGTGTAATGAAAATCTTCATCTAAAAAAAAAACAAATCAACGTATATTCATGATTTTTCAGTGTGAAATGCACAAAACTAAATTATTTCTATCACATTCAGGGACCAAAGTGCATCGCATCAAAAGTTGAAAATTTTTCTACACTTCAATTTTTATGCGTCTTTGAAATATCTCATCATCAAAACGAAAGAAAATGTTGTACCATAGACTCAAAAATATCCCATCACAAAAACTAGATATTGACATCTCATTTCTATTTTGTTGAAAAAACTCTATAAAGCCAACAAACTATTCTATTTTAAATGATTAAATCTTGAACCATTTTTTATTGGAAAAAGTTGAGAAATTATTCACATTTTGAATGATTAAGTATCTGAACTATTTTTTTAAATTAAAAAACCTATCAAACATTCTTATTTTGAACGATTAAGTTCTTGAACATTCTTTTTTCAATAAATATAGTATTAAACTTCCAAGAACTAGTTACCTACATTATTTCCTAGAGTTATTCTCACATTATTTGAGAACCAAAACCTATCAACATTATCGAAAAAGAAATCATTCACTAAGTACAAAATTACAAGACTTGGAGTCAACCGACATTTAATTGTGGATCATTTCCTCAATTCTTTGACTTTTCTCTTGTATTATTTTTCCAAATTCTATGAAAACTAAGTTCTTGTGAAAATTTAACATATAGTAACGTTTTAATTAGGGGTGTAAATGAGCCGAGACAACTCGCGAGCTACCCGAGATCGACTCGGTCAAAACTCGATCAAAACTCGACTTGAATGAACCCGGTCAAAACTCGACCCGAATAAAACTCGACTCGAGATACTAAGGACTCGACTCAAACTACCTGATACTCGGCTCGACTCGGCTCAATCCAAGAAAACTCGCGAGCTACTCGAAATTGACTCGGTCAAAACTCGGTTAAAACTCGACTCGAATGAACCTGGTCAAAACTCGACTCGAATAAAACTCGACTTGAGATACTAACGACTCGGCTCGAACTACCTGATACTCGACTCGGCTCGACTCGTTTACACCCCTAGTTTTAATATGCATCAAGTTGGATCTATTTGGTCCATAAACTTCAAATTTTACATACATGTAATTAATATTTAAAACAATAAAGATCAACAAAAAACAAAATTATGTTCAAGATTTCCTTGTGAAATGCATAAACAAAGTAGTTTAAGGGGTCAATTACCAAACACTTATCAAGTCGCTTACCTTATGAGATGGGCATGATACAAACCAAAAGTCTTATCCGATAAGAGGAATGACAAAATCTGAACTACTTATAAGGTAAGTGTGAGAGAAGACTCTTACCCGTTTAACGATTGAATAAGAGATTACAAAAATCCACTTCGATGGTTGAGAATGTGACCAGACAAGTAAAATGGGGCAAGGACTGAAATGCTCGCCAGTTTAACTGGGTTAACCGTGTTTTTTTTTTTTTTTGTTATAGTTAAATAATTTGTAAATACTTTTGTATTATGTTATTTTTAAGTAGTTCTCAATATTATTTCACATATTTTGAGAATAAAAGTTGCAACTTGCATACCAACGGTGAATTACAATTATTAGATAAATATCTATAATTCACCCTTTTCAATTGTCATTTTTCTAAAATCCATCTTAAAAAAGTCTCCAAGGCTAGATTCAAATGACCTTTTGGCTACAATTGCTTAGATAAGTATCTATCATCCAGCCCTTTTGGCTGTCATTTGTAAAGTCTATCTAAAGAAAGTATCAACACTAACAATCAATAACATTATCAATATCATTTTCATGGAAAGAAAAAAATGGATATACAAAAAACGGATATTAATTCTATATGTGCTTTTGTTTCAAATTAGACACTTATGTTATTTAATTTGATTAAAAAAGGAACATAAGTGATTCGATTCTAAAAACATATGATACTGTAGTTGTTAATTAGTGAAGCTATATTAAAATGCAAAGAGAGGAATGTAAGGTCGTTTTTGGTATGTATATATAGTAATTTAATTAGGAGTCTTGAATCTTAAGATGTTAAGAGCATGGGCAATTTAGAAATCAATGGTGAGTCATGGTGAATGTTACTAAATATAGAATAAATTGTACAACATGTGAAATCCTTCTTTCCTAAACAAAGTAACCACTACTGTAGTTGCCTTCAATAGGATCGAAGGGTTTAATCACTAGAACAAAATGAATCCTTTATGTCCATGAGCCTATGCCTCTTTTAGTATAGTGTTGTGTAACCAACGTTACCCATTTTAATGGGTCAACCCGAGACCGGCTTATGCTGGAACCTGAATCCCATAAATCTGGACCCAACACCTTCTTACCAATTTATTTTCAAAAAAGGAAAAAAAAAATCTTAAAACAAATCTTTACTAGGTGCATCTTCCCTTTGTCTCCCCTACTATTTGCTCTGTTCTTTTATGTTGGTCGATCTCTCTACATTTCATCATAATCACACATAAAAGATAATTTAATCCATTAACAATATAAGGAGAAATGAACTTCCCCATATCCCGATTAAGGGTAGAATCGGAAAGTAGTAACTTAATTTTGAAAATG
Organism: Centaurea solstitialis; assembly: GCA_030169165.1. Classification (NCBI taxonomy): domain Eukaryota; kingdom Viridiplantae; phylum Streptophyta; class Magnoliopsida; order Asterales; family Asteraceae; genus Centaurea; species Centaurea solstitialis. The sequence goes on from CM058042.1 coordinate 9,970,517, forward strand.
AATGCTCTTTATGAAACCACTATTAATTAAAAGTGCCAAGTAATTATACAAAGTATCATGTAAATAAAGCTACAGGACACTGACACTTTTGGAGACTCGAATCGGAATTCAAATAAGAAATAATATTCTAAAATATCGACTTACCAAGAGGATTTGTAGGATGGATTGACCAAGACTTCCATTGAAGTTTTGGAAATTCATGGACACTTCAAACCTGAAATTATATTATATATACCTTCCTTCATTTGGTATATGTATGCAAACAACCATTTTATTAAAGAAATCAAGTCACCAAAAATATTAAAATAATCTATTTTGATAAATTTAAGCTATGATTTGGTCTTACAACTTTATTATTATTATTATTATTGTCTTGCTATTTGCCACTTGTTTATCTATTGACAGCAGCAACCAATTGGCAGAAGCAGCAGCAACAGATGGTAATATTGGTGCCAATGCCATCAACAAGAAGTCATGCTTCTACAAGGAGAAACAAGCTCTCCTTCATTTCAAAGCTTCCATTTCTCAAGACTTTTATGGCAGACTCTCAACATGGAGAGTTGAAGATGATGACTGCTGTAACTGGAGTGGAATCACCTGCAACAACCAAACACATCATGTCACAGAGCTCCAGTTACAGGACGGTTTTCTTGAAGGTGAGATTAACCCTTCATTGGTTAACCTAAGCTACTTGAATCATCTTGACCTTTCCTGGAATTATTTCAATGGAACCTTTCCCAAGTCCATTGGTTCCTTGACCCAATTAAGGTACCTGGACCTTTCCTACAACTTCCTTCATGGAAACATTCCTCCAGAATTTGGAAATCTCATAAGCTTGCGATATCTTTCACTTCGAACCTATGATGAAAGCTCATCTATGATTGAGATTGAGAACCTAGATTGGCTGTCTAATCTTTCTAATTTGCAACACCTTGATATGTCTAGGATTTCCCTAGCCAAAGCAAATCATTGGGTAGATGCAATTCTAAGTCTCCCAAAACTATCATATTTAAGTTTATGGAAATGTGATCTCTCAGAGGTCATGCACCCATATTCGTCATTTCTTATCTCTTCTTCTTCATCTATTGAATATCTATATCTTGGTAATAACAATCTCAACTCATCCATGTATCGTTGGTTGTTCCCATTAACAAGCAATAGACTTCTCAAACTTGGTCTTTCTTACAACATGTTAGATGGGGTACCCAAATATCTTGGTAATCTCTGTAGTTTGACAGATTTATATCTCCATAACAATCAGATAGCTGTCAAATTTGCTGATTTTCTAAACAATTTTCTTACAACATGTTACATTGCGAAGTTTGAGTGCTCGGGATAGCCAATTTACAGGGTCAGTTTCTGATGAGATCCAACAGTTTTCATCGCTAGAGTTCTTGTACCTATCTGGTAATCACTTAAGTGGGACTATGAGTGAAAAGGTGTGGGAATTACCCAAACTTCAAAATCTAGATGTTTCTTCCAACTCTCTTGTCATTACTCCAAACGTTGGAAAGTCAAAGATTTCGTACATAGATCTTTCAAACAACTCACTTGTAGTGAGTCCTTCCAAAGCTCATATGTCAAACATTTACTACGTAGAGTATATTGATTTGAGTGCTTGCAATGTTGGGCCTCTCTACCCCAAATGGATCCAAACATACAAAAATCTTACTCATCTTGATATCTCCGGTAATCGAATTTTTGACACAATTCATGTTCGATTTTGGAAGACATGGCCTTCACGACTAAGATATTTGAATATCTCTTCCAACAACATTAGCGGGAAAGTACCGGATTTATCATCAAATTTCGACATCTATCCAACAATAGATTTGAGTTCCAACAACTTCTATGGGCCGATACCGAACATTCCTTCCACTTTGACATCATTGAATCTTTCCAAAAACAAATTCTATGGTGGAATATCCTTCCTATACCAAATTGTTGACGGGTTCTTGACATTTCTTGACCTCTCCCACAACTACGAGTTCTTAACCTAGGACACAACAATTTTTCAGGAAGGCTTCCTGCATCTATAGGATATTTGTTTCAGCTGCGGGTATTGGATTTGTACAACAATAGCTTCTCTAGAGAATTGCCTTTGGCTTTAAAGAACTGCACGCGCTTAACGTTTTTGAATTTAGGGGCCAACAAGTTCTCTAGTTATGTGCCTGTTTGGATTTGGGGAAAACTTAACATGGTTGTATGGTCTTATCCTAAGATCGAACAACTTTTTTGGACCCATTCCTTTACAACTATGTCATCTCGTGAACCTTCGAATCCTTGACTTGTCGATGAACAACCTCAATGGAACCATCCCACCATGTGTGAACAATTTGACTGTCATGGTTCATGGAAGCTTGTTTCAGAGCAATTTTATGCATACTTATAGGAAGGCTTACAATGAAAGTGATTATACTAAGGAGTATGGTACTTATGCTGACAACGCGATTATGGAATGGCAAGGAAGTGAACGCGAACTAACAAGTACCCTAGGATTGTTGACGAGTATTGATTTATCAAGCAACAACTTAACGGGACAAATCCCAAATGAATTAACCGATCTTCATGAATTGCTTGCACTGAACTTGTCAAAGAACGCTCTACTTGGAGAGATTCCACAAAAAATTGGTGAGATGAAAAAACTTGTAACTTTGGATTTATCTAGAAACAATTTTTCTGGAGGAATACCATCAAGCATGTCTCAGATGTCTACCTTAAATTGCCTAGACGTGTCACATAATAAGTTGTCTGGAAGAATTCCATCTGGCACTCAACTCCAATCCTTTGAACCTTCAAGGTACATTGGAAATGCAGGACTATGTGGACCACCCGTTACCAAAAGTTGTCCTGGAGATGAAGTACCATCTATGGCACGTGAAAGTGAAAGTGGTGAGGAAAGCATAGATGAACTTCGGAGATGGTTTTATATTGGCGGGGGTATTGGTTTTGCCGCAGGATTTTGGATGGCATGTGGTGTTTTACTTCTCAACCGTCGTGGAAGACATGCTTTTTTCCCCTTTGTTGATTTCGTGAAAGATTGGGTTTACGTAAAGGTGGTGGTGATCATTCGAAGATTGGAGAGGGTTGCAGGCACATAGTGGTCCATGGTTCGTTCTTCTTGTTTGTTGGTTATTAACGCTGTTTTAGTTACTTGTTATTTTTGTTATTTCAATGTTGGAGATATAGTATTTGTATTGTATTTGGTAGGAGGTTTTAAACTCCAAGTATGAATAAAGTTGCCACCAACACCATGGGTGGCCATTTCCTTGTGGTGTGTGAAATAGGGCAGAACAACAGCAGATATAAACTGTTGCTGCAACTCTGTTTTAGTATCATAAACTTACTTAAACTGTTGGAAAACCAATGGTATGACCATTATCAATAATTGACCGACGAACGTCAACGTTAACCACAAATGTGTTATGTATATCGTCCGACTAATCTTTTATTCAGATATATTTGGAAAGTATTCTAATATATTTGTGTTTTTTAATCGAATCTTCAAATTAGCAATTCATTTTCAACAATTACTTGTATATTCATTGTTCACATGTAAAATGTATATTCGTAGACATTTGTGATATGCAAATAATCACATGTAATATATATTCTTATGTAAGCATACTTATGGTTTGATGTTTCACAATTTAGATCTGAGTTTGATCTTTCTGTGTTTCCATTTGTTTGCTGTATATATGTAATGTAGCATCACCTAACAATTCAAGCTAGCATTTTTCATCACCATTATTGAATTGAGACATGCCTTTTTCCACTTTGTAAATAGGTTGAAAGATGGGGTTCATGCATACATGATTGTGTATATTTTTATTCTTCTATTTTTACTTATGGCTTCAAGCATAAATGTTTTTTATATCTACTTAATGTTGCTCTCATTTCTGGTGCTTGAGATATAGTACTTGTATCGGTAAGGGTAGTTATTATGTAGCAATTATCGGGTCAAAGCGACGTGTATTGAAAGATTGTGTTTTTTGATGTAACGATGGATCCAAATTCCAAGATCGAGTGCTCCAAGTTGCGAGCATGCATACAAGCAATAATACATGGTTACTCCATCGGGTTTAATATTTCATGGAATGTAGCCAATGCATCTTTAAAACGTTTGGCTTGAATGTAGCCACCAATCATGGCGTTCCATTGAACCACGTCTCTCTCAGGCATTTCATCGAACAGTTTCTTTGCAGCATCCATACGGCCGTGTCTACCATAACCGACAACCATGGTGGTCCAAGACACGATCGTTTTCTTATCCATCTTGCTGAATAAGCTCTCCGCAGCCTCCATATTCCCACACTTCATATACATGTTCATTAAGGCATTACTAAGCGGAACCGTCCTCTTAATTCGATTTTCTTTGACATATCGATGAAATTTCATCCCAAGATTCAAATTTTCCAGCTGAGCACAAGAAGATATGATCGCTATCATGGTGACTTCATCTGGCTTAATCCCATCTTGCTCCATCCGCCCGTACAATCTCAAGGCCTCCCATGGCCTCCCGCTCCGTTAATAATCGAGTTCCAAGACACCAAATCTCGTTGACAACTTTCATCGAACACGTTGTGTGCATCTTCTAACTCTCCACATGACACCAGCAAATGAATAATGGCATTATTCACATAGACATCAGAATCGAACCCCAAATCTTCAAAATCTTTGTTTGAGTTTCTTATTCATAAAAAAAATGTAAACCATCGACTGAACAGAATCCACCATTTTCACAGTTTGATAAATCAAGTAAAAGAAGTTACATATCTATATATTTTCCAACTATTTCTACTTGCTATCATTTGAAATCCATTAATTTTTTTTTCTTCTAAAATTTCATGTTTCTTTCTTGTCCTACAAATAAAATTAGACAAACTAGATTTTTATTTATGTTAATGCTTTTTATGATATGTATTTTATATAATTGGTGGATGAGAATAGGACATACGAAAATGGAGCATGCGATTTTTATCCTTTAACAAAACCTCAATGTTCCAAGATAAAAATGAACAGTTCATCAAATAACGGAAGTTTTTGTTCAGTTGACACAAACCCTTAAAACTATTAAAACTCGTGTGATTATTAAAACCTAGTATGTGTACAAACTCAAGGCGGGTGTTGGACTACTTACAACCCGGATTTTGCAAGTTGCATGAAACATGCCATTAAATCTGGCCACTTGTAACTAACATGTTCCAAGAGGCATTGGACATACCATTAAACAACACTCTACTAAAACATTATACAGATACCTACTTATATCATGGTCAATAAAAAGACTAAAATAGTTGTTGGAGCATGATGAATCGATGTCACGAATGGTGAAGGCATGAGCTTGGACTTGTATACAAGTGATATGGGCTCAGTCTTTCAAATTAGCTATCTGGTGGTATGTATGTATGTATATAAATTGTCCTCGTATCCCGCCCGTATCAGGTTCATATGGTTAGAGCAAAATTCATTTTTAGTCCATGTGATTTTTAAAAGAAAATCATAAATTAATAAAAAGACTAAAATACCCTTAAAAGTTAACTCAATTAATACATGTTTAGGACATAGGGACCAAAGGCGTGTGAAAACGTAATTGACCATGACTTTGGAAGTCTTTAAACATCTAAAAATAAGCCCTTGTGGTTTATATGAAAAAAACTGTTCACACCTATGAAAAAAAAGTGTTAAATATTGTATAGTTCAGGGACCCTCTTTGTAACCTTTGTATCTATTTATTGTCATCAATACACGCAACCCTAATCAAGGGTTTTCCACACATTCTCACATGGTATAGAGCCAACTAAGAAATACCCTAAGAAAACCCTAATTTTTTTTTTTTTTTTTACCTTTCCCAGCCGCCGCCGCCGCCGGAATAACTCCGGCAGCCGCCACCGTCGCCGGTGGAACTCCATCGGACCTTCTCTTCTCCTCTTTTCCGGTGATCTGCTGTTCCGCCGTCACGTCGCCGCTTTCCTTCCCTCTCACGATCGTCTCCCAGCAACGAAGCTCTTATCGTCGCACCGCCGCCTCCTGTTCCGACGACAACACTGTCGCCGTGACCGTCGCCCCAATCGCCGCCGCCATCTCCTCTGCCGGAGACGTCTTAATCGCGTCGTGACTGTCGCCGTGACCGTCGCCCTAATCGCGTCGTCATAGCGACGTTTCACGCCGGCTCCTTGCCTGATCTGTGGTGTACCGCCGTCACCTCGCCGGAGACGTCTTGCCGCCCGCCTGCGGTCTGATCCTCGCTTGACCTCGCCGGAGACGTCTTGCTCGCCTGAACCTCGCCGGAGACGTCTCCCCTGCCCCTCGTCGGCGACGTCTTGCTCACCTGAACCTCGTCGGAGACGTCTTCCCCGCCTGATTTCTGATTACTCTCCACAGGAGATTTAATTTTTTTTTTTTTCTCTTTCTATCTAAGGTGTATTGTGAAAGACAAAACCAAGGTTGTGTCTTTAAGAAGACAAAGCTCCTGTAGTGCTGTCAAATCACTAAAGAGAAGTCAGAAGTCAGAAAAGAAAAAAGAAAAAAAAAAAAAAAAAAAAAAAAAAAAAAAAAAAAAACAAAAAAAAAAAGAAAAAAAAAATAGGTGTGTTCTTTTCAGATTGTGTCGGTACCCTCGCATCGCCACTGTTTTGCCGCCGGCTACCGAGCTTTCCGATCGCCCGCTGTCATCTCGCTACCGAGTGTAGGGTTTGTGGTACATTACTTTCCCTCTACCTGCGGTTAAGCACTTTGCCTTTTATTTTGTCTTCTTGTTAAGGTTATTTTTCGTTTTCCGTTTGTTGCAATGACTTCCTCACCTGCCTCATCCACCCTTTCTAGCCCTACCGCTAGCCAGCTTGTTTTTGCCCTCACCAACGTTTACTCACAGTTTAGCTTTAAACTTTCATCTGATGGGTCCAAATATAAGCTTTGGCGCCGCATTTTCCTTGATATGTGTAAAGGAGCCAAAGTTTATGGTCACATTACTGGCAAATCCAAACCTGCAAGTGATAATGATGAGGACTGGGAGGCCATTGACTCCCGTATAAAATCCTGGTTTTACTCAACATGTGATGCAAACCTTTTGCAAATTATTTCCAGTGATGACTGTACTGCCAAAGATTTATGGGATAAGCTTGATGAATTTTTTCTCAATAACAAAATGTCTCGAATGCTTCAGCTTCAAGAGCAGTTTCGTAACACAAAAAAAGGGACCTCCTCCATCACTGATTTCTGCCATAACTTAAAAAATCTGGCAGATGCTCTGGCTGATTGTGATTCTAAAATCGATGAGATTGAGCTTGTCATGCAAATCCTGCGTCAGTTACCACCCTCCTACCATAGCATCGTTGATGTAATCACAAACACAAAGCCCTTTCCCTCTTTTCTAGAAGCTAAAAACATGCTTCTTCTTCATGAGTCTCGTGAAGAGTCCGTTGAGCCTCACACAGATACCCCACTTACTTCTTCCGCTGCCTTGTACTCCTCTACCCCGTCTGCCCCAAATGGGAAGCCGAAAAATAAATCTAATAAGGGTCGAAATTTTGGGCGAGTTGCTTCCAAAGGGGGGGGGGGTAATACTAATGTTTCTGCGAGCTCTCACTCCTTTGCAGGTACACAGGGTCACTCTCAGGCTTACTTTGGAAACTCACCTGGTCAGGTTCCACCGGCTCAGCCTGGCTTACTTGGTGCACCTCCTGTGCAATCCTTCGGGGCAGGGGCCCAGTCATTTCCGACGATGTTCCGTGCTCCTCAGCATCCCTCGCCGCATACCTTTCTTCCGCCACCAGTGCCGTCATCTTCGTACCTTTACGGGCAACACCAGTCTCCACACCCAGTGCCCGTTCCGTCTGCGTACGGTCAGCCCATGCAGCAGTCCACACCTGTGCCACCGCCTACTCAGCCTTCCTTTGGTGGACATGCCTCCCAGTTCAGTCAGCCTCAATATACTGATTTGTCTTCTGTGTTTCAGGCTATGTCTGTTCAGGCGCCTCAGGACAACAATTTTTACATGGATTCGGGTGCAACCAGGCATATGACTTTCAATCAAGGTACAATGCACTCTCTAACTCCTTGTAACTCTAATTTCATACAGGTTGGTAATGGTGCTATGGTTCCTGCTAGATACATTGGTCACTGTACATTACCCTATTCCTCTTACCCTCTTTATCTTAACAATGTTTTAGTTTCTGATAAACTCATCAAAAACCTTATCTCCGTTCGTCGTTTTACCATAGATAATTCTGTTTCTGTTGAGTTTGATCCGTTTGGTTTCACTGTGAAGGATCTTAAAACAGGGTCTTTTCTCCAGCGTTGCGACAGTGATCACCATGATCTCTATCCCGTCCTCCCTCCCACACCTCGGTCTACTCTTGCCTCGGCTAACGTTGCTGTTTCCTTTGACGTCTGGCATAGGAGGCTTGGTCATCCGGGTGCTGCTATCTTCCAGTTTTTAGTCTCGCGCAAGTTCATTACTTGTTCTAGTCGAACCTCTACTTTATGTCATGCGTGTCAGTTAGGAAAACATTGTCGTTTACCTTTTTCTTTATCTACTACTAAAACCTCTCGTGTGTTTGAACTTATCCATTCTGATTTATGGACCTCACCTGTTACAAGTTTGAGTGGTTATAAATATTATGTACTGTTCTTGGATGATTTTTCTCATTTTTTATGGGTGTTTCCATTACGTGCCAAATCAGAGGTGTTTTCTGTTTTTAAAACGTTTCGCGCCTACGTTCTAAACCAATTTAAAACGGACATTCAGCTTTTCCAATGTGACAACGGTCGTGAGTTTAATAATCAACCCTTCTTGGATTTTTTTAAAACTCATGGCATCAAAATACGTTTTTCTTGTCCATATACGTCTTCACAAAATGGAAAAGCTGAGCGCACCATCCGCACTATTAATAACACCTTACGCACGTCCCTCATACAAGCCTCTCTCCCGCCCAAGTTCTGGGTTGAGGCTCTTCTCTCCTCTGTTCACACCTTTAACTTGCTTCCGTCCACCACCATTCAGTACAAAACTCCTTTTGAGGTGCTGTTTGGCTTCTTTCCTACCTATTCTCACCTTCGTGTTTTTGGTTGCCTCTGCTACCCCAACACCTCACCCACAGCTCCTCACAAGCTTGCCCCGCGATCTTCTGCCTGTGTCTATCTTGGTCCAAGCACTGATCACCGTGGCTATCGTTGTCTTGATCTTATCACCCAAAAGGTAATCATTTCGCGTCATGTCGTCTTTGACGAAACGCACTTTCCATTTCCAGACTTCCAGCCTCACCCATCCGCCGACGACTACGACTCGTTTGCTGTTGATGAGCCTATACCTTCTATATCCCCTCTCGTTGATACTTCCACTAATCCGCGAGAAACTGGTACTCCTTCCTCTCTTTCTCAGTCTCATCATGATGAGCCTTCTAGCACTTCGTCATCATCATCTTCTTCTTCGGCTGAGCATTCCCAACCCTCTGCTGCTCCACCACCTACCTCTACTCATCCGATGACTACTCGTTCTCGCACAGGCTCTCTTAAGCCTAAACAGATCTTTAATCTTTCTGTCACTAGTGACATCTCTCCTATCCCTCGGTCAACTGCTCAAGCAATGTGCGACCCTCATTGGCGGGCCGCCATGGATGCTGAAATGGCTGCCATTCTTTCTAACTTCACGTGGGATCTTGTTCCTAAACCCTCTGATGCTAACATAGTAGGCAATCGTTGGCTGTTTCGTCATAAGTTTGACAGCAATGGACGTCTTGAGCGTTACAAAGCTCGTCTCGTTGCTCAGGGTTTCTCACAGCAACCCGGACTGGACTTTGATGACACTTTCAGTCCCGTTGTCAAACCTGCCACTATTCGCACGGTTCTTAGCATCTCCATCTCCCGCAACTGGCCTATTCATCAGCTTGATGTCAAAAATGCCTTTCTTCATGGTGATCTCACTGAGACTGTTTACATGCGTCAGCCTCCTGGCTATGTAAACAGTTCCTTTCCCGATCATGTCTGTCGTCTACGCAAGGCTCTTTATGGTCTTAAGCAGGCTCCTCGTGCGTGGTATCATCGTTTTGCTGTCTATCTCTTCTCTTTAGGATTTCTTAGCAGTAAGACTGACACCTCTCTTTTCACGTATCATCGCGGATCTGATACTATCTATCTCCTTCTTTATGTCGATGACATTATTCTTACTGCCTCCTCTCCTACTCTTATTTCCATGGTTATCTCTAAGTTATCCTCTGAGTTTCCCATGTCTGATTTGGGTCCGTTATCCTTCTTTTTAGGAATCGCTGCGTCTCGTAGCAAATCCGGACTTTTCCTTTCTCAATCTGCCTTTGCTCAGGAGATTCTAGCACGAGCTGATATGGTTTCGTGCAATCCCTGTAGCACACCGGCTGACACCAAAACAAAGCTTGCCGTTGATGGTGAGCCTGTTCCTGATCCCACCTTATATAGAAGCCTTGCTGGTGCCCTGCAATATCTGACCTTTACTCGTCCTGATATTGCCTATGCCGTTCAACAGGTCTGTCTCTTTATGCATGACCCGCGTATTCCGCATCTCAATGCGCTTAAACGCATCTTACGGTATTTAAAGGGCACTCTTTCTCATGGTCTTCATATTAGGGAGTCTGCCGTTGATCGCTTGGTTGCCTATTCGGATGCCGACTGGGCCGGCTGTCCTACTACACGTCGGTCCACCTCAGGGTTTTGTGTCTATCTGGGTGACAATCTCGTATCTTGGTCCTCCAAACGACAGCATGTCGTTTCCCGCTCTAGTGCCGAGGCCGAGTACCGGGGGATAGCCAATGTAGTTGCTGAAACTGCTTGGTTGCGAAATCTCCTCCTCGAGTTGTGTTGTCCTCTCTCTCGTGCCACTGTTGTCTTCTGCGATAATGTCAGTGCCATGTATCTAGCATCTAACCCTGTTCAGCACCAGAGAACCAAGCATGTGGAAATAGATTTACATTTTGTTAGGGAGCGTGTTGCGATTGGTCATGTGCGTGTTTTGCATGTTCCATCCGCTTATCAGTATGCTGACATTTTTACAAAGGGTCTACCTACGAGTCTGTTCCTAGATTTTAGAAATAGTTTGAACATTCGTTTACCTCCCGATCAAACTACGGGGGTGTGTTAAATATTGTATAGTTCAGGGACCCTCTTTGTAACCTTTGTATCTATTTATTGTCATCAATACACGCAACCCTAATCAAGGGTTTTCCACACATTCTCACAAAAAGCCCCAATTGGCCATGACTTTGGAAGTCTTTAAACATCTAATTACACGCTTAATTAACCTTTTTCAAAGATTTCCATGGAAATTAAGCTTAATTTAATTAAAGTATTCTTTGAATATTGGAAATTTCACGCTTAATTGACCCAAGACTTAATTGATTTATCCTCGTAAAATTTGATAAATACCCTTTAATACATATTTATTATGTTTCTAATAAGTTTGTAGTAACAAAATTTGAACATGAGACCTGTCAATAAAAAACCAATGAACCAACCACTAAACCAATATTGATTTTATGAAAAAAAAATCTTTATACATGTTTTCTTATAAACGTTTGAAATTTTTTCTCGCTCCACCTTTGACAACCGACCCGGTGAGCAAAGCATGGCTAGCAGTGTATTCTATGAATCGAGTGACAACAGGGGAGACGAATCGTATGCCACTGAAAATGAAATAAAAGGGAAATCGGCTTAAGCAGCATGGAATGGATTATGGATAGGAAAAACATCATTTGACCCAATTCATCATAAAAATAAACATGATTGTTTTACTATATTCATGATGAATAAGGTACATGAATTATACACCATTGATGGTAAATATCCCTTGAATATTTGGAACATGGGGTATGCACTGGTTTACAATTAAACATGCCCCATGTAGATATGTAGTATATAATTTTTATGTTAAAATTAGTTCTATGATAATTAAAATATGATACGGATTAAAGCATTTGTGTTAGTCATTTGATCGGATTTATTGAGTAAGACCTACGCTATTAAACAAGGAATTTTGGATTGTGATTTCGAGAATCCGTCGTAATAGTGATTCCAGAAAAGATTGGTATTTAATGAATATGAGATTGGCTATAGACTTAAAGATATTATTAGGTTATAGACTTGGCCCAGTTTAGTTATTAATGTTTAGAAAATACCAAGTTTAAAGACGTCAACAAATCGACTTGAAATGTATAAGAACTCATGTTTTACATTTTTATGTTAAGCGTCTTTGGTTGATTGTTATATGATCATGTAAGAAGTCGTTATACTTTACGAGGAGCGTATCACGGATGCTTAGAATCCTAAGGCCATTTGTTATACTTCCTAACTTCTCTTACTGTACCCATTGTCACATCAGCACCACATCATTCTCCAATTCCTTTCTCTAATACAATACATGTGTTATACCCAACCCAATCTTGCATATACAATTTATTTTATTAAATTATTAATAAAAGAAGAGAGAGAAAGACGGTGAGAGGTTGGGGGGGGGGGGGGGGGGTTACCATGATCGGGTTTGGGAACCTAATGATGGCTACCTAAAGCCTGACCCTAAGGAGGCATGATGGATTCACCCCAAGCATACCCGCTTGGCTCGGGTTATGCATAACGGGCGGTCTAGTTAAGTTTTATATAATGTTTTGTTTGAAAGGTTTTATAAATTGTTCGTATTATATATTTATGTTAGAATGATATATGAGAAAGTGAAGGATACAAATATTTTCACGTACTCAACCAAAATAATTTTACTATAATGCTTTTTAACCGATTTTAATTTCAAAATATACAAAAACTATTGTTAGGTGTGCTTATTTTAATAATCTAAAAAATTATATATAATTAATCCCAATTTGACCTTGACTTGGGGGTCTTTAAATATCTTATCAAAAGTTTAACCTTTTTCAAGATTTCCATGGAAATTAAGATTAATTTAATTAAAGTACTCTTTGGATATTGGAAACTTTTATAGTTTTTGGTTGTTGTGGAATTTGTTTTAACAGAATAAATTAATATACAAAAAGAACCCAACATAAACGGAAAAAAGAGATCGACAAGTGAAATTTCGTAGCAATTTTGGTTGGTTTTGAGACCATAATTTATGGAAAATTAACATTAATAAAACATCCACCGACGTAGCCCAATTTAGGGTACAACTATGTGGTAGATCTATGATCTAGATATCACCACATGCTTATCACGGGGTTCGAACGCGGATAGCCAGGGATTCCATTCACTGACACCCCCAGGATACATGCTGTGTCAGCTCTGATATTAAAAGAGATAATCTTGTCATGGGTAATTCGAAATCAATAATCAATGGTGAATGTGACTATAGCTAGATATAGATTAAAATGTAAAGCATGTATGAAATCCTTCCTTCCTAAACAAAGTATATACAACCACTGTTGTTGCTACCTTGGCACCAATTTATTTTCCAAAATTTAACACTTGTTTTCAAAAACAAAAAAGAAAAATCTTAAATCAGCTTGTATTATTAATATATGGAATGTCTTCCTTTTTTGGGTGTATCTTCCCTTTGTCACTTCTATTATTTGCTCTCTTCTCTTCTGTTGGTTGATCTCTCTCTCTCTACAATTCATCATAAATCACACATAAAAGATAATATAATCCATTCACAATATAAGGAGAAATGAATTTCCCCATCTCCCACGATTAAGGGTAGAATTGGAAAATAGTGACTTACTTTTGAAAAGGAATACTCTTTATGAAACCAATATATATTAACTAATAGTGTCAAGTAATTATACAAAGTATCACGTAATTAAAGCTACTGTTCGCACCGACACTTTTGGAGAGTGGAATCGGATTAAAAATAAGAAATAATATTCTAAAACATCGACTCGGATTTGTAGGATGGATTGACAAAGACTTAGATTGATTTCTTGGACACCTACATGCAAGTCATGGAAACTTCAAATCTAAAACTATATATAAACCTTCATTGGTATATGTATGCAAACAACCATTTTATTAAAGAAATCAAATCATCACAAATATCATATATCTATTTTGATAAATTTAATTAAGCTATGATTTGGTCTTACTACTTTATAATAATTATTATGATTCTCTTGCTATTTGTCACTTCTTCTTCTATTGCCAGCAACAACCAATTGGCGGAAGTAGCAGCAACAGATGGTAACACTAACGGTGCCGGTGCCATCAACAAGAAGTCATGCTACCACAAGGAGAAACAAGCTCTCCTTCATTTCAAAGCTTCCATTTCTGAAGACTTCTTTGGCAAACTCTCAACATGGAGACTTGAAGATGATGATTGTTGTAAATGGAGTGGAATCACCTGCAACAACCAAACACATCATGTCACAGAGCTCCACCTGCAGGAGTATTATCTGACAGGTGAGATTAGCCCTTCATTAGTTAACATAAGCTACTTGAATCATCTTGACCTTTCTGATAATTATTTCAATGGAACCATTCCCAACTTCATCGGTTCCATGACTCAATTAAGGTATCTTGACCTTTCCATTAATTCTTTCAATGGAACCATTCCCAGGTCCATTGGTTCCTTGACCCAATTAAGGTACCTCGACCTTTCCTACAACTTCCTTCATGGAAACATTCCTCCAGAATTTGGAAATCTCATAAGCTTGCGAAATCTTTCACTCGGAACCAGTGAAAGCTCATCTATAATTGAGATTGAGAACCTAGATTGGTTGTCTAATCTTTTTCATTTGCAACATCTTCAAATGACTAAGATTTCCTTTGCCAAAGCAAATTACTGGATAGATGTCATTCTAAGTCTCCCAAAACTCTCACTTTTAAGTTTATGGAAATGTGATCTCTCAGAGGTCATGCATCCATATTCTTCATTTCTTAACTCTTCTTCTTCATCTATTCAATATCTGGACCTTAGTGATAACAATCTCAACTCATCTATGTATCGTTGGTTGTTCCCATTAACAAGCAATAGACTTCTCAAACTTGATCTCTCTTACAACATGTTAGATGAGGTACCCAAATATCTTGGTAATCTCTGTAGTTTGACAGATTTATCTCTCTTTAGAAATCAGATAGCTGTCAGATTTGATGATTTCCTAAACAATTTGTCTGGATGCACATCAGTTACATTGCGAAGGTTGAGTGCTTGGGATAGCCAATTTACAGGGTCAGTTTCTGATGAGATCCAAAAGTTTTCATCGCTAGAGTTCTTGTACCTATCTGATAATCACTTAAGTGGGACTATGAGTGAAAAGGTGTGGGAATTACCCAATCTTCAAAATCTAGATGTTTCTTCCAACTCTCTTGTCATCACTGCAAACTTTGGAAAGGCAAAGATTTCATACATAGATCTTTCAAACAACTCACTTCTAGTGACTCCTTCCAAAGCTCACATGTCAAACATTTACTACTTAGAGTCTATTGATTTGAGTGATTGCAATCTTGGGCCTCTCTACCCCAAATGGATTCAAACATACAAAAATATTACTTATCTTGATATTTCCAGTAATCGAATTTCTGATACGATACCTATTCTGTTTTGGAAAACATGGCCTTCACGATTGAGATATTTGAACCTTGCTTCCAACAACATTAGTGGGAAATTACTAGATTTATCATCAAATTTTGACATCTATCCAACAATAGATTTGAGTTCCAACAACTTTTATGGGCCGATACCAAATGTCCCTTCCACCTTGGTATCATTGAATCTCTCCAAAAACACATTCTATGGTGGAATATCCTTTTTATGCCAAATTGTTGACGGGTTCTTGACATTTCTTGATCTCTCTCACAACTTTTTAACCGGACAACTTCCGGATTGCTTGTGGCATTTCAAAGAACTACAAGTTCTTAATCTAGGACACAACAATCTTTATAGAAAGCTTCCTGATTCTATAGGATATTTGTTTCAACTCGAAGTATTGGATTTATACAACAATAACTTCTCAGGAGAATTGCCTTTGGCTTTGAAGAATTGTATGGGGTTGACGTTTTTGAATTTAGGGGCTAACAACTTTGCTAGTAATGTGCCTGTTTGGATTGGGAAAAACTTAACACGGTTGTATGGTCTTATCCTAAGATCAAACAACTTTTTTGGACCCATTCCTTTACAACTATGTCATCTTGTGAACCTTCAAATCCTCGACTTGTCGATCAACAACCTAAATGGAACCATCCCACCATGTGTGAACAATTTGATTGCCATGGTCAATGGAGGGTTGTTGCAGGAACGTTCCATGCATTCTTATAGGAAGCTTTACAATGGGAGTGCTTATTCTAGTCCGTATGCTACTTATGTTGACAACGCGATAATGGAATGGCAAGGATATGAACGCGAACTAACAAGTACTCTAGGATTGTTGACGAGTATTGATTTATCAAGCAACAACTTAATGGGACAAATCCCAAATGGATTAACTGATCTTCATGAATTGCTTGTACTGAACTTGTCAAAGAACACTCTACTTGGAGAGATTCCACGAAAAATTGGTGAGATGAAACTTATAACTTTGGATTTATCTAGAAACAATTTTTCACAAGAAATACCATCAAGCATGTCTCAGATGACTTCATTAAATTTCCTAGATGTGTCATATAATAAGTTGTCTGGAAGAATTCCATCTGGCACTCAACTCCAATCCTTTGGAACGTCAACGTACACCGGAAATGCAGGACTATGCGGACCTCCCATTACCAAAAATTGCCCCGGAGATGAAGTTCCATCTATAATTGTAGGTGAAAGTGAGAGTATTGAGGAAAGCACATCTGAACTTGACAGATGGTTTTATATTGGTGGGGGAATTGGTTTTGCCACGGGATTTTGGATTGCATGTGGTGCTTTACTTCTCAACCATCATGGGAGACACACTTTTTTTCACTTTGTTGATTTCGTGAAAGATTGGATTTACGTGAAGGTGGCGGTGTTCTTTCGAAAGCTGGAGAGGGTTGCACATACATAGTGGTCTATATCTGGTTCTTCTTTATGACTTCTTGTTTGTTGGTATATTTTTTTTATGTTGTTTTCACTACTTGTTCTTGTTGTTATTTGGGTACTAGAGATTTTGTATTTGTTTGGTAGGGTGTTTTAAATCCCAAGTATGAATAAAAGTGCCACCAACACCAAGGGTGGTAATTTGGTTGTGCTGTGTGAAATAAGGCAGAACTACAAACAAGCAGATCATTTGGTCGCTGAAGATTGATTTATGGAGTTCGATTTAAGTTGCACGGGATGTCTAACTCCATCGTTCATCTTCATGAATTTATATTTTTAGAGAATGTTGCTGGACTTTTACTTGAAATTGTTCTTAATAGAACTCAAAATCCATCCAACTAATCTTTTATTAAGGGGTTGTTTACCAAACACTTACCAAAGGTTTACGAAGTGAGATTACCATACACGATGCATATGGCAAGTACCAAGAATCTTACCGGTAAGGGAAGGTTTTCGTCTCTTACCACGGTTAGAGCTTACTGGGTAAATTATTGCATATGGTACCATTTTGTGAGCTAAAATCTTGCCTGATAAGTACGTGATGGTGCTGAACTTTGCGAATAAGCACTTACAAGGATAAATGTTTGGTAAATGGCCCTAAAATGCTTTTAGAAAGTATCAATATTAGTCCTTTTATAGAACTTATTATATAAAACACTTTTCAATAGTGTCATATAAAAGATTAATAAGATAATTTATTTCTCTGCAACCCCCCGGGTGTTCGTCTATTCAAAAGATAACATCTTTTCCTCAAAAATCTATGTTTTCAAATTATTAGGTTTGATGTCTCTCTATTTTGAGTTTTGATGTTTCACTGTTTGGATTTGTGTTTGATTGTTTTTGGTATCAATATGTATTTCTTTCTGTGTTTTCATCTGTTTGCTTTATATATGTAATTGTAGCCTCACCTATCAAGGTATCCATGGCTTGCATTATTGTAAATTATATTGTGTTTTTTTTATTAAAGGGCATTAGAAAATTATGTTTTGCATTCCAAACACCTTCTCAATTAACTATTTGTTAATTGATGGCAAATATAATTATATGATAATAATTGCTAACAACATCACTATGAATGCTAACCACATACTGGTTACCATTTTTAAGGCAAAGATCATATAGAGCATCACAATCACCAGAGATGGAAACAAAGTCATTCACCTTAACATTCAGGCTTCATCTGCAATTGACCTTATAATTATGATAACGAATTCAATGAACCTAAAAACAAAAAAAAAAAAATCGATTCCGATCAGTAAAGTTACTGGATGAACTGATCCACGTTATTAGGAGGAGATGCACCAAGATAAGATGCATCAAGATGCACCAGATCAATTCCCTACTAAAGCCAAGTTCATGGGAGGGACTTGAGATGAATAAAAGTAATGAATCTAAACTATGAGACCAAAATGGAACCAAATGAAAAACCAAGGGGGTAATATGTAAAAATCAGAAATATGAAACTTGAAGGACCTGTTATGTAATTTGGAATTCCATTGAGGTTTGTTAAATAATCCTTTCATGGTTTGAAACCGAGAATTCGAAACAATTTCAAAGCTACGATTAGGTATGAATTCTTAACCAATCTTTGAATTTTTTATATATGTTTCTGTTCGGTTTTAATTTGGTAATATGATCATATACTCAAATGTTGGTTCCAATAGCATTAAGATTGTCAATTTCGAAGTTTCAATGATGAAATTTTGATGAATACCGAAAACCTAGATCTAAAAAGATCTAAATTAGAACTCGTTTCATAATGGTTTTCACTGTTTTTATGCTAAAATATCGAGCATAAGATTGTAAATATCATCATTAAATAAGAAAAACCCCTTGATTTGAGATCGAAAACCAACCTAGATTAACCAGAAATCGGAGCTCTGCATTGGTTCCGGGTCAAAGAGACAGCATAATCGAGCGGATCTCAGGATCCGATTTTCTGGCCAGCGGATCCGAGTATCGGATCTAGACCAGGCCCGTAGGGTTTATGGGCTTGGACTGCTGGGTTTTGTATAAAAACATTGATTAAATATCTTGTGAGGGTAGTTTTTACTTTTGGTGATTTGAGTAAGAAAAAAATGAAGTCATGGTTGTAGCTATTTACACCCATGTAGCACATACACATTCATGAAATTTTACATGAAGTTACTTAATAATGTTTCATTATTCTTTGTTTGGAATGCGTTATTTATATATTAAAATGAGTTGAATTAAGCTTCAAAATCATGGATGGGTACGTCAGCATTATTTTTTTAACGGCAAGTTAACGCATACACATGTTCCAGCAGTATCGGGTCTCAAGAAAGTGTCATCCGTGTGAATCGAACCCTTGTAGTGTGACTTTCACCCCGCACCCTCAAAGACGCCCCTTTGATTTGTCAGCTTTATTTTTATTTGGTATAAAATCATAAATTTAATAATTGAGAGTCTAAGACTTGAAACCAAGCTAATTAGATAGATGGCATTATTGATGTTGGGTCCATGAATACATGGCATATTAAAAAAAATGAAAAAGAAATCCTACAGAAAGCGTGTGTTGCATCTCACCATGCATGGAACGTGTTTTGTCTTCCTTCAGTAGTGCCTTATAGAAAAACTATAGTCTATAGACTATTGTATAATAATGGAGACACCTTTTACGTCACATCAGACCATGACACACACCAATAACATGCCTTTTTGAACACTAGTCATAACTACATCGATGTATTTTGAAGTCATTATGATTGTTTCAATTTTATAGCAAATTAATTTGTTTTGTTTCTGAAAGTCTTTATTTGAACTTTTTATCCATAAAAAAATTGTAAACCATGGATTAGACATTATCGACCATATTCAAAATTTACAAATCAACCAAGAAAAGTCACATATCATCCCAGCTACTTATATACTCACGTAGCAAGTTTAAGTTTAACATAAAAATTATCAACTTTTATGTAAAATATTTGGGCTATATAACCAACCACTTTTTATATTAGTCAGGATATTTGCAAAATTCAAAATTTTAAAACAGCTAAAAAAGTCATTGATCCAAATTTTGTTTTCACAAACTAAATGTGGGAAGTATGATGAGAAATTTACATTTGGTACTATATTGGTTGCTTTTTGTTCAATAATTTGTTTTGTTGATTTTTATCACGTTATTTGGGGCCGTCGTGTATCACAAGATGAAAAAAAAAAGCATCCAATAAAGAGAAATTATGAAGACCCCCAGTCTTCTTATCCTTCAACTTTCACGCGCCTTGAGATATTCCATTGGTTGACATAATTGAAATAAAATTTATCAAACGAATTGAAATCTACTTGTTTGGTTCGTAGACTCTAGTTTGGAATTAGAATGAAATTTTAATAAATAACTAAAATACCCTCTTAGTAATTTTAAACTTTTTAAACACAAAGTGATTTAATAAATATTCACTTATCACTATATTTTTTCTCAAAAACAAAATAACAATTAGATAATTTAAGAAAATAGTTATTAAATAATTTAATTAATTAATAAAAATTAATACAATAATCGATAAGTCAATTTAATTAATTAATAAAAATTAATAAGGTAATCGATAAGTAAATTAATGGTCAATTATTTAATATTAATTGTTAAATAAATTAATAAAATAACTTATTTGTTATTGTGTTATATTGGATTAAGGGTACATCTGACATTATGAAAAAAGTGGAATCCATTTCATATAAATACGAAGTAGTTGCTAAGGATTGTTGAATTCCTTCATTTGTGGAATTTGATGGAATTTAGAGATTTCATCTATCGAAAAGAATGAACCAAATGAAGGAATTAAATTTGGCCAATGGAATTCAACATTTCATTTCTATCGGATTCTTTTAGAATCTGCAAACCAAATGTCCACCTAAATGTTTGTGTCTAGACTTTAAAGAAAGTGAAAGCAAAATGAGAACTTACAGGTAAAAAGAAGCGACCAAGCTCAAAAAAGGAAGTTAAATTAAAGGTTCCTGCAAATGCCAAGAACAATTGAAATTAAAATTGTAATATAATTTTAATTTGTAGCTAATTATAGGTTAGTATAAAGTCTAATATAGATATATTAAATACATAACTAACAATCATATTCAATTCATAATGCACTCATCTGGTTGCTTTCAAATTAAATGACCTCAACCCAAGCTTAATTGATTCAATCTGGTCTAATTCTGTATCAGGTTGTAATTTCCAAAATTTTGGAAATTTAACAAATTTTGGTCTAATTTCCAAAATTTAACACCTGATTTCAAAAAAAAAAAAAAAAAAAAAAAATCTTAAATCAGGTTGTAATTGTTAATATATTTTATGTCTTCCTTTTCTGGTTGCTTCTTCCTTTTGTCTCTTCTACTATTTGGTCTCTTCTCTTCTGTTGGCTGATCTCTCTGCAATTCATCATAAATCACACATAAAAGATAATATAATCCTTTAACAATATCCATCCTAAGAGGAAATGAATTTCTCCATCTTTGATTAAGGATAGAATTGGAAAGTAGTGACTTACTTTTGAAAACGGACACCCTTTGTGAAACCAATATTAATTAAAAGTGCCAAGTAATTATACAAATTATCAAATAATTAAAGCTACTGGGCGTCGGGGACCGAATTAAAAATAAGAAGTAACATAAAGCAAAAGCATATATATTATAAAATATCGACTTACCAATCAGATTAATTTGTAGGATGGATTGACCAAGACTTACATTAAAGGAATTCAAATCTGAAAACTATATATATATACCTTCCTTCACTGGTATATGTATGCAAACAACCATTTTATTACAAAAATCAAATCAGCACAAATATTATATTTATCTATTTTGATAAACTTAAGCTATGATTTGGTCTTACTACTTTATTATTATTGTTATTCTGTTGCTGTTTGCCACTTGTTTATCTATTGCCAGCAGCAACCAATTGGCGGAAGCAGCAGCAACAACATATGGTAATGCTAATGAAAAAGAAAATGAATATGAGTCTTTATAAGTTTGAACAAGGTGATGTAAAGATGTTCAAGACACAATTTTAAATCAATTTTTATTTTCTTCTTGAAAATTCCGAACACATAATTGTTTGTAATAACAAAAAATAATGATATGATAATAAAGAAATTCTTGGTTGGGGATACAAATTTACTAAAAACACAAACTTGAGGGGTTAATTTTGTTGACTGGTCAAAGTCAAGAAGAGGGAAAATAAATAGGGCTTTTGAAAACCCGTCCGTTTCTAATTCTATGACGACAAGTTCCCCAAATCGATAATCAATCACCGAAATCGTAACGAAAACCTTGAGAAAAAAAATGGAGAAATAAGCAGTAGAAGAACTGGTTATAATTTAGGTTAACCAAAAACCTGGTTAAATATAATTTAGGTTAACCAAAAACCTGGTTGAAACTTAATTGACTAAAATAAGTGGGCTACCATTGTGAATTTAAGACCAATCTTGGTCAGGTTTATAAGAGCCCGTTTATCGAATTGTATTCCTTACTGAATAAGTGTTTACCGACAAAAGATTCACACTCAACTACCTTATTATGTAATATCTTTAGCCTTGGAACTCGTAAGTATTTAATACTCGGTAAGCGTTTAGTGGATAATAGTTATTTCTCTCGCTTACCGAGGTAATAGTCTCGGTCCCTAGTTCTTTGCCTCGTCATACTCAATCTATAAGTTTTTATGATTTTCAATAGGTAGTGAATACTTGTTTTAACCATTTTAGTTTAAATTTTTGTAGCAAGTTGAAGATTAAATTGAAATATATTGAAATTATTATGATTTTCAATCTTATATCAGTCTATTGTAGTTGGTTGGCTTTTTTAGTCTTTTTTTGTTTATGAAAAGTTAAGTTCATTTAGCCCTTCTAATTAAACATTTAATTTGTAATGATCACAGAATCTTATTGATCAAAATTTTGATTCATGAAATCTAACATAAGTTGACTAGCTTTCTTTGATTTCGATCAAATAGTTTGAAATTCAAGAGAACATGTATTGAGTTCACATTTGTATTTTAACTAAACCCTTTAAGTTTCTAATGGTGTGCGGAATTTGATAGTCACTCTTACGCTATCAGTAGCGTAGCCTTCTGAATCCCCAATCCCACTCTGCCACATCAGCGGCGCATCAGCTTTACCATAAACCCACTATAAAGCCCCTACAAGCCCACTTTGTTAGTACCACAGCCCACCAAACTAAATATCCAATACATATATATTTCAATTTTAAAAAAAAAAAAGAGTGTGAGAGAGGAATAGTTTACCCGGCTTGTGGAAGCCGTCCCCCTAGCTCGCGCCAAGCTTGCTCGGTTCCTACCAAGCCTATCGAAACCCGTAGAGGCATTACACATAGCCTTATGTTTTGTTTGGAATTCATGGATTTTATTAAAATCCCACAAGCATAGGATAGAAATATGATATTTGTAGTTGATATCTTGAGAAATATCATGCAGTTTATTTGTAATAATGTTTTATAATATGTTATAATTAAACATTTGTTTCGTAATGATCAATTAATAAACAAGTAAATTATTTTATTTTTAAATTCATAATATCATTTTAGAGACGATTTATCAAAAAAATGGAACTCATTTTAGATCTCAAAAACGAATCGCAATAAACATACAAATCATTTTGATCCAAAATCCTTCCATGAAATCTAAATTGCTCAAAAATATTTCGTCAAACCAAATTAACATACCCTTTTTTCACTATGCAACCAACAACAGTGAGGACATTGGTTGTAAATTATTGATTTATAATCCAAATTATTAACTAATCAAGATATATGTGAAGCTTCTTATATCAAAATCAGCCAAATTGAACTTCAAACCCGTAGATGGCATTCTTATTGGTTTACTTTATTTGGTGTATAATCATTAAATGGTATCCAAGACTTCAAGCCAAACCGACAAGATAGATAACTTGAGTTATATGAATATATGATTTTGGGCCCATGCATACATATGTGGTTTATTTTAGTCCATTTATTAGTAGCTGGAAGATGGAAATAACTACTACAACTTGGCCAACACCCACCTAAACATCTTAATTATAAAGCTCCTTGTATATAATCAAAGTGTCGATGGTCTTGTTCGCATTGGAACCGGGTAATAAACAAACGTATAAGCCTGGTGATGTATTGACTCTAGATCAAGATGTGTCTAAGATGTCTCCATTTTTTGTCCATGGAAGCTTAATGTAACACACAATTTCAAAACAAGTACAAAGACTTGGTATGCCAATTGGCCCAATTCATGATACAAGAAAAAGTCCATGGGTCGATGTCAAAAGGTGAGACTTTTGGAAATGCTTTTAATATTTACAAATAGTTTCAAAATAATAAAAAAAAACGCCTTAAAGGCACTATATGTATAAGCGTTCGTGGGTCCATGCTCATGCACCTATTAACATAACAAATTAAGAAATTAGTGGATTTTTTGATCAACCATGAAAAAATCCCATATTATACCCATGTGGAATGAGTTATTACACAATGTATCAGAAGCATTCAACATTAGCACAAGGCAGAAACTTCATAATAGTTACTAAAGCATTCCACTTAACATTACAAAACCATTGAAAAAGATGAAGAAAGCCGTAAAATATCGATTACTGATCCGTGAGAGGGGCTGAGCAGCTTAGTTGGAGAAGCCAAAGCAAAAGCGAAAAGAGGGGTGGAGTAGTGGAGCCGGTGAGCAAAGCAAGGGCGGAGCGAGCCACTCATTAAACATCCACATTTTGAATGATTAAGTACTTGAACTATTTTTTTAATGAAAAAACTAGTATTAAACTTTCTTATTTTGAATGATTAAGTCCTTGAACATTATATTTTTTCAATAAATAAACTATTGAACTTCCAAAAACTGGTTACCTAGATTATTTCCCGGAGTTATTCTCACATTATTTGAGAACCAAAAACTATAAACATTATCGAAAAGAAAACATTCACTAAGTACAAAATTACAAGACTTGGAGTCAACCGACATTTAATTGTGGATCATTTACTCAATTCTTCGACTTTTCTCTTGTATTATTTTTCCAAATTCCATGAAAACTAACTTCTTATGAAAATTCAACATATAGTGACGTTTTAATATGCATCAAGTTGGATCTGGTTGGTCCACAAACTTCAAAATTTACATATATGTAATTAATATTTAAAACAATCAAAATCAACAAAAAAACAAAATTATGTTCATGATTACCTTGTGAAATGCATAAAACAAAGTAGTTTAGAGGGTCAATTACCAAACGCTTATCAGGTTACTTACCTTATGAGATGAGCATGATAAAAACCAAAAGTCTTATCTGGTATCATGACAATAATTGAACTTCTTATGAGGTAAGTGTGAGAGAAGAGTTGTTAATTAGTGAAGCTATATATTGATTTAATTAGGAGTCTTGAATCTCAGGATGTTAAGAGCATATGGGTAATTAGAAATCAATGGTGAGTGTAATGTTAAACAAGATGATATTATCATGGGTAATTTAGAAATCAATGGTGAATGTAACTTAATTAATATAGAATAAACTGTACATGTGATTTGAACAATGATTTGGTCTTACTACTTTATTAATATTATTATTATTATTCTCTTGCTATTTGTCACTTCTTTATCTATTGCCAGCAACAACCAATTGGCGGAAGCAGCAGCAACAGATGGTAATATTGGTGCCATCAACAACAAGTCATGCTTCCACAAGGAGAAACAAGCTCTCCTTCTTTTCAAAGCTTCCATTTATCAAGACCCCAATGGCCGACTCTCTACATGGAAACCTGATGATGATGATTGCTGTAAATGGAGTGGAGTCACCTGCAACAACCAAACACATCATGTCACAGAGCTTGAACTGTATTATCTTGAAGGTGAGATTAGCCCTTCATTGGTTAACTTAAGCTACTTGAATCATCTTGACCTTTCCTGGTGGAATTCTTTCATTGGAACCATTCCCAACTTCATTGGTTCCATGACTCAATTAAGGTATCTTGACCTTTCCGGAAATTCTTTCAATGGAACCATTCCCGACTTCATTGGTTCCATGACTCACTTAAGGTATCTTGACCTTTCCTTCAATTCTTTCAATGGAACCATTCCCAACTTCATTGGTTCCATGACTCAATCAAGGCATCTTGACCTTCAGTACAATAATTTCAATGGAACCATTCCCAGGTCCATTGGTTCCTTGACCCAATTAAGGTACCTCGACCTTTCCTACAACTTCCTTCATGGAAACATTCCTCCAGAATTTGGAAATCTCATAAGCTTGCGAAATCTTTCACTTGGAACCTATGCTGAAAGTTCATCTATGATTGAGATTGAGAACCTAGATTGGTTGTCTAATCTTTCTCATTTGCAACACCTTCAAATGTATAAGATTTCCCTAGCCAAAGCAAATTACTGGATAGATGTCATTCTAAGTCTCCGAAAACTATCATTTTTAAGTTTATGGAATTGTGATCTCTCAGAGATCATGCATCCATATTCTTCATTTCTTAACTCTTCTTCTTCATCTATTGAATATCTATATCTTGGTTATAACAATCTCAACTCATCCATGTATCCTTGGTTGTTCCCATTAACAGGCAATAGACTTCTCAAACTTGATCTCTCTGGGAACATGTTAGATGGGGTACCCAAATATCTTGGTAATCTCTGTAGTTTGACAGATTTATATCTCGATAACAATCAGATAGCTGTCAAATTTGATGATTTCCTAAACAATTTGTCTGGATGCACATCAGTTACATTGCGAAGCTTGAATGCTCGGGGTAGCCAATTTACAGGGTCGGTTTCGGATGAGATCCAAAAGTTTTCATCGCTACAAAGTTTGAACCTATATAATAATGACTTAAATGGGACTATGAGTGAAAAGGTGTGGGAACTACCCAATCTTCAAACTCTGTATGTTTCTTCCAATTCTCTTATCATCTCTCCAAACATTGGAAAGTCAAGGCTTCAATATATATATCTTTCAAACAACTCACTTGTAGTGACTCCTTCCAAAGCTCATATGTCAAACAATTACTACGTAGAGTCTATTGATTTGACTGGTTGCAACCTTGGGCCTCTCTTCCCTAAATGGATTCAAACATACAAAAATCTTACTTATCTTGATATTTCCAGTAATCAAATTTTTGACACAATTCCTGTTCGGTTTTGGAAGACATGGCCTTCACGACTAAGATATTTGAATATCTCTTCCAACAACATTAGCGGGAAAGTACTGGATTTATCATCAAATTTCGACATCTATCAAGCAATAGATTTGAGTTCCAACAACTTCTATGGGCCGATACCGAACGTTCCTTCCACTTTGACATCATTGAATCTTTCCAAAAACAAATTCTATGGTGGAATATCCTTCCTATGCCAAATTGTTGATGGGTTCTTGTCATTTCTTGACCTCTCTCACAACTCCTTAACCGGGCAACTTCCCGACTGCTTGTGGCATTTCAAAGAACTAAAAGTTCTTAATTTAGGGCACAACCATTTTTCTGGAAGGCTTCCTATTTCAATAGGATATTCGTTTCAACTTGAGGTATTGGATTTATACAACAATAGCTTCTCAGGAGAATTGCCTTTGGCTTTAAAGAATTGCACGAGCTTAACGTTTTTGAA
Source organism: Centaurea solstitialis (assembly GCA_030169165.1). Classification (NCBI taxonomy): domain Eukaryota; kingdom Viridiplantae; phylum Streptophyta; class Magnoliopsida; order Asterales; family Asteraceae; genus Centaurea; species Centaurea solstitialis. Next base: position 9,998,095 of record CM058042.1, read on the forward strand.
TTTAGGGGCCAACACGTTTTCTGGTAATGTGCCAGTTTGGATTGGGGAAAAATTAACATTGTTGTATGGCCTTATCCTAAGATCAAACAGCTTTTTTGGACCCATTCCTTTACAACTATGTCATCTTGCAGATCTTCAAATCCTTGACTTGTCAACAAACAACCTCAATGGAACCATCCCAACATGTGTGAATTATTTGAATGTCATGGTTGATGGGAGATTATCGGGACAACATAGTCATTATTATGGAAAAAACACAAATTTCTTCCATACCTATGTCGACAATGCGATGATTGAGTGGCAAGGAAATGAACATGAATTCACAAAGACTCTAGGATTGTTATTGAGCATTGACTTGTCAAGCAACAACTTAACTGGACAAATCCCAAATGAATTAACCAATCTTCATGGATTAGTTGCACTAAACTTGTCAAAGAACACTCTACTAGGAGAGGTTCCACAAAAAATTGGTGAGATGAAAAATCTTTTAACTTTGGATTTATCTCGAAACAATTTTTCTAGAGCGATACCATCAAGCATGTCTGAGATGTCTTCGTTAAATTACCTAGACATCTCACATAATAGTTTGTTGGGGCGAATTCCATCAAGCACTCAACTTCAGTCCTTTCCACCTTCAAGGTACATTGGAAATGCAGGACTATGTGGACCTCCCATTAGCGAAAGTTGTCCCGGAGATGAAGTACCATCTGTGGTACGTGAAAGTGAAAGTGGTGAGGAAGGCATAGATGAACTTCGGAGATCGTTTTATATTGGCGGGGGTACTGGTTTTGCCCTTGGATTTTGGATGGCATGTGGCGTTTTACTTCTCAACCGTCGTGGAAGACATGCTTTTTTCCCCTTTGTTGATTTCGTGAAAGATTGGGTTTACGTAAAGGTGGTGGTGATGATTCGAAAATTGGAGAGGGTTGTAGGCACATAGTGGTCCATAGTTCGTTCTTCTTGTTTGTTGGTATATTAACGTTATTTTAGCTACTTGTTATTTTTGTTATTTTGGTGCTGGAGATATAGTGTTTGTATTGTATTTGGTAGAGGGTTTTAAGCCCCCAAGTATGAATAAAATTGCCACCAACACCATGGGTGGCTATTTGGTTGTGGTGTGTAAAATAGGATAGAACTACAGCAGGTATAACCTGCTGTTGCAACTCTGTTTCGGTACCATAAAATTACTCAAACTGATGCAAAAACCAAAGGTATGACCATTATTAATAACTGCAGGATAGATGAACTTCAGCATTAACCACAAATATTAAGCGTGTTAAGTAAATCGTCCGACTAATCTTTTATTAATATATTTTTGGAAAGTATCCTAATAGCCTTTTTATAGAACCTGTTACATATAACACTTTTCAAAAACAAGACATTTTATTTCTCTACCTCTCCGTTAGTCTCGCTAATTCAAATAGGTAAGATCTTTTCATCAAAAGCCTCTGTTTCAATTATTAGGTTTAATGTTTCTCTGTTTATAAGTTTGATGTTTCATGATTTGGAATTTGTGTTTGATTGTTTTTGTTATCAGGGTATATTTTTTTTCTCTGTTTCATTTGTTAATTGCTTTATATATGTAATGTAGCATCACCTATCAAGGTATCCATGGATTGCATTATTATACATTATATTGTGTTTGTTTATTGAAAGGTATTAATGATAGCAACTGCTTGAATGATCATGGGTCATTCTTCAAGATTATGATAAAACATCAATAATCACAGAGAAGGAAACAAAGCCATTCATCTCTAACATTCAGACTTCATTCACAATTGACCTTATAATTTTGACAATGAATAATCTTGGAAAATATATATATCAAGAAGCATTCTTCATCTGTTGTTGGAATGGTACCATTATTAAAATACCGACTTACCGATCAGTGAAAAGAGCAGCCCAGCCGGAGAAGCTTAGGCAGAAGCGGAAACATGGCCGGATCACGAGAGCGGTTTATTCTCAGAAACGATTGCTGGATTGTAAAAAAGAGAACTCAAGAATAAAATTAGTGAACAAATGTTGTGATTTGAAGTCTTGAATCATCATTTCAAGTTACAATAGAGAGAAACTTTATTTTTATTATTTGCAAGTAAAGCTCATATTAATAGATATATTTTGTGTTTTTAATCGAATCTTCAAATTTGAATTTCATTTTCAACAATTACTTGTATATTCATTGTTCACATGTAAAATATATATTTGTAGACATTTGTGAATATGCAAATAATCACATGTAATATATATATATATATATATTCTTAGGGGAAGGTTCAAACGAGAAGCATGTGAATTTAAGAAAAAGTGAATAGCAATCTCAGCGACTCATCTTGTGGTTACGGTGGACGTGATCACGGAGGATTGACGCGATTCATGGGAGGGTAGAGATTATAAAAGGAGGGACCGGTCAAAGCTGCCTTTGTTGACCGAGATGAGTGGTTGAGATTGCTCCTCGTGTTTTCTTAAAAAAAGTTATATTTTTCGCATGAACCTCCCTCTATATTCTTATGTAAGCATACTTATGGTTACCATGTAATGTTATATACTAAAGAAAATGAATATGAGTTTTGTTAAGTTTGAACAACGTGATATAAAGATGTTCAAGACACAATTTTAAATCAATTTTTATTTTCATCTTGAAAATTCCGAACACAGAATTGTTTGTAATAACAAATAATAACGATATGATGATAAAGAAATTCTTGGTTGGGGGTACAAATTTAATAAAAACAGAAACTTGAGGGTTTATTTTGTCGACTGCTCAAAGTCAAGAAGAGGGAAAATAAATAGGGCTTTGAAAACCCTGTAGGTAACCAATTATAACCGGCCGGTAACCGAGATTTAGCCACCCACTAGGACATATCATTTGGGTTTTCTTTGTGTTACTTGTGGAGTTGTGGTGGGTTATAACTAGTATTGGGCCTGAAACTTGACTAAAATAAGTGGGCTGCCATTGTGAATTTAACACCAATCTTGGTTAGGTTTATAAGAGCCCGTTTACCAAATTCTATTCCTTACTGAATAAGTGTTAATCGACAAGAGATTCATACTCAACTACCTTATTATGCAATATCTTTAGCCTTGGAACTCGTAAGTATTTAATACTCGGTAAGTGTTTAGTGAGTAAAAGTTATTTCTCTCACTTACCGAGGTAATAGTCTTGGTCCTTAGTTCTTTGCCCTGTTTTGTCTTGTACCAGGTAAGTTTCTCGGTACTCGCCATGGTCAATCTATAAGGTAAATAATATTGGTAAGCGTTTAATAAACGATCCATAAATCTATATTTTGGTATAAGTGTTGTGCTTCAAAGATTGAAGGGGACAAGGCTATTGAGCTACTACTAGATAAACAAGTGGACAAATGGTGGAAAATATGAGTTGGGGTGGGAAATTGGAATCAGGTTGGTTTTAGAGGTGATGCCTTTGGGGCTTGGCCTTAGGCTGAATCTGTAATTTCTTCTTACAAGCATGATGTTTTGAATTTTTTGTAGCAAGTTGGAGATTAAATTGAAATCTATTGAAGTTATTATGATTTTCAATCTTATAGCAGTCTATTGTAGTTGGGTTTTTTAGTATTTTTTTTTTGTTTATGAAAAGTTAAGTTCACTGAGCCCTTCTAATTAAACATTTAATTTGTAATTATCACACAATCTTATTGATCAAAATTTTAATTCATGAAATCTAACATAAGTTGACTAGTTTTCTTTGATTTGGATCAAAGAGTTTGAAATTTTGAATGAGAAAATGTTGAATTCACATTTGTATTTTAACTAATCCCTTTAAATTTCGTTTGGTGTCCAAATTTGATAGTTCCACCCTTATGTTTTTGTTTGATTGAGGTAGTTGATATCTTAAGAGATTTCATACAATTTGTTTTTAGAAGAGGTATCCTAGACCACATTGGGCCCAGACTAATCGTCGACAATTTTTTGGCCGAAGCCCGACTGCTAAAGTATGCAGCCCGGGGTCGAAGCCCCCGTAACAATGTTTTATAATATGTTATAAGCATTTGTTTCGTAATAATCAATTAATAAGCAAATAAATTAACTATTTTTGAAAAAATATATACGATGCTTTTAGAGATGATTTATCAAAAAAATGAAACTCATTTTAGATCTCACAAACCATTTACAATAAAGATTCAAATCATTTCGATCCAAAATCCTTCCAAACTGCTCAAAAATATTTCGAACCAACCATTCCCTTTTTTCTCTATGCAACAACAACAACGGTGACATTGGTTATAAATTTTTGATTTATAATCCAAATTATTAACTAATCAAGATATATGAGAAGCTTCTTATATCAAAATGAGCCTAGTTGAACTTCAAACCCGTAGATGGCATTCTTATTGGTTTACTTTATTTGGTATAAAATCATTTATTGGTATCCAAGACTTCAAGCCGAACAAACAAGATACATAAGTCAAGTTATATGATTTTGGGTCCATGCTTACTTATGTGGTCTATTTTAGTCCATTTATTAGTAGATGGAAATAACTACTACAACTTGGCCAACACCCACCTAAAAAATCTTAATTATAAAGCTCCTTGTAATCAAAGTGTGTCGATGGTCTTGTTCGCATTGGAACCGGGTAATAAACAAACGTATATGACCGGTGATGTATTGACTCTAGATCAAGATGTCTAAGATGTCTCCATTTTTTGTCCATGGAAGCTTAATGTAACACCCTAATTTCAAAGCAAGCAAAAAGACTTGGTATGTCAATTCATGATGCAAGAAAATTTCCATGGGTCAATGTCAAAAGGTAAGACTTTTGGACATGCTTTTAATATTTACAAATAATTTCAAAATATCAACAACAAGAAGAACCCCTTATAGGAACTATATGTATAAGCATTCATGGGTTCATGTCCATGCATCTATTAAGAAATTAGTGGATTTTGATCAACCATGAAGAAATTCCTTCACACCATCAATTTTCTTTTTCTAATTTTCTCATTTTTCTTGATATGCCTTGAGACTACAATTCTAGCCATTTCTTCTAGTGGCAACCGATTGGCAGAAACAGATGCTAATGGTGTCAGTAACAAGTGCTTCGACAAGGAGAGACTTGCTCTCCTAGATTTCAAAGCTCGTCTTGAAGACCCCGATGACCAACTCTCTACATGGAGAGCTGAAGACAGTGATTGTTGCAAATGGATTGGAGTCGCTTGTGACAACCAAACAGGTCATGTGACAATGCTCGACCTGTCCAATTATTATTATACCGTAGGTGGTCCTCTTAGAGGTATTGGAGGTGAGATTAGCCCTTCATTGGTTAACTTAAGCTACTTGAATCGTCTTGATCTTTCCTTCAATTCTTTTCATGGAACCATACCCAGTTCTATTGGTCTCCTTTCTCAATTAAGGTACCTTAGACTTTCCCACAATTGGCTTCATGGAATCATTCCTCCTGAAACTGGAGTCACAAACTTCCGAAATCTTTCCCTTGATGAACCACGTATGATTGAAAACCTAGATTGGTTGTCTAATCTTTCTGCAACACTTTGAAATGAATAAGATTTCCCTAGCCAAAGCAAATCACTGGGTAGATGTCATTCTAAGTCTTCGAAACCTAACATATTTAAGTTTACAGGAATGTGACCTCTCAGAGGTTATGCATCTACATTCTTCATTTGGCAATTCTTCTTTGTCTTCATCTATTCAGTTTCTTTATCTCACTGGAAACAATCTCAACTCATCTATGTACCCTTGGTTACTACCATTAACAAGCAATAAACTTCTTTCTCTTGATCTCTCTTACAACATGTTAGATGAGATACCAAAAGATCTTGGTAACCTTTGTAGTTTGACATCTTTATCTCTCGGTAGCAATTCTGCAGTTGTCAATTTTCCAGATTCTTTAATCAATTTGTCTGGATGCACATCGGCCACATTGCGAGAGTTGCTTGCTTATGGTAGTCAATTTACAGGATCATTGTCTAACGAGATCAAAAAGTTTTCATCACTGGAATTGTTAATCTTATCTCATAATCACCTAAATGGGACAATGAGTGAAGAAGTGTGGGAACTACCCAATCTTCAAAGCCTTGATGTTTCTTCCAATTCTCTTGTTATCACTCCAAACATTGGAAAGTCAAAGCTTTCGTATTTAAATCTTTCAAACAACTCACTTGTAGTGATTCCTTCCAAAGCTCATATGTTAAACGAGTACTACATAGAGCATATTGAGTTGAGTGCATGCAAAATAGGGCCTCTCTTTCCCAAATGGATTCAAGCACATAAAAATCTTACCAATCTTGATATTTCCAACAACAAAATTTCAAACAGAATTCCTGTGGAGTTTTGGAACATATGGCCTTCACAATTGGTATATTTGAATCTTTCTTCCAACAACATTAGTGGAAAAGTACCAGATTTATCATCAAACTTTGGCCTCTATTCAAGAATAGATTTGAGTTCCAACAACTTCTACTCCTACTTTGCTATTGTTAAATCTTTCCAAAAATAGATTCTACGGTGGGATCTCCTTCGTATGCCAAATTGTGTCCTTATCTTTTCTTGACCTCTCTCATAACTCTCTAACCGGACAACTTCCAGACTGTTTGTGGCATCTCAAGGAACTAAGAGTTCTTAATCTAGAACACAACAATTTTTTTGGAAGGCTTCCTACTTCTATAGGATATCTGGTTCGACTTCAGGTGTTGAATTTATACAACAATAACTTCACGGGAGAATTGCCTTTGGATTTGAAGAATTGCACGGAGCTAAATTTTTTGAATTTGGGGGTCAACAAGTTTTTTGGTAATGTACCTGTTTGGATTGGGGAAAACTTATCACGGTTGTATGGTCTTAGCCTAAGATTAAACAACTTCTTCGGACCTATTCCTTTACAACTATGTTACCTTGTGAACCTTCAAATCCTAGACTTGTCAATGAACAACATTATTGGAACCATCCCATCATGCTTGAATAATTTGACTGCCATTGTCCAGGGAAAATACCTATACTTGTGGAGACAAAACATACGTTATCCATTGGGGTACACACATGATAACGTTACTACGGTTTATGCGAGTTTTGAGTATGTTGATAACGCAATAATTGGGTGGCAAGGAAATGAACGTGAGTTCACCAACAATCTAGGTTTGTTAGTGAGCATTGATTTGTCGAGCAACAACTTAACGGGACAAATCCCAAGTGAATTGGTCAATCTTCATGAACTGCTTGCATTAAACTTGTCAAAGAACGCTCTATTTGGAGAAATTCCACGAAAAATTGGTGAGATGAAAAAACTTTTAGTTTTGGATTTATCTAGAAACCATTTTTCAGGAGTGATACCATCAAGTATGTCTCAAATGACTTCCTTAAGTTACTTAGACGTGTCACACAATAACTTGTCGGGAAGAATTCCATCTAGCACCCAACTCCAGTCCTTTGAACCTTCAAGGTACATTGGAAATGCAGAACTATGTGGACTTCCCGTTATTGAAAGTTGTCCCAGAGATGAAGTACCATCTATTGTACGCGAAAGTGAAAGTGGTGAGGAAGACACAGACGAACTTCAGAGATGGTTTTATATTGGCGGAGGCACTGGTTTTGCTATTGGATTTTGTATAGCATGTGGCACTTCATTTATCAACCGTCATGGAAGACATGCTTCTTTTCCGTTTGTTGATTTCGTAAAAGATTGGGTTTACGTAAAGGTGGTGGTGTTCATTCGAAAGCTGGAGAGGGTTGCACGTACGTAGTGGTCAATATTTCACTCTTCTTTTTGACTTCTTGTTTGTTGGTATATTTATGTTGCTTCCATCTACTTATAGTTACTTTTGTCGGTATTTCCTTCTTTGTTTTAATTTTGACTTCATCTACGTATTGTTGTTACTTGTATCTAGTATGGGTTTGGGTCCAAATTATGAATAAAATTGCTACCAACACCATGGGTGGCCATTTCTTTGTTGTGTGAGGTAGGAATATAAGTATATTATACATAGGGCATGTTCAAAGGTTGGTTTCTATTGCATACCCAAATAGCTCCTAGATTGAAACAGATATTGCCATTTGATGCAAATAGGTGATGTTATAGTTTCTTAAATTTAAGAAAGAAACAAAAATACCCAAACACATTTCAAGATTCAGAAAGTTTCATCAATCTGCAAAACAAATTGCAAATAAGATGCAAAAACCATTACAAAATGAAATACCATTTGGGGAAAACAATTGTAATACAAATTGAGTGTGATTTTTATAGATTAGGTATGCAAATGGTACCTCGATTCGACGATTAGAAGTCCAAAAATTCGATCCCTTGGTTCTATTATTATAAACGCTGCTAATCGATTATATATATGGATGCATTGTTGATTCGATTGATTTGCTCAACTTTTGGAAATTAGGGCTTTTTTATCGTCCTGTTCTTGAGTTTTAGAAAATGGTGATAAAGGTCCTCCAACTATCTGTATTTTCCAATTCACTCCCCTTGTAAATTTCATTAATTAATTGAATGAAAGAAGGAAAAACCCCTGTTATTTCGATAGCAGCGGTCCAAGTCTTGTTCACCCTTTAATTTTTTGTCTATATGTTTTAAAAAGCAGAATAAATTACATATTTGGTCCATGTGGTTTACACTTTATTGCACTATTCGTCCTATTTTGAAATAATTATGAAAAAAGTCCATTGCACTGTTGGTTCATTGGTTTACACTATATTGCAAAGTAGGGACCAAGAGTACAATATAGGGTACATCACATAGACCAACAATAGTCATTATGTATATATATATATATATACATATTTTGTTTTCATCTAACTTATTGTTGTTGTTGATACATACTACTTGTACACTTGAGCAACAAGGGGTATGTGTGATTTTCCAGTCGTAATCCTTTGTTCCTTCTCAACATCTCCCTGTACAAAAGAAGACTTTCTTTTGGTTTTCGCTCTCAATGTAACCCCTAATTGCTACATTCCATGACAAAACAGTTGGATTCTATAAAGTGTTCAATATTCTTTTATAGCAATCAAGATTCCTTGATTCTGAAATGGCACAAAATGCAACTAACCGACTTGCAGTAACCCGTTTGAGATTAATCCAATTGTGATCATTTGTGTTTGGATTTGTTTTATTTGAGTCATTGATCTGCATTTTTCTAGTAGACATATCAGTGAGTTGGAGAGGATGAAAGAGTGAGTTGTGTTCCAGTTGGTGGGTTGGTCTTTATAAGGTAGGAGAGATCGAGTCTGGAAAGGGAAAGCAAAGATGATATTCGGGTGCGGTTTATGGGTCCAATGAAGAGATCTCATCTCACGAAGAAAATGACCATCACAAAATCATATAAATAGCAGTTTTTGCATCGTAAACATTTTGCGGATTTGAGGGATAAATGCAGCATCATAACTCAAGGCTACTTAGAATATGGATTCCAGTGATTCAAATGCCCCATCCCTGCATATGAAATCAAACACTTGTATTTCATATTGCAAAAAGTATATAGAATGCTTTGTTTTTTGAATGTTGCTTTGTAAGTTTGTTTTATCTATTCATTGACAATTATATTGGGAATTAATCGCATAAAATAGCAACGAGGGGAAAGAAGCCTAAAATTAATATATTTCATGAATTTGGCAATTGCATTACATTTACACTTCTCTTCTCTTTAAGTTCTTGTCTAGTCTAGTTGTCAAGCTAATTGATCAATTTAGGATCAATTCAATATGCAATAAATGTTGAGTTTTTCTTCTCTTTCCAAAATTGCTTTCCTTACAAGATCATTGGGACTTTTTTTTTTCTTTACGAAGCTCTTAAATTAGTCAACCTATATGAAAACCGGTCCAAACATCCATAGTTATCCTAAAAATAAGGTCTAATCTGCCATGTGGCAGCTAGGGAAGGTAGGTAGGTGGTAGCTGTATGAATTTTGGAAGCAAGGAAACATACATTTTCGAATTGTTTCAAACAATAAATAGGTAAATGCGATCATGCCTCTTGTGATTTTGCACCAATAAGAACTACTAAATCAATCCAAATAATTAAAAAAAAACTATTGCTAAGTGTTAAATCAAATCAAACTCGTTGTCAATCTAATCAACTGTGTGTGCGTGAGTCTATGAGAGAGAGAGAGACTAGAGTAAAAACAATACCTTCGGACGGATCGGTATGAGCAATTTGAGCATTGGACTTCTGAAATAGGATGATACAGAGGACGAAGAAGACGAAATTCGAAACCGAAATTGAAATTGAAGAAGGAAACTTTGATTGGAATCCCATTGCCGGCCTTTGATGGTGTTGATACATAGACAAATTGAATTGATAAAAAGAGGAGTGCAAGTTCGTCTACAAGAGGTCTTTTTTATTTTATTTTTTATTTTTAATTTAAAATTTGAGGAAAGCATCAAAGGTTCCTATGTGTTAAGAGTGGGTCCCCCAATACCATTTTATTGAAAATGTAAATACGAGTTGACTTAAAGACGACTCTCGTCTAAAGTAAAATTTTTAAGGGTTAATTTCATGTATGCCCTTATTAAAACTCAAAATATCATATTTACCCAACCCAACATAAACTATAAATATCATATATACCCTTCCTAACCTATCAAAATATCATATTTACCCAAATATCAATTTTTATTAGATTTTTAATATTTTAAATCAGATTTAATACTTAAAAATAACTAAATGACTATTATACCCCTTTTAATCTAATACACAAATATCAAATTTACCAACTTACAAGTTACATCTTTATCTTTCTTCCATCTCTTTCTTCCTCTAAGAATCAAAGCTTTTTTTGAGAGAGTACAAGAAAACAACCCCGAACAGGAGAATACCTGCAAAAACAAGTCCCGGGGACAGGGCCGGGGATACCCAGTGTGCTCAAACCGGGGCCGGATGACATACCCCGACCCGCCCAATACGCAGTATTAATATATATATATACACTAGGTTTGATATATAGAGTCCCCTTCCGTTGTTAACCAAGCATTTTGTGTTAACTGTGTTAACCCATCACAACCGTTGATTATTTTGATCTACGGTCCAGATCAAATCCCTATAATTAGGGAAAATTGAATAATTTCAAATTTAAATAATTAACAAACACATATGCACAGGGGCATTTTGGGAAAACCCCATTAAATTAAATTAAATTAAAAAATCAATCAAAATACATTCAAATTTCAAAAATTCAAACAAAATACATTGAAAATTAAAAACCCTATGCCTCCCGACCTAACACAAGTGCACTCCGATGGTCTCCGGTACATTCCGGCGAAACACATGTGCTCTCTGGCAACATTGATGTTAGACGGTAGGAGAAGCAGGCGATACATATGTGTTCTTGTCGTCTACACACATGTGTTCAGACGGTACAATCCGGCAAAACACATATGCTCTCCGGCAACATTGATGTTAGACGGTAGGAGAAGCAGGTGATACACATGTGTTCTCGTCATTTTCACACATGTGTTCAGACGGTACATTCCGACGTACACACATGTGCATATATGACGTTTACTGGCGGTGTAGATGACAGAGCAAGCCGCGAAACACATGTGCAGATGGTGGAGGAGCGAGACGGTTGACAACGGAGGCTGCAACGATGGTGGAAACGGCAGAGGAGGGAGATGTTGGTGGCGATTCAGACGGCAGAAGAGGGTGATGCCAGCAGCGATGCAGACGACGGAGCAGGGAGATGACGACATCGATGCAGACGACGAAGAAGGGAGATGACGGTGGTGATGCAGACGGCGGAGGAGGGAGATGCTGTCGACGATTCAGACGGTGGAGGATGGAGGTAGCGGGGACGATGCAGGCGGCAAAGGAGGTAGACGACGGCGACCGTTCAGACGGCGGAGGAGGGTGGTGTCGCAGAAGACGCAGAGAAGGAGAAAAAATTAATAAATTCTTAATTATGATAACGTGTAAATCCATATAATCAGTTACCCAAAATAAATGGGAACACTATCAATCCCACTAATATAGGATAACTTCCATATTTATAGGAATTATATGAAATACCACAAATACCCTCCAATTTTTATAAGCCAAAAACACTACACCAAATAAATCTCTTGAATCCTATTGGCTGATGTAGGTTAACAAAGTTAACAAGAAATATGTGGTTCACAACCGAATGGAACTCTATATATATATATATATATATATAATGTTATTAGGTATTTCCCATTTTAAAATTCCAATCCAAATCGAAGACTTCGAATTTATTTTTTTGAAAAGTAACTTCAATACCATTACACCCCCAACTAAAGAAATTGCTAACAAGGTTCACAAAACAAATTACAAAACTTATCCAGGAGCCACCGAAACATGAATCTACTACACCAAAAAACAATAAACAAAAAAAAGGAAGCTGCCAGCATGTAGCCCACGGTACCAGAGTAGAAAACAAGGAAGTACTCCGAGCGATAAAGAGAAGGGGAAGAGGCATTGACAGATTTTACGAGACGTAAAAACTGCAGCCTCGACCACCCTAAATGCTTATACCTTACAGAACCGGCACCGACTGTTGTGTGCTAAAACAATAACCGAACGCCCATAAACCCAAAAATGGATGCCTTCGAATTGCTTCTTCCTATTTTACTGCACTTTTTTGACATAATTTTACAACACTTCAATGGAGGATTAAGAAACTTTTTTAATGCAAAAAACATTTAAAAGAGAGGGGAAGAAAGATGAAGATGTAATTGTAAGTTGGGTAAATTTGATATTTCAGTATTAGATTAAAAGGGGTATAATAGTCATTTAGTTATTTTTAAGTATTAAATCTGATTTAAAATATTAAAAAATTGATAAAAATTGATATTTGGGTAAATATGATATTTTGATAGGTTAGAAAGGGTATATATGATATTTATAGTTTAGGTTGGGTAAATATGATATTTTGAGTTTTAATAAGGGCATACATGAAATTAACCCAATTTTTAACTTTATTAAGTATAAACTGACACTACAATAAAATGTTAATATATCCACATGTATTTTTCCACGGTTGGTGAAGGCGTGGAGATTTTAGTTTTAATTTTTCACACCAATAAACGTTTAAAAATTATCCACGCTTATAATTGTGTACAATCTCATCGTATCAACAATTAAAAAAAATTAAACATTTAATAATGTGTATAAAAAATCCACATTAAAAAATGTGTAAAATAGTATTAAAAAAATCCACATTTAAAGATGTTTGTAAAAAGTCCACACCAAAAAATGTGTAAAATTGTTTTAAAATTCACATTTAAATATGTTTGTAAAAAGTCCACACCTGAAGGCGTGTACTTTTTGTTAAAATAGTAAGAAAAAAAATTACCACATCTAAAGGTGTGTACTTTTATTTATTAATGATTTAAATTAAAAAAATTATCATATCAAATTTATTAAACCTAATCGCATTACGCCTCTCTCAACTCGAACGCTCAATACGTCTCTCTCTCCCTCGATATCGAATCATCTGATTATCGAATCAATTGATTATTGAATCAATTGATTATCGAATTGAGACTTGATTATGATTGCTGTTGTTTAATTGATTCAATTTCTGTTGTTTCACTATAGATATGTCATCAAGCAAAGTCGAGATGGTTTAATTCAATTGCGACTTCAATCTATCACTCATTGTTGAATTGTTCAAAATCAGGTTTTCATTCTCATCTATCATACCGAAAATTGTATTAAGAGATTAGTCCACGCTTGTAAGTGTAAACAATTAAGAGATTAGTCCACGCTTGTAGGTGTAAACAATTAAGCGATTAGTCCACGCTTGTATGTGTAAACATAATACAAAATTTTGTCACGTCAATTTTCTCCACGCAACAATAAAGCGTGGACTTTTTTATTGTACACAATTAAAACCGTGTATATATGACTCAAAAAGTGTGTATAACAAATACTTTTTTTGTAGTGTGATTTATTTTTTTATTATAAAAATAATTTAATTTAAAAAATATATAAGAAAAAAAATCAATTTTCAATCTCGATAACGCTTCAAAAGTTTATTTTTAATATATTATTACAATAAAGAATCATGAAAAAAATATTACAATATATTGAATTTTCTATAACCGTCTGAAAAAAAAATATGAGTTTTTATTAATTTCATAGTAGGGGTTGAGTTAATATAAATTTATATATTTTATTTTAGAAAGTGTATTTGGATCAGAATGAATAAGGCTTGATGATCCTATCTTATATAAGGGTGGTTTCATTATATATTTCTATAAATAGTAGATATATTGGGTCACTTTGTTTGTTTTTCGGATTTATATTACGTTTTAAGCAAATAAACCACATCATGGAATGAAAAAAACATCTAATAAATACAAACTATCAAGACTTTTGAACCATCCATGAATTGAATCAAAATTGATAAATTCGGTTTCATTTGGTTCAAATACTTTCACTATTTGTTACCATCTTAATAAAGATATTTTGATAAATTTAAGCATGATTTGATTTTACAACTTATTATTATCGATCCGAGATAAGTATGAATAGTACACTAAATGACCGAAACTTTTGTTTAGTTGACCACAAACTATTAAAACTCGACTAATTATTAAAACCCAGTATATGTACAAACTCAAGTCGTGTAATAACCGAAAATTTTAGATACTCAGTTAGAGGGCCTATTTGTGAAAACCCAAAACCTCAAGGACATAAAGTGCAGGTGGGGAGGTATAAAAAGAAAAGAAGATTGAAGATCAAAAGAATAATCCCAAAATAATCCTTTCTCGTTAATGTTTCTTCAATCCTAGAGAGTAGAGGTGCACAGAAAATCCGGTTATCCGATTTTGCGCAAAAACTATCCGAATCCGGTTTTATAAAAACCGAATTTTTTTCAAACCGGATCGGATTTTTTTCAAACCGGGATTTTTTCAAACCGGATTTTAACCGGATTGGATCCGATCCGGTTTGACCGGATAACCGGTTTAAACCGAACCGGTTTCAAATCAAACCGGTAATGTCTATGTGAGCTTACTGCTGTTGGGCCTGAAATCCTAAAAAAATTCACGTCCCATACCAATTCAGATTAGATTTCAATTGAATTATCTAGCCCAAAAAAAGACCCAATAGAGGACCGGTTCCACCGGAAACCGGTTTCAATCCTGTTAGGGTTAAAAATATAGTTGTATTCAAGTTTGGGTTTATAATTGTATTTTGTGTAAAGTTGAGGGGAGCTAAGTGTAAATACCCTAGGGGTATAAAAGCTTTTGTGTTAGTTAGATTTTAGTGTGAATGTGAATGTGAATGGGAGAACATTTCAGAGATACGTAATTGTCAGATCAAGAGTTTGATAGAGGAGAGAGAAAGTTGAGAGTGTGTATTGTGTTCATATTGTTCATATTAATAAAAGTGAGATTTGTGATTGAAATTGAAGCTTCTTAATCATGGTGGATTGATATTCAGATCTATCAAGTGGTATCAGAGCTTATACAGATCTATCAAGTGGTATCAGAGCAGGAGATCAGTGAAATTGTTGAAGATTTGAAGGTAATTTCATGGATTTTTGAAGTTTGGAGCAAAAATGGTGAAATTTTGATTTGAAGCTTGAAGATCTTGAAGATTTGAAGATTTGGATGTAGTTTGATGTTATTTTGTTGTTAGATTCGAGTTTTTAGTGTTTAATTGTGAAGATTTGATGATTTTTGAGCCTAAAATGAAGGATTTTCGAGGTTTTGTTCGAAGTTCATCAATGGAGGTCCTTCAATGGAGGTTTGGAGAAGAAGTTGTTATGTCTCGAGTGTATTTTTGAAATTTTCGGGTCTTAGTTTGCTATCTCGAGCATATTTTTCAAATTTTTGAGCATATTTTTTCAAATTTTTGTTATTTCGAGTCATATCTCGAGTCTGACGCGTGTCTGACGCGTAAGAAAAGTCATTTCGAGTCATCTCGTGTGTTATCTCGAGTGTCCTTGTAGGAAAGTAGAGAGAGAAAAGGTCATCTCGTGAGTTTGTCTTATTCAAGCAAAACGTCAGTCTTGGTCAACAGGTCAACTCTCGAGAACATCTCGAGTCACGTGAAAGTCAGAAATCGCGTCAACAAGGCTATCTCGAGTGATGCGTGTGTGAGGAAACGCGTGTAAAGTGCATAAGGACAAAAGTAGTCGTGTCAGTCTTCTTGTCTCGAGACGCGTGAAGAAAACGCGTTTTTAGCTGCTGACGTAAGTCTCGAGACGCGTGTGTGTGGTCTTGTCTCGAGTCAGGCGTGTAAGACGCGTGTACGGTTCTTCAGGCATTAGACGCGTGAAGAAAGAACATCTCGAGAGGCGCGTGGGAGCGTTATCCTCATCCTGTCGGCGCGTGGGAAACAAGAGCCGCGTGAAAGAGACAGCTATATCTCATGAGCTGTGTACATCAGCACATCAGGACAAGAAAGCATCATCTCAGTGCGTCAGATGGCATCTAAAGCGCGTGGAAGCACGTGGAACGCATCTAGAGGCGCGTGAACTTCATCTCGTGGCGCGTGAAGCGCGTCAGGTCTCGTTTCCAGCGCGTCAGAGCGCGTGATTCCATGTCTCGAGTGTTTTACTGCGCGTGAAAGCGTCAGGCGTCAACATCTCGTGACAGCGCGTGAAAGATGTGTGTGCGCGTGAATAATGTCTCGAGATCACATTTTTCTTCATGAAGCTGGTGCATGTGCCGTCCAAATTCTAGCTTATGGGGAAACTATATAATGATGTCATGTAAGTGACATCATGTATGTGGCTAGTACATGGTGACGTGTGTACTTCCTAAGTGATCCACTTTAATTTGAATTTTTCTTTGACTGAGAAAAATAAGAGTTGACCGAGCATCAACAACAACAACTTTCTTAGTCAAACATTGTAGGCGAGATTTTTAAAATTGTTAGGTGTGTTGTGTATGGTCAAGATTTCTCAAAAGCTAATTACATGAGTTTATTTGCAAGGATGTGTCATGTGATTTGCATGTGCATGTCAATTTTCTTTCTCTTTTACGTAACATTTCATTGAATCTCACATTTACACACAATCTCACATAACATTCTTTTCTTATAAAGGTTTAATAAATTTCATTTTTCTAAGGTGTAAAAACGTCAATTCTTCGGTGTGTTTTTTGGTGGACTCGATTATATTTCGTGTATCCATTTGATTTTCTGAACGTAAAGTGCCGTGAGATTTTTTTTAAAACAACTAATTTTCGAAATTTTTTGAGATTATTTGATAAGGTTTCAAGTGTTCTCAAGTCAAGCCTATGGATAGATATTCATGATTTTATGTGACATTTGAGACACTTGGTCATTTTGCGAATTTCAAGTTTTGGATTTTCTGAATATACTCTGCGTTACTGACTTTCAGTTGTTTTTTAGTGTTTCAGAGTATTTGACTTTGCTTCAGGTTTTTCAAGAAAAATCGTTCGGTGAATTTTTCAACAATTTCAGATTTAAACATCTACTGATCAAAAGATCCGTTCAGTTCATCATGACAACGAGAGAAGCCTTACAAATTGATAATCCAGCTTCAGATTCGGATTCAGAGGAAATGAACCAGACAACGATAAAATTGGTTTCTCAATTCTCGAAGTTAAATGATTCATATAATCAACAAGTTGTTCTTATCAAGAAATTAAAAAGGGAGACAAAGAGTTTTGAGAATCAAAGAAAATTATTTGAAGAACAGATTGCTAAATTGTCACTGAAGATAGATGAGTTAAACAATACTTTATCTGTTTCACAGCATGAAAAAGCTGAACTTCTTATTAAAGTTACTGATCTTGAAGATTCTCTTGCAAAAGAAAGAAGTCTAATTACAAGTTTGAAAAAGGATTTGCAAAATGAGCATGATCAAATGTTGAAGCATTCTTTTGGAAATGCTTTAAATTTAAAACTTGTAACTTCTTTGAGAAAAGAAAATGAATGTTTGCAAAAGAAATTTCTTGAACTTGATGAAGATAAGATGGTTTTCGAAAACAAGTTTATCTCTTCTCAATCAAAAGTGACGGCACTTTCAAAGCAACTAACTGAATTTGAACAAATTGTGATCATTGAGAGAAGTAATTTTGAGAAAGAGAGAAAGGTTTTTGAGAATGAGAGAAAATCTTTTGAATTAAACAGTGTTAAACTTTCAAAGAAGATTTCTGATTTAGAGAACCAAATTGTGTTTGAGAGGAAAGATTTTGAGAAAACGAAAAGTGTTTTTGAGAGTAAGAAGAATTCTTTGAAGAAGCCGAGTCTTCGTGTTGGGAAATATCAAAATATGATGCATGATTTTGAAGAAGAGATCCAAGTTGTTAAATCCGAGAGGAAATTTGATGAAAAGAAAAGTGTTGAGCTTCAAAAGCAGATTGTTGTCTTACAAAATCAGTTATCTGATGTAAGAAATCAATTTAAACAAAAAGAGAAGGTTCTTCGACATGAAAAGACTGTTTTGGAACAGATAATTGCTGAACCTAAGAAGCTAAGTCTTGTGGAAAAAGATTTTGAGGATCAAAAGAAAGCTTTTAAGAATGAAATAAAGAAACTTACGAGCAAGTTAGCTGGTTTATCAACAGATATCATGAATGAGCAAAGAATGCGCTTGGTTCAACAGAAGAAGCTTGATGATCTTCTTGTCGAGAGGAACATGCTTTCTACCAAAGTGAAGGGACTTGTAAAGATAATCTCTAAAGCTCATGGTTCCTTTCATCCATATGTTCCTACTCACGGTAATATCAAATCAAGTGGACAGATTCGTCCTACAAATCTCTTCTATGATAGTCGTGTTGATTATTCAGGTATTCATCTTTGTTCTAAATGCAAGTTTGTTTGGCAAGTTAAGGGATCTAATGCAAATATAGATCATCCAAAATTTTTTGCTTCACAATCTAACGTTCTAAAGCACAAATCTTTTCAAGATACTTCTTTTGGTAAGTCTCGATTAGTTTATTCTAGAAATAAACTTCTTAGTCTTTCCAAAGGAACTTCATATGGTTCTTACTTTCATAGAAATGATTTTGTGTGTGAAGATTATATCGATGAACGGTTTGGGATTTACAAGATTTATTCTTATAAACCGATTACACCTAACACCAGAGGATCCACATCCACGTGGATACCAAGATCTTGTTTCTCTTGATTTTGCAGGTGTATGGCTCTTGAATAAATCAGTTCAAGACCCGAGCATCAATGTGTTATATGAGCGTTATTGTAAGTATCCTTCTAAACCCTTAGTATAGAACTTGCGCTTATCTGTGTTTAACCGTGGTTTTCATCATAAGGAACTTACTTGTGTTAGTTTCTTTCTGATTTTACATCGTTTCACGAATTACCACGCGTTATACTTTTCTTGACATAGTTATTTCCACATCTCATATATTCATTGAAATTATTCGGTGGAAATACACTCGCTTGAATTCCAATTTGATTTCAATGCACGTTATTTCATTTCAATGATTCAATTCTTATTCAAATTATTAATTGTGACTTGTTCTGCACAATTAAACTTTCTAATCATTGATTCATTTCTTGAATACACTGTGCTTACTGAGTCTATTTGTTTTGCGCTTGAATTATGTTCTTTGGAATTCATGATCAAGATTTTTGATTTCTACAATCAATCATTACTTGTTAAGGCATTTGAATGAATTTCTTCAACATATGATCTTATCAACAAATGTTTTCCATTTCTGTTCAACATATGTTCCCCATATACATATTGTATCACATATGAATCACCATCATATCACGTTCTGGTATGAATATACTAAACGTTTCAAAGAATATCATTTCATGATATCAACTTATGTGTGATAGGATATAGAAGTTTCTATGATCAATCCAGAGCCGGAGGATCTACCCAAGAAACACATCCCTAGGTTAGACCTAGTTTGTGAGGGTGTGCATGAGGTAAAATGCCGAGAGCTTGAGTGTAGGGGGAGTTAAAAGAAAATGGTGAGAGTGAGACAGGATCAAAAAGAATAAAAGAAGATCCTTTCCAAACCTATACAGTTATCCGGGTAACCACATCATCTATTCATTCTCGATTCTTTGGAGATGAATATTGAAACAAGACATGGACCCAGTGTCGATAACTCGTGTCACCCCACCAAGCTACTCAAATATCTCTTAAAAGATGTTTGTTTCAATTCTCACGGAGAATTAACACATCATCTATCTAATCTTCACTCGGAAGATTTAGATATTGAAACAAGGAAGACATCCTCTCCGGTCTCCGAACTTCATATTCTATGCACTAGAGTCTTTTGATTATCAATCTGCGTCCCAGGTTGAATCAATATTTGAGCCTAATGATTATGATGATATTTCTTTGACACTTGCACGAGTCTTTGTGATTCCAATTGCATATCTTTGTGATATTGCCGGAACAGTCTGAGAACTTAGTTTTATAACTTTGATTCAATGATGACTGGAAGTCCTATCAGTGCTACCCCATTGCCAACACTGAAAATAGGCCACACAATTCTATGAGTTGTTGTGTCAATAGTTGCTCATTGTGCTTCTATGTTAGCCGATTACCCATCATTTGAGGGGAGGAATTTGAGCCGGATTTGAGGGGGAGTAATCTGATATGGATGTGATATTTGTTTGAGGGGGAGAATTTTTGTTACAGCAAGTTTTGAATAATTTGATGATGTTGTCTTTGATTGTTCATGATGTTTCGGATTCTCCTAACCATCATGAGGGGGAGAAGTTGTATCAAAGACATTTGTCAAAGACATGATGAAGATATGAGAATTATGCTGAAGAGCTCAATATTCGTTTGAAGAAGTCAAGATTTAGTTGAAGAATTCAAGACATCAAGTTTGGTTGATTAAAGATTTCAAGATGTTGGTTCAATCAAGTTTTGAGGTTATTTGTGAAGTAATAATGTTGATCGTGATACAAGTGTTGATGTTGCTTGAAGAAAAGACGAAAGTATCAAGAGTTGAAGATGTAATCAGTTGAAAGTACATGATGATTTGGTTTGTGAAGAAATGTTTTGTGAAAAATAACAGTTAAGGGAAGAAAGCAAGTAATAAGGGGAGATAAAGAGAGATCGAAGTTTAAATCTTTTGAATCTATGGTTGAAAAGCCTTTAGGTTTAAAGATTGAGGTTGGTTTATTTTCTGAAGGTTGATTGAATGAAAGTATCTGGAGATTGATACTTAGGTGGTTATCAGTTGGTGAATTCTGATTCAAGATGAGCTTATTGAAAGTTGATAATTCACAGGAGATAATTCTATTTTGCGGATAAAGGGGAGATTGTTTACTTTGAAAAAGGTTGAGAAATTTTTCTGAAGAATGTTGTTGATCGTTAAAGTCAAGAGATTCTCAAGTTAAATTCATTTGAGAAGTTTTGAAGTTGATTACTTGTGGTTCGTGAAGTTTTCTGATGCTGAAAAGTTTTTGTTCGTTGATGATTCTGACAAAGTAAAGTTTGTGAAGATTGTATATGTTTACAAGTTTTGTGTTAGTTGGTTATTTCCAACTTGAATACAAAGGGGGAGATTGTTAGGGTTAAAAATATAGTTGTATTCAAGTTTGGGTTTATAATTGTATTTTGTGTAAAGTTGAGGGGAGCTAAGTGTAAATGCCCTAGGGGTATAAAAGCTTTTGTGTTAGTTAGATTTTAGTGTGAATGTGAATGTGAATGGGAGAACATTTCAGAGATACGTAATTGTCAGATCAAGAGTTTGATAGAGGAGAGAGAAAGTTGAGAGTGTGTATTGTGTTCATATTGTTCATATTAATAAAAGTGAGATTTGTGATTGAAATTGAAGCTTCTTAATCATGGTGGATTGATATTCAGATCTATCAAGTGGTATCAGAGCTTATACAGATCTATAAAATCCGATCCGAAACCGGTTCCATCGGATATGGATTTTTTCGAAAAACCGGTTGAAATCCGAACCGGTTTCTAACAAAACCGGTTTCTGACAGATCCGAAAAAAACCGGTTTAGTATAAATCCGATCCGGACCGGATAAAAATCCGGTCATGTGCACCTCTACTAGAGAGTGAAGTGATGAATTGAGGTTTGAGTTTAGGAATTAGCCCATGGGCCCAGGCCCATATACAAATCCAGGACCTTTATCGTTTTCTTTTTTCCTAAAATCTCATTCTTATCCTACTAACTAGTTGATATGTCCGGGCTTCGCACCGGGTTCATGAACAGTAGCTATCGACACTTTAACATATTTCAGTCAATACACTATATATGACTAAAACGTAAAATGAAATATAGAAAACTAAAAGATATAAAGTGAGTATATATTATAAGTTTAGGGGGTTGATATGTAAGTTTAAAGGAGAGTATAAAATTTGGGTTGCTTGGAGCGTATATATATATCGTATATAATAAAATAAATACATGAAAAAAATATTCAATATTAGGCTCATTTCGATCTTATCGACGATACGATTATAATGGTATAGTTTGTTAACATTAAAACGTATTTTTTTAACATATTTTAGATCGATTATAATGGTGTAATTTGATAAATTTAAAATGTATTTTTTTAACATGCTCCAACCAATATACGATATATGAGTAAAACGTAAAATAGAATATAGAAAATTAATGGTATAAAGTTAATAAATATTATAAGTTTAGGGCGCTAATATATGAATTTGAAAATGGTTATAAGATTCGGGTCGGTTGGAGTTTATATATAGTATATAATAAAATAGCTACATCAAAAATATTCACTATTAGTCTCATTTTGATGATACCGACGATACGAACATAATGACGTAATTTGTTAAAATTAAAACATATTTTTAACGGGTCTTTTTTGCCAATAAATGATATATGACTAAAACGTATAATGAAATATTGAAAACTAAAAAATTTAAAGTGAATAGAACTTATAAGTTCTAAGTTTAGGGGAACTAATATGTAAATTTGAAAATGGATATAGGATTTGGGTTAGTTAGAAGTTGGAACGTATATATAGTATATAATTAAATAACTATGTCAAAAAGTATTCAATATTAGGCTCATTTCGATCGTATCGACGATACGAATATAATAGTGTAATTTTTTTAAATTAAAACGTATTTTTTTTAACGTATTTTAATCAATATACGATATATGACTAAAACGTAAAATGAAATATTGAAAAGTAAAAGGTATAAATTGCATAAACATTATAACTTCAGGGGGCCAAAAATGTAAATATGGAGATGGGTAGAAGCTGGAGGCGCGCGGGTCATGGTGGGTCATGGTTGGGTCTTGGGCGCGTTTGGGTAAAAAAGGAGAGATGAAAAGATGGGTTTGGGTATCGGGTCGGGTTGGGTCGGGTCGGGTCTGTGTTTGGGTGGGGCACCTAATAAATGTATAGTATAGATAATATAATTTGAGGAGTAGAGTTTTGCTATTTTTGAATTTATTTAATTTTATATTAACATTTTTTGTGATTATATATCTATATAATAGGTGGATAAAAATAGAATGTGAAAGTTTAAGATAAGATATTTTTATCATTATAAGAAACCTAACAATTGAAGACAAGTAAGAATAGTTCATCAAATAACCGAAACTTTTGTTTAGTTGATCCTCAAAACTTAGTATATGTACAAACTCAAGTATGAGTGTAGGGGATTGTTTAGCTAGTTACATTCATCATGTTGCAAGATGCATTGGACATACAATTAAACGACATGTTAAGACAATTTAGACCTTTAACCGTTTTATCCCTTCATGTATTGGACATATAGTTTTTTGGAAGGCATAGCAGCATCGAACCGCAAACGACTACCACAAACATACACGCACACATGCCTCCCCGGTGGTATCATGCCTCCCCATGAATTGAACCGAAATTGACCAATTTGGTTTCTTCTGGTTCAAGTACTTTTATCACAATTTGATAAATCAAGCAAAAAAATTACACTCATAGCTGCAACTATTTACTCCCATGTAACAATTAGAACATTCATGAAGGTTAGCATAAATTTACTTAGCAATAGCAATAGCAATATATGAGTAGTTTTTTAGATTATTAAGTGTATTTGTAACGTTCAAGATTTTAAAAAGTCAGAAGTTCTTGGTCCAATTTAAAGTTATATGTCTAGCTTTCATAGTTTGTCCGTGTCACTTGTTTGTATTCTCATCAATAGTTGCTTTATTTGGGTCCATTAGTTTATTTTCTAGATTTATTTTTACGTTATTTGACAACCAAAATCTATCTACAATTTGAAAAAAGAAAACATTTAATTTTCAACATTTGGAGTTGTGGATAGTTCTTTTGGACCATTGATTAAATTCTTCAAACTTTTGTCTTGTATTTCTTTTCGAAATTCCAAGGAAACTAAGTTCATATGAAAATTCAAGATATAGTGACGTTTAATATGACATTGAGTTGGATTTAACTGGTCCATTTATGTATGTGTAATTAAGATCTTCATCTAAAAAAACAAATCAATGAAAAACTAAATCACATTCATGATTTTCCTTGTGAAATGCACAAAACTAAATTATGTCTATCACATTGTTTGGGGACCAAAGTGCATTGCATCAAGAGTTGAAGACTTTTCTGCACTTCAATTTTTACGTGTCTTCAAAATATCCCATCATCAAAACTAAAGAAAATGTCGTACCATAGACTGAGAAATATCCCATCACAAAACTAGAAGTCGACATCTCATTTCTATTTTATTGAAAAAAATCTAGAAAGCCGAACAACTATTCTATTTTAATTGATTAAATTTTCAATCGTTTTTTATTGGAAAAAGTTGAAAAAGAAAATCCATCCATCTCCTTCTTTCTAATCTATTTCTTTTGTCTTTCAATTGTTTCTCCTTTACAACAATTTAATGGAGTAAGTACATACATAAAATGATAAGACTTAAGAGATGCAGAAGATTCAACATTAAAGAATCAATTGGATTGAATTAAAGATAATCAACTAAAGCTAGTGGGACCCTTTTGGATAATGAAATTGAAGAAGGCAGAACGTTCAACGTTACAGAAGCATTTGACATTAACACAAGGGAGAAACATTCATAATAGTTGTTGAAGCATTCCACTTAACATTATAAAAACATTGAAAGTAAACCCTAAAATATCGATTATTGATCCATGAGAGGGGCGAGCAGCTTAGCCGAGCCGGTGAGCAAAGCAAGGGTGGAGCACTAGAGTAGGCGAGCGACTAATTAAACATCCACATTTTGAATGATTAAGTATTTGAACAATTTTTTAAATGAAAACTATTAAGCTCTATTATTTTGAATGATTAAGTTCTTGAAAATTCATTTTGCAATAAATAAACTATTGAACTTTCAAAAACTAGCCACCTACATTATTTTCCAGATTTATTCTCACATTATTTGAGAACCAAAACCCATCAACATTATGGAAAGAGAAAACATTCACTAAATACAAAATTACAAGACTTGGATTAATTGTGTTGATTATTTGTTTAGTTCTTTGACTTTTCTCTTGTATTGTTTTTCCGCATTCCATGAAAACTAAGTTCTTATGAAAATTCAACATATAGTGATGTTAATATGCATCAAGTTGGATTTGGTTGGTCCATAAACTTCAAACTTTACGTATATGTATATAATATTTAAAACAATAAAAAATCAACAAAAAACAAAATTATGTTCATGATTTCCTTGTGAAATGCATAAAACAAAGTAGTTTAAGGGATTATTTACCAAACGCTTAGGCTGCTTGCACCGGTACTGGGTTCCCAGCGGGTTCCCAGCGGGTAGGAGGGAAGGAGAGCCGGCGGGTAAAGAGGGTTGGGTGCATCAATTAATCAAGCCGGCGGCTTGGGGCTTGGTTGGCTTCATGAACCCGCTTTACTTTACGTGTGTTGTGTGTGTGTTGTGTGTGAGAGGGTTGAGAGGGTTGGGTGTGTGTTGTAGAGGGTTATGGGAGGGTAAAGAGAGGGTTGACCAAAAGCTGATGTGGCATTAAAAAAGTGAGTGGATTGAGTGGGTTGATTGGGTTGGGT
This sequence comes from Centaurea solstitialis, assembly GCA_030169165.1. Classification (NCBI taxonomy): domain Eukaryota; kingdom Viridiplantae; phylum Streptophyta; class Magnoliopsida; order Asterales; family Asteraceae; genus Centaurea; species Centaurea solstitialis. Next base: position 10,023,967 of record CM058042.1, read on the forward strand.
GCGTGTAGCTTTATCAAGTTACTTACCTTATGAGATGAGCATGATAAAAACCCAAAGTCTTATCTGGTAAGAGGCATGACAAAAACCAAGCTTCTTTTGAAGTAAGTGTGGGAGAAGACTCATATCCCATTTAACGCTTACTGAGTAAGAGATGCTTATAAAAAATCCACTTCGATGGTTGAGATTCTGACCCGACAAGTTAAATGAGGCAAGGACTAAAATGCTCGCAAATTTAAATGGGTTAACCAAATTTTTTTTATTTTGTTACATCTAAGGATTCGGTGAACTCAAAAATGCAAACAATGAGTTTGATTATTTAAGACAAGGCTGGGTAAAAAATTTAAACACCTATGACCAATTTTGTAATTTACTTTTATATTAAGCTGGTTCTCAAGATTATTTTCACATATTAGATAAATACCTACGATTCACCCCTTTCAATTGTCATTTTTCTAAAATCCATTTGTAAAAAAAATCCTCTAAAGCTAAATTTAAATGGCTTTAACCCAAACCTAATTGATGCAGTTTGGTCTAATTTTGTATCTGTATGTGTTGGATTGAGTCTTTTTCAGGTTCTCTGGGTTCGATTTGTTGAGCACCCATAGTTATTACGTATACTTCGAAAATAAATGTATTAACTTGCATATGAACTACAATTACTTAGATAGAGGGAGGTTCATACGAAAAATATAACTTTTTAAGAAAACGCGAGGAGCAATTCTCAACCACTCATCTCGGTCAACAAAGACGGCTTTTACCGGTCCCCCACTTTAATAATCTCTACCCTCCCATGAATCGCGTCAATCCTCCGTGATCACGTCTACCGTAATTGCGAGATGAGTGGCTGAGATTGCTCCTCACTTTTTCTTTTCAAGATGTTAAGAGCATGGGTAATTAGAATTCATTGGTGAGTGTAACTAAATATAGAATAAATTGTTAATTGTACAACATGTGAAATCCTTCCTTCTTCCTAAACAAATTAAGTATATACAAGTATACAACTACTGCTGCTGTTGCCTTCTCACCAATTTATTTTACAAAATTTAGTACCTGTTTTCAGGAAAGGAAAAAAAAAAACAAATCTTAAAACAAAAAGGTTGTAATTAATATATGTTATGTCTTCCTTTATTTGGTGCATCTTCCCTCTTTGTCTCCTCTACTATTTGCTGTGTTCTCTTGATCTCTTCTGTTGGTTGATCTCTCTCTCTCTATAATTCATCATAAATCACACATTAAAGATAATATAATCCATTAACAATATCCTAAGGGGAAATGAGTTTCCTCATCTCCCACGATTAAGGGTAGAATCGGAAAGTAGTGACTTACTTTTGAAAAAGAATACTCTTTACGAAACCAATATTAATTAAAAGGTGCCAAGTAATTATACAAAGTATCAAGTAATTAAAGCTATTGGAGAGTGGAATCCGATTAAAAAAAAAAGAAATAACAGAAGACAAAAGCATATTCTAAAATATTGACTTACCAATCTGATTTGTAGGATGGATTGACCAAGACTTACATTAAAGAAATCAAATCTGAAAAACTCTATATATACCTTCCTTCACTGGTATATGTATGCAAACAACCATTTTATTACAAAAATCAAATCAACACAAATATTATATTTATCTATTTTGATAAACTTAAGCTATGAATTGGTCTTACTACTTCATTATTATTATTTTGTTGCTATTTGCCACTTGTTTATCTATTGCCAGCGGCAACCAATTGGCGGAAGCAGCAACAACAGATGGTAATCGTAATGGTGCCATCAACGACAAGTCATGCTTCCACAAGGAGAAACAAGCTCTCCTTCATTTCAAAGCTTCCATTTATCAAGACTTCTATGGCCGACTCTCAACATGGAGACTTGAAGATGATGATTGCTGTAAATGGAGTGGAATCACCTGCAACAACCAAACACATCATGTCACAGAGCTCCACCTGCAGGCGTATTATCTTGAAGGTGAGATTAGCCCTTCATTGGTTAACTTAACCTACTTGAATCATCTTGACCTTTCTTGGAATTCTTTCAATGGAACCATTCTCAACTTCATTGGTTCCATGACTCAATTAAGGTATCTTGACCTTCAGTACAATTATTTCAATGGAACCATTCCCAACTTCATTGGTTCCATGACTCAATTAAGGTATCTTGACCTTTCCCAAAACTCTTTCAATGGAACCATTCCCAAGTCCATTGGTTCCTTGACCCAATTAAGGTACCTCGACCTTTCTGATAACTTCCTTCATGGAAACATTCCTCCAGAATTTGGAAATCTCATAAGCTTGCGAAATCTTTCACTTGGAACCTATCATGAAAGGTCATCTATGATTGAGATTGAGAACCTAGATTGGTTGTCTAATCTTTCTCATTTGCAACATCTTCAAATGCATGGAATTTCCCTAGCCAAAGCAAATTACTGGACAGATGTCATTCTAAGTCTCCGAAAACTATCATATTTAAATTTAATGGGATGTGACCTTTCAGAGGTCATGCATCCATATTCTTCATTTCTTAACTCTTCTTCATCATCTATTGAATATCTATATCTTGGTAAGAACAATCTCAACTCATCCATGTATCGTTGGTTGTTCCCGTTAACAAGCAATAGACTTCTCTTTCTTGATCTCTCAAAAAACATGTTAGATGGGGTATCCAAATATCTTGGTAATCTCTGTAGTTTGACAGATTTATATCTCGAGAGCAATCAGATAGCTGTCAAATTTGCTGATTTCCTAAACAATTTGTCTGGATGTACATCAGTTACATTGCGAACGTTGATTGTTCCGTATAGCCAATTTATAGGGTCAGTTTCTGATGAGATCCAGAAGTTTTCATCGCTAGAGTTCTTGTACCTATCTGATAATCACTTAAGTGGGACTATGAGTGAAAAGGTGTGGGAACTACCCAATCTTCAAACTCTGTTTGTTTCTTCCAATTCTCTTATCATCTCTCCAAACATTGGAAAGTCAAGGCTTCAAACTATAAATCTTTCAAACAACTCACTTGTAGTGACTCCTTCCAAAGCTCATATGTCAAACAATTACTACGTAGAGTCTATTGATTTGAGAGCTTGCAAGGTTGGGCCTCTCTACCCCAAATGGATTCAAACATACAAAAATCTTACTCATCTTGATATTTCCGGTAATAGAATTTCTAACACAATTCCTGTTCAATTTTGGAAGACATGGCCTTCACGGTTAAGATATTTGAACCTTTCATCCAACAATATCAGCGGGAAATTACTAGATTTATCATCAAATTTTGACATCTATCCAACAATAATAGATTTGAGTTCCAACAACTTCTATGGGTCGATACCAAATGTCCCTTCCACTTTGGCATCATTGAATCTTTCCAGAAACAAATTCAATGGTGGAATATCCTTCTTATGCCAAATTGTTGATGGGTTCTTGTCATTTCTTGACCTCTCTCACAACTCTTTAACCGGGCAACTTCCTGACTGCTTGTGGCATTTCAATGGATTAAAAGTTCTTAATCTAGGGTACAACCATTTTTCAGGAAGGCTTCCTGCTTCAGTAGGATATTTGTTTCAACTCCAAGTACTGGATTTGTACAACAATAGCTTCTCAGAAGAATTGCCTTTGTCTTGGAAGAACTTCACGAGCTTAACGTTTTTGAATTTAGGGGCCAACCATTTTTCTGGGAATGTGCCTGTTTGGATTGGGGAAAACTTAACATGGTTGTATGGCCTTATCCTAAGATCAAACAACTTTTTTGGACCCATTCCTTTACAACTATGTCATCTCGCAAATCTTCAAATCCTTGACTTGTCGATGAACAACCTCAATGGAACCATCCCAACATGTGTGAACAATTTGACTGTCATGGTTGATGGGAGATTATCGAGAAAATATAGGCATTATTACGGAGAAATCTCGAAGTCCTCATATGCCTATGTCGACAATGCGATGATTGAGTGGCAAGGAAATGAACGTGAATTCACAAACACTCTAGGATTGTTATTGAGCATTGACTTGTCAAGCAACAACTTAACAGGACAAATCCCAAATGAATTAACCAATCTTCATGGATTAGTTGCACTAAACTTGTCAAAGAACACTCTACTTGGAGAGATTCCACGAAAAATTGGTGAGATGAAAAATCTTTTAACTTTGGATTTATCTAGAAACAATTTTTCTGGAGCGATACCATCAAGCATGTCTCAAATGGCTTTGTTAAATTACCTAGACATGTCACATAATAGTTTGTCGGGGAGAATTCCATCTAGCACTCAACTTCAGTCCTTTCCACCTTCAAGGTACATTGGAAACGCAGGACTATGTGGGCTTCCCATTACCGAAAGTTGTCCCGGAGATGAAGCACCATCTACGCTACGTGAAAGTGAAAGCAGTGAGGAAGGCATAGATGAACTTGAGAGATGGTTTTATATTGGCGGGGCAATTGGTTTTGCTGTTGGATTTTGGATGGCATGTGGTGCTTTACTTCTCAACCGTCATGGAAGACATGCCTTTTTTCTCTTTGTTGATTCTGTGAAAGACTGGGTTTACGTAAAGGTGGTGGTGCTTTTTCGAAAATTGGAGCGGGTTGCAGCTACATAGTTATCTAGTTTGTTTCTTCTTGTTTGTTGGTATATTAATGTTGTTTTTAACTACTTGTTCTTGTTGTTATTTGGGTGTTTGATATTTAGTATTTGTATTTGGTAGGGTGTTTAAATCCCAAGTATGAATAAGATTGCCACTAACACCATGGGTGGCCATTTGGTTGTGGTGTGTAAAATAGGATAGAACTTCAACTCTGTTTTGGTACCATAAAATTAATCAAACAGATGCAAAAACCAAAGGTATGACCATTATTAATAAGTGCATGATAGATGAACTTCAAAATTAACCACAAATATTAAGCATGTTAAGTAAATCGTCCGACTAATCTTTTATTAAGATATTTTTGGAAAGTATCGTAATAGTCTTTTAATAGAACTTGTTACATATAACACTTTTCAAAAAGTGTAGTATAAAAGATTATCAGGACATTTTATTTTTCTACCTCCCCGCCAATCTCGCTGGTTCAACCAGGTAAGACATTTTCCTCAAAAGCCTTTCTTTACAATTAGTAGGTTTAATGTTTCTCTGTTTATGAGTTTGATGTTTCATGATTTGGATTTTGTGTTTGATTGTTTTTGTTATCAGGGTATATTCCTTTCTCTGTTTCATTTGTTAATTGCTTTATAGATATAATGTAGCATCACCTATCAAGGTATCCATGGATTGCATTATCATACGTTATATTGTGTTTGTTTATTAAAGGGTATTAATGATAGCAACTGCTTGAATGATCATGGGTCATTCTTAAGATTCAGACTTCATTTCCCATTTGACCTTATAACTTTGACAACGAATAATCTTGGGAAAAAAATATATATCAAGAAGAATTCTTTATCTGTTGTTGGAATGGTACCATTATTAAAATACCGACTTACCGATCAGTGAAAAGAGCAGCCCAACCGCAGAAGCTGAGGCAGAAGCGGATCACGAGAGCCGTTTATTCTCTGAAATGATTGGGGGACTGTTTCCATTCGGTTTTAATTTGCTAATATTATGATCATATACTCCAATGTTGGTTCAAATAGCATTTAGATTGTCAATTTCGAAGTTTCCATGATGAATTTTGATGAATACCGAAAACCTAGATCTATAAAAATTTAAATTAGAACTCGTTTCATAATGGTTTTCACTGTTTTTATGTCAAAATATCGTGCATAATTAATATTGTAAATATCATCATTAAATAAAAAAGCCCCTTGATTTGAGATCGAAAACCAACCTAGATTAACAAGAAATCTGAGCTCTGCATTGGTTCCGGGTCAAAGAGACAGCATAATCATGTAGGGTTTATGGGCTTGGACTGCTGGGTTTCCTATAAAAACATTGATTAAAATATCTTGTGAGGGTAGTTTTTACTTTTGATGATTTGAGTAAGAAAAAAATGAACTCATAATTGTAGCTATTTACACCCATGTAGCTAGAGGTGCACATGACCGGAGTTTTATCCGATCCGGATCAGATTTATACTAAACCGGTTTTTTTCGGATCTGTCAGAAACCGGTTTTGTTAGAAACCGGTTCGGATTTCAACCGGTTTTTCGAAAAAATCCATATCCGATGGAACCGGTTTCGGATCGGATTGAAACCGGTCTCCGGTGGAACCGGTCCTCAATTGGGTCTTTTTTTGGGCTAGAAAATTCAGAAAATTCAATTGAAATCTAATCTGAATTGGTGTGGGCCGTGATTTTTTATGGGCCGTGAATTTTTTTAAGATTTCAGGCCCAACAGCAGTAAGCTCACATAGACATTACCGGTTTGATTTGAAACCGGTTCGGTTTAAACCGGTTATCCGGTCAAACCGGATCGGATCCAATCCGGTTAAAATCCGGTTTGAAAAAATTCCGATCCGGTTTGAAAAAAATTCGGTTTTTATAAAACCGGATTCGGATAGTTTTTACACAAAATCGGATAACCGGATTTTCTGTGCACCTCTACATGTAGCACATACATATTCATGAAATTTAACATAAAGTTACTTAATAACAACGATACACGAGTTGAAAGCTCAAGTTATGTTTCATTATTCTTTGTTTGGAATGTGTTATATATTAAAATGAGTTGAATAAGCTTCAAAATCATGGATGGGTATGTTAGCATTTCTTTTAACGGCAAGTTAATGTGTACACACGTTCCAGCAATAGTGGGCCTCAAGAAAGTGTCGTCCGTGGGAATTGAACCCTTGTAGTGTGGCTTTCACCCCACACCCCAGGGATATTATCTATCCAGCTAAGGTAGCCCATTTGATTTGTCAGCTTTATTTTTATTTGGGCTATGTTTGGCAAACTAGCTGATAAGGTAGCTTATGACTGATAAGGTAGCTTATGACTGATAAGGTAGCTTATGACTGATAAGGTAGCTTATGACTGATAAGGTAGCTGGTGACTGATAAGGTAGCTGATGAATAAGTTGTGTTTGGCAAAAACTAGCTGATAAGGTAGCTTATGACTGTAAAATGACAAAAAAAGACATGTTTAAAAATTAATAGTATAAATTAGCAAGGGTATATTTGGAATAAAAAAATAAAAAGTTCCATAAGTCACCAAAAGGTTAGTGGGAGTAGTTTTTCAAAAAGCTAACTTATAAGCTAGCTTATGGTCCATCCAAACATGTACCTAACTTATAAGGTGACTTATAAGCTAACTTATAAGTCAACTTATTTTTACCAAACAATGTCTTGGTATAAGATCATAAATTTAATAATTGAGTCTACGACTTGAAACCAAGCTAATTAGATAGATGGCATTATTGATGTTGGGTCCATCCGTCCATGAATACATGGCATATTAAAAAAAAAGTAAATTACGGATTTGATCCTTGTGGTTTGATGGTTTTTATGGATTTGGTCCCTAAACTTTAATAATTACGGATTTGGTCCTTGTGGTTTGCAAATTCTATTAGATTTCGTCCTTGTGATTTGTAAATTCTATTGGATTTTGTCCTTATGGTTTGCAAATTCTATTGGATTTGGTCCCTGCCTATTTGCACTACCAAGGACCAAATCCAATAGAATTTGCAAACCACTAAGACCAAGTCCGTAATTATTAAAGTTTAGGGACCGAATCCATAAAAACCACCAAACTACGAGGACCAAATCCGTAATTTACTCTAAAAAAAGGGAAAAAGGGTCCTACAAAAGCGTGTGTTGCATCTCACCATGCACGAAACGTGTTTTGGCTTCAGTCGCGCCTTACAAAAACACTATAGTCTATACGCTATTTCATGACAATGGAGACACGTTTTACGCCACATCGGATCATGATGCACACCAATGACATGCCTTTTCGAACACTAGTCATAACTACATCGATGTATTTTGAAGTCATTATGATTATTTCAATTCTATAGCAATTAGTTTTGTTTTTAAAAATCTTTATTTGAGCTTTTATTTGTAAAAAAATTCTAAACCATGGATTGGACCATATCAACCATTTTCAAAATTTACAAATCAAACTAAGAAAAGTTACATATCATAATTCCAACTAATTATACTAAGGCATATAGCAAGTTGAAGTTTAACATAAAATTATCAACTTTTATAAAAAAAAATATTTGGGCTATATAACCAACCACTTTTTATATTAGTAAGGATATTTGTGAAATTCAAAAATTTAAAACGGCTAAAAAAGTCATTGATCCAAATTTTGTTTTCACAAACTAAACGTGGGAAGTATGATGAGAAATTTACATGGGGTACTATATTGGTTGTTTTTTGTCCAATAATTTGTTTTGTTGATTTTTATCACATTATTTGGGGCCATCGTGTATCACGAGATAGAAAAACATCCAATAAAAAGAAATTATAAAGACCTGAGTTTTCTCACCCTTCAACTTTCACACGTCTTGAAATATACCGTTGATTGACATAATTAGAATGAAATTTGTTAAAGAAATAAAATCTACTTGTTTGGTTCATAGACTCTAGTTTGGAATTAGAAAGAAGTTTTAATACATGACTAATATTAAAACATCCTTTTAGTAATTTTTTTTTTAAACACAAAATAATAGATATTCATTAATTACTATATTTTTTCTCAAAAATAAAATAACAATTAAATAATTTAAGAAAATAGTTATTAAATAATTTAATTAATTAATAAAATAATCGATAAGTAAATTAATAGTCAATTATTTAATATTAATTATTAAAGTAATTAATAAAATAACTTATTTGTTATTGTGTTATATTGGGTTAAGGGTATATCTGACATTAAGAAAAAAACTAAAATTAATCCATTTCATCAAAATACGTATTAGTTGCTAAGGATTGTTGAATTCCTTCATTTGTGAAATTTGATGGAATTTAGAGATTCCGTCGAAAATAATGAACCAAATGAAGGAATTAAATCTGACCAATGGAATTCAACATTCCAATTCTATCAAACTCCTTTAAAATCTGCAAACCAAAGGCTACCTAAATGTTTGTGTTTAGAATTTAGAAAAAACGAAATCAAAATGAGAACTTAGAAGTATTAAGAGGCTAACAAGCTCAAAAAAGGAAGTTAAAGGTTCATGCAAATGCTAAGAACAATTGAAGTTAAAATTGTAATATAATTTTGAATATGTAGCTAATTATAGGTTAGTATAATGTCTAATATACATATATTAAATACATAACTAGTTAACTATCATATTCGATTCATAGTGCACTCACTGGGTTGCGTTCAAATTAAATGACCTCAACTTCTAATTCTGCATCAGGTTGTAATTTCCAAAATTTTGGAAATTTAACAAATTTTGGACTAATTTCCAAAATTTAACACCTGTTTTCAAAAACAAAAAAAACAAGTCTTAAATCATTGATAATATATTTTATGTCTTCCTTTTCTGGTTGCATCTTCCTTTTGCCTCTTCTACTATTTGGTCTCTTCTCTTCTGTTGGCTGACCTCTCTGCAATTCATCATAAATCACATATAAAGATAATATAATCCTTTAACAATATCTTAAGGGGAAATGAATCTCTCCATATTTCGATCAAGGCTAGAATAGGAAAGTAGTTACTTACTTTTGAAAATAAATACTCTATGAAACCAATATTAATTAAGGGGTTGTTATGGGGTTGCTATATGCATCAACTTGCAAATCATGTGAATGCATCTTGAATTGAAATGAATACATTGGAAATGTAAAAAGCGGTCTTTGATGTTGACGTATGTGTGTATGACGCAAATCACTTTTTAGGTGTATATAGCAAGTTAATGGATGCATTTAGCTTCCCCATTAATTAATAGTGCCAAATAATTATACAAAGTATCACATAATTAAAGCTACTGGGCACAGACACTTTTGAAGAGTGGAATCAGATTAAAAAGAAAAAAAGAAATAACAGAAGACAAAAGCATATTGTAAAATATTGACTTACATTAAAGACTTGGACATCTACATGTAATCATGGAAACTTCAAACCTGAAAACTATATATAAACCTTCATTGGTACATGTATGCAAACAACCATTTCATTAAATAAATCAAGTCAACAAAAATAATTAAATAATATATTTTGATAAAGTTAAGCTATGATTTGGTTTTACTACTTTATTATTATTATTATTATTATTATTATTATTATTATTATTATTCACTTGCTATCTGCCACTTCTTTATCTATTGCCAACAACAACCAATTGGTGGAAGCAGCAGCAACAGATGGTAATATTGGTGCCATCAACAAGAAGTCATGCTTCCACAAGGAGAAACAAGCTCTCCTTCATTTCAAAGCTTCTATTTCTCAAGACTTCTATGGCAGACTCTCTACATGGAGAGTTGATGATGATGATTGCTGTAAATGGAGTGGAATCACCTGCAACAACCAAACACATCATGTCACAGAGCTTCACATCTCATCAAGGTATGAACTTAGAGGTGAGATTAGCCCTTCATTGGTTAACTTAACCTACTTGAGTCATCTGGACCTTTGCGCAAATTCTTTTGATGGAAGCATTCCCAACTTCATTGGTTTCATGACTAAATTAAGGTATCTTGATCTTTCCTGGAATTCTTTCAATGGAACCATTCCCAACTTCATTGGTTCCATGACTCAATTAAGGTATCTTGACCTTTCCGCTAATTCTTTCAATGGAACCATTCCCAATGTCCATTGGTTCCTTGACCCAATTAAGGTACCTCAACCTTTATGCTAACTTCCTTCATGGAAACATTCCTCCAGAATTTGGAAATCTCATAAGCTTGCGATATCTTTCACTTGGAACCTAGGATGAAAACTCATTTATGATTGAGATTGAGAACCTAGATTGGTTGTCTAAGCTTTCTCATTTGCAACACCTTGATATGGATTGGATTTCCCTAGCCAAAGCAAATTACTGGATAGATGTCATTCTAAGTCACCAAAAACTATCATTTTTAAGTTTAATGGGATGTGATCTCTTAGAGGTCATGCATCCATATTCTTCATTTCTTAACTTTTCTTCATCGTCTATTGAATATCTATATCTTGGTAATAACAATCTCAACTCATCCATGTATCGTTGGTTGTTCCCATTAACAAGCAATAGACTTCTCGAACTTGATCTCTCTTACAACATGTTAGATGGGGTACCCAAATATCTTGGTAATATCTGTAGTTTGACATATTTATATCTCTATAGAAATCAGATAGCTGTCAAATTTGTTGATTTCCTAAACAATTTGTCTGGATGTACATTAGTTACATTGCGAGGGTTGAGTGCTTGGGATAGCCAATTTACAGGGTCACTTTCTGATGAGATCCAAAAGTTTTCATCGCTTGAGTTCTTGGACCTATCTGATAATCGCTTAAGTGGGACTATGAGTGAAAAGGTGTGGGAATTACCCAATCTTCAAAATCTAGATGTTTCTTCCAACTCTCTTGTCATCACTGCAAACGTTGGAAAGGAAAAGATTTCATACATAGATCTTTCAAACAACTCACTTGTAGTTGTAGTGACTCCTTCCAAAGGTCATATGTCAAACAATTACTTCGTAGAGTCTATTGATTTGCGTGCTTGCAATCTTGGGCCTCTCTACCCTAAATGGATTCAAACATACAAAAATCTTACTCATCTTGATATTTCCGCCAATCGAATTTTGACACGATTCCTGTTCTGTTTTGGAAAACATGGCCTTCACGATTGAGATATTTGAACCTTTCTTCCAACAATATCAGCGGAAAAATACTAGATTTATCATCAAATTTTGACATCTATCCAACAATAGATTTGAGATCCAACAATTTCTATGGGCCAATACCAAATGTCCCTTCCACCTTGGTATCATTGAATCTCTCCAAAAACAAATTCTATGGTGCAATATCTTTCTTATGCCAACTTGTTGACGGGTTCTTGACATTTCTTGACCTCTCTCACAACCTTTTAAGCGGACAACTTCTTGACTGCTTGTGGCATTTCATAGAACTACGAGTTCTTAATCTAGGACACAACAATCTTTATGGAAAGCTTCCTGCTTCTATAGGATATTCATTAGAACTCGAGGTATTGGATTTATACAACAATAACTTCTCAGGAGAATTGCCTTTGACTTTGAAGAATTGCATGCGGTTAACATTTTTGAATTTAGGGGCCAACAAGTTTTTTGGTAATGTGCCGGTTTGGATTGGTAAAAACTTAACAAGGTTGCATGTTCTTATCCTAGGGTCAAACAACTTTTTTGGGACCGTTCCTTTACAACTATGTCATCTCGCTAACCTTCAAATCCTTGATTTGTCGATGAACAACCTCAATGGAACCATCCCACCATGTGTGAGCAATTTGAATGTCATGGTTCATGGAAGGTTGTCGCCGAAAAGTTTTGAGCATACTTATTTGAAGGTTTTTAGTATAGAAGGTCCTATTGAGTTTGGTACTTACGTTGACAACGCGATAATGGAATGGCAAGAAAATGAGCGTGAACTGACAAGTACTTTGAGATTTTTAATAAGCATTGACTTGTCAGGCAACAACTTAACTGGACAAATTCCGAAAGAATTAACCGATCTTCATGAATTGCTTGCACTGAACTTGTCAAAAAACGCTCTACTTGGAGAGATTCCACGAAAAATTGGTGAGATGAAAAAACTTGTAACTTTGGATTTATCTAGAAACAAATTTTCAGGATGGATACCATCGAGCATGTCTCAGTTGACTTCATTAAATTGCCTAGACGTGTCAAATAATAAGTTGCGGAAGAATACCATCCGGCACTCAACTCCAGTCCTTTGAACCTTCAAGGTACATCGGAAATGCAGGACTATGTGGACCTCCCATTACCAGAAGTTGTCCTGGAGATGAAGTACCATCTATGGCACGTGAAAGTGAAAGTGGTGAGGAAAGCATAGATGAACTTTGGAGATGGTTTTATATTGGTGGGGGTACCGGTTTTGCCCTTGGATTTTGGATGGCATGTGGTGTTTTACTTCTTAACCGTCGTGGAAGACATGCTTTTTTTCCCTTTGTTGATTTTGTGAAAGATTGGGTTTACGTAAAGGTGGTGCTGATCATTCGAAAATTGGAGAGGGTTGTCGGTACATAGTGGTCTATTTTTAGTTCTTCTTGTTTGTAGGTATATTAACGTTCTCTTAAATACTTGTTCTTTTTGTTATTTTGATACTAGAGATCTAGTATTTGTATTGTATCTGGTAAGGGTTTTCAACCCCGAGTATGAATAAAATTGCCATCAACACCATGGGTGGCCATTTGGTTGTGGTGTGTAAAATAGGGCAGAACCACAACAGATTATATATACTGTTGCAACTTTGTTTTGGTAACATAAACTTGCTTAAACTAATGCAAAGCCAGAGGTATGACCGCCATTAATAACTGCATGATAGACGAACTTCAACATTAACCACAAATACTAAGCGTGTTAAGTTAATAATTAATCCGACTAATCGTTTAATTAAGATATTTTTGGAAAGTATCCTAATAGTCTTTTTATAGAACTTGTTACATATAACACCTCTCAAAAGTGTAGTATAAAAGATTTGTGAATATGCAAATAATCACATGTAACATATATATTTTAATGTAAGCATACTTATGATTACCATGTAATGTTATGTACTAATAGTCATATTCCATTTTGAAGACCCCTAAGTTGAATAGAAACTAAAGTTATGTTCCATTGTTCTTTGTATGGAATGTGTTATATATTAAAATGAGTCGGATAAACTTCAAAAATCATGCATGGGTACGTTAAAATCAAGATTAATATTCAAATTTTCCTGTATATGTATTGACAATATTTAAAAGTAGAAAAACAAAATAATACAAAATCATGATTTCCATGTGATCAAATCAAATGCAAAACACAAAGTAGTTTAAGGGATAAATTACCAAACTTTACTAAATAAAACCCTTATCAGGAGACTTACCTTAGTATCTAGTATTCTGAAACTTGAACAAATTTCAGAATATATGGGCTAAATAAACCCAACTTTGGTTGGGGTTTTAAGGGGCCTTTGGCTGAATTCTTATGGGTAAGCTTGCCAAATTTCAATATATGGTTTTCTTTGTATAAATGAAGTAGTTTCTCCTCTAATTTATGAATTTGACAAGAGGGTTGAAAAACACGAGACATGGTTATCAACCGTTGGATATACATTGGAGAAATATCGAATTTGACAAGAGGGTTGAAAAACATGACACATGGTTTGGGAGAAACATCCAATTCGGATCTCATTTGAGTGAAAATACTACGACCCTCGTCCACCAAACCACCGTGACAAGCGGATAGAATGCCTAGAAACATGACGTCATCTGGTGCTAAACCAGTCTCGACCATCTCCCGGAAACACGATATTGCGTCATGACTTTTGCTGTGGTTGGCGAGACCGACGATTATGGCCGTCCGGGTTAAGGAGTTTCGGCTAGGGATTTCATCAAACACTTGGAGTGCCTTTTCTATGTTACCACATTTAGCATACATGTCGACTAATGCGGTACCTAAAGCGACGTTTATTGAAAGATTGTGTCTTTTGATGTAACGATGGATCCAAATTCCGAGATCAAGTGCTCCAAGTTGCGAACACGCAGACAAGCAATAAACCATGGTCACTCCATCGGGTTTAATCTTTATAGCTTGCATTTCATGGAACGTAGCCAATGCATCTTTAAAGCGTTTGGCTTGAATGTAGGCACCGATCATGGCGTTCCATGGAACCACGTCTCTCTCACGGATTTCATCAAACAGTTTCTTTGCAGTATCTATACGGCCGTGTTTTCCATAACCGACAACCATGGTGGTCTAAGAGACGATCGTTTTCTTATCCATCTTGGGGGTGGAATCGGAAATGCCAAAGACGAAGCCCGAATCGGAATCGGATTCAAAATTGGGGATGAATGGAAGTTTGAGTTTATGACTTTGCCCATAGCCCAGGCCCATATACAAGTCCAGGGTTTTGCTATTGAATTTTGGATGGCATGTGGCACATTACTTCTCAGATGGCCAAACCCAACCGGTTATAACTGGTCTGGTTGGTTAACCATTAACCGAACCGGTTGTCAACCGGTTATAACAGAACCGATTCATAACCGGTTAATCTGATCAGTTAAGGTTTTTGGCATTTTTCTCATAACTGGTTATAACCGGATCGGAACCGGTTACGTAACCGAACCGGAACCGGTTATAACCGGGACCGATTTAATTAAAAAAATAGCCGTTTTATATACGTAATTATAGTCGCTAGGAGCCATTTGGCTTCATTTTTGAACATTTGTTTGGCCTTTTTACCCCATATACCCTATAAATAAGTTGTGTGGTGTTTGGGTTCAATACCAAGTTACCAACTTACGAAAAATGCAAAATTCTCGTTGTAATTTGTGATTTCGTGTTCTCGAGTTTCGACTTTTATTTGTTTCTCGCAAGTTTTACTCTCTCAACTCTCCTCTATTTTAAATTTATAATGTTTATATAATTTATAAACTTTAAAAATAAAAATAAAAAATAGCCTTAACTGATCCTTAACCGGTTACGTAACCGGTTATAACCGGTAAAGTTAACCGTTAAGCTTAAAAAATTAAGACCCCGAGACCCCTTAACAGTAACCGAACCGTAACCGGTTACGCCTTAACCGGTTACGACCGACTACTATTTTTTAACTGAACCGATCCATAACCGGTTATAAACCGGCCCGCGACCGATTTTTGGCCATCTCCATTCTCAACCGTCATGGAAGACATGCTTTTTTCCCTTTGTTGATTCCGTGAAAGATTGGGTTTATGTAAAGGTGGTGGTGCTTATTCCATGCTTTTTTTTCCCTTTGTTGGTATATTAATGTTGTTTTAACTACTAGTTCTTGTTGTTATTATTTGGGTGCTGGATATTTAGTGTTTGTATTTGGTAGGGTGTTTAAATCCCAAGTATGAATAAGATTGCCACCAATACCATAAACCAAGCTAATTAGATAGGTGGCATTATAGATGTTGGGTCCATGAATACGTGTCAGGATCGAAATTCGTAACAAGAAAGAATAAGAACCAAGATATTAAGGAAGTAGCGGAATAACACCTTAATATTTAACAACAAGAAAACAAGAATGAATTGAAATTGAATTGCTTTTGGAATTGTTTTTCTATCGAATGATTACAAACAAAGCCCCGATTTACTTGAACAGGCTCAAGTAAATGTGCAATACTTCTCTATTGCAGGGATCAAGAATAATCTTGAGGCTAAACTTTTCTATCAAAAGAAAACTAGAACAATTCGTATTTTTAATAGACTAGATGACTAATCTATTTATACAAGACTTGATTACAATGATAATTACAAAAAAAAAAAAAAAAATTTGATCTTTTAAATCTTCATTATCTTTAGAATATTGGTAGATATCTTCATTCCATAAAAAATCAATCTCTTGAATTAATTCCATAATTATCTTCAAGTCCTTATCTTTTGTTCCAAGCAATATCATTTCCTTATTTTGATTCAGCAACAATATCTTCTTTCCTTATTCTCGACGAGCAGTAGTAACGAGCAGTGGTAACTAGCAGTGGTAACTAACACCAGCAGTAGTAACTCACATCAGCAATAGTAACCATTACTACTTCTTTAATACTCAGCAATAGTAATTCTTCTCTAGCAACAGTAACTCCAAAAACCCAACAATCTCCCCCTAACTTAACTTCTTAAATCAAGGAGTTAAGTTTATTTGGTTTTTGTTACTGTTGTTGTCTGAACCACTTTCTCACTTTCAAACTCCCCCTTAACTCCAGATCCCATCATATCAGTTTCTGCAGATTTAGAGATGTGATCCTTCCCTTTTTGAGGTACCCATACTGAAGTGGTTTTGAGTTCCCCATTAGCATCAACATACTTAAACTCTTTTAATTTTGAGTTTTTAGGATCAACAGAGTTGGGAATTGTATGGCTTGAATACTTTGTCACAATAATGGGTTTGTTCTTTGTAGCAGCAGTAGTAGTAGTATTGGAACTAGTAGTATTATTGTAACAACTCGTCCCACATCGGTTGGTGAGGGGAACAAAACACTCCTTATAAGAGTGTGGATAACCTCACTTGGCATGAGGCCTTTTGGGTGCGTGGACTCGGCCCAAGAACAAAACTGTGCGGGTGACCTGGACTGGGCCCAAAGCGGACAATATCGTGTCACGGGTATCTGGGGGCGTTACAGATGGTATCAGAGCCAGACCCGGACCGATGTGCACAACGAGGGCGTTGTGTCCTTGAGGGGGGAGAGTGTAACAACTCGTCCCACATCGGTTGGTGAGGGGAACAAAGCACTCCTTATAAGGGTGTGGATAACCTCACTTGGCATGAGGCCTTTTGGGTGCGTGGACTCGGCCCAAGAACAAAACCGTACGGGTGACCTGGACTGGGCCCAAAGCGGATAATATCGTGTCACGGGTATCTGGGGGCGTTACAACTATTACCACTATCATTAGCCGTGGTATCAGTTACTACTGATTTTGGTACCCAAATTTTGACAAATTTGTTTGCTTTCTTTACAACCTTTTTGTTTTGAAAACTCTTTTCAGATCTAGCAAACTTATTTTGAATATGAGTCCTTGTGTTAATTTTCCTTTTGGGATAAGGTCTCACATTCTTAGCCATGCGGTTCAAACTTTGAAATCTGTTACCAAAAGAGTTAGAAAATTTATTTTGAAAGTTTGTTCTTTGGTTAACAGGATTGAAATAACAGTGTTTGGCTAAATGATTCAACTTGCAACATATAAAACAAGGTTTTGGCCTATTGATTTTTTCTAGATCAATACCTTGTTTTTGAGCCCACTGTTGATTTCTGTTTCTCTGATTTCCCCTTATTTTCTCATTGGCTTGGGGCTTTTTCTGTTGACAAGTACAGGAATTTTCAACACTGGTTTCCCCTGCACTTTCTTCTTCTTCTTCTTGGATGGCTTAGTCTTTTTACTTTTACTTTTTGACTCATCTTTTTCAACATCTGCTTCATTTGGGGGATCTTTTTCTGTGGATCTTTTAGGCATCTCTTCATCTACATGCCTTTCAAGTAGATCAATAGTGGGAGGAATATAGTTGTTATTGTAGGGTGGTGGAGTGGCGTTGTATCCTATCCCTCTCTTCAGATCATCATAAACATGAGATTTGAGAAAAGCGTCCATTGATTTAGAAGCTTTGGAGAACTTTTCAATGTCTGACTTGGCCTTTTCTAGTTCACTTCTAACCTTTTCTAGTTCATCCCCAGATTTGGTCAACTTAATCTCATATTGGTTCTTCTCCCACTTCCAATAATTTTGATCATAAGAAAACTGAAGTTCATTAGCCTGATATGCTTTGATATTTTCTTCAAAATTCTCTACAATCAAAATATAATCTTTTTTGTCCTGTTCTAGTCTTTTCAGTTTATCACACATTCCTTGGGTGTTTTCTCTGTACTTCTTAAAAGTATCAAGACATGCTTTAGAGCAAAGTTTAGATTGTACCTCAGTTGGAATTTCTGCACCTTTGGTACTCACCATGTTTTTCATTAATGAATAGAGAGAAACTTCACGAACAAATTGTTTTCTTGTTGAATCTTGGATCTAGAAACCGATATCTCTGATACCACTTGTCAGGATCGAAATTCGTAACAAGAAAGAATAAGAACCAAGATATTAAGGAAGTAGCGGAATAACACCTTAATATTTAACAACAAGAAAACAAGAATGAATTGAAATTGAATTGCTTTTGGAATTGCTTTTCTATCGAATGATTACAAACAAAGCCCCAATTTACTTGAACAGGCTCAAGTAAACGTGCATTACTTCTCTATTGCAGGGATCAAGAATAATCTTGAGGCTAAACTTTTCTATCAAAAGAAAACTAGAACAATTCGTATTTTTAATAGACTAGATGACTAATCTATTTATACAAGACTTGATTACAATGATAATTACAAAAAAAAAAAAATTGATCTTTTAAATCTTCATTATCTTTTGAATATTGGTACATATCTTCATTCCATAAAAAATCAATCTCTTGAATTAATTCCATAATTATCTTCAAGTCCTTATCTTTTGTTCCAAGCAATATCCTTTCCTTATTTTGATTCAGCAACAATATCTTCTTTCCTTATTCTCGACGAGCAGTAGTAACGAGCAGTGGTAACTAGCAGTGGTAACTAGCAGTGGTAACTAACACCAGCAGTAGTAACTCACATCAGTAATAGTAACCATTACTACTTCTTTAATACTCAGCAATAGTAATTCTTCTCTAGCAACAGTAACTCCAAAAACCCAACAATACGTGGCATATTAATTTTTTTTTGAAAAAATCAAGTCCTACAAAAAGCTAGCGATGTGTCGCGTCATGGCTTGATCAGTCATGCTTTACATAAACACTTTGAGCTATTTTATAACGATGAAGACGCGTCTTACCCCAACTCGCACCATGGTGCATGCCATGATGCGCCTTTGTGAACACTGATCATAGCTAATTACATGTATTTTAAGTCATTATGATTATTTTTGTTTTGTTTTGTTTTTGAAAATCTTTATTTGAGCTTTTTATTTGTAAATCTTTTTGAAAACCATGGATTGGACCATATCAACCATTTTCAAAATTTACAAATCAACTAAGAAAAGTTACATATCATAATTCCAACTATTTATACTCACGTATATAGCAAGTTCAAGTTTAACATAAATTTATCAACTTTTATATAAAGTATTTGGGCTATATATCTGTAACGCCCCGAAATCGCGAACCCTCTTAATTTTATCTGGTTACCTTCGGTTAATTTAACTGTGTCTAATTGAGTAGGTAATAGATATCTCTATTATATCTTATTTATTTATTATTATTCAATTTATCCTATTTATCTATTAGCTTTAGATAATTGTGGTAAATAAAAATATAAGTGTTTGGTTTTTGAGTTCAAGTAGGATGGTAGGCCATAGGATGACTTAAATAGGAAGAAAGGGGGGGGGGTGTCAGATTATTCAAACCCTTTTTTTTCTTTTGTGTCTTGAGGAAAAAGAAAGATAGATATATATATATATATATATATATTCAGATAAAGAGAGATATATATATATTCAGATCGAGAGAGAGAGTTGCGAAAAAGAAAACAAGATAAGAAAGTCAGTTGCCGGAAAATCTTTCGGAGCAAACTCGTCGGTAAGTGGTTTAGAGGTTCCCGTTTCTTCTCGCAGGTTTATCAAGGGGGTGGGGTTGTCGCCGGCCTTGGCCGGTGGCGGCTCGACCGCCGTGCGCTGCTAGGAGACCGGCGGTGGTAGCGATGGCTATCACCGCTGCTGTTGACGATCGTCTCTCCGGCGACGGTGGGTCGATTTGGTGGCCACCGACACGGCTGACTAGTGATCTTAGAAGACCGGCGGGCGGTGGTGGCAAACCACAGCCGCCACCGCTGCTAGTTGTATGCGTTTTTCCGGTGACGGTGGTGGTTTTCATTGCTGTCGCCGGTGTTGGGTGTCTCCGGCGGTGGCGGCATGTTGCTACTGCTGCCGTTGAGTTGTGTCTCCGGCGGTGGTGGCTTGCATCACATCGCCGCCGTTAGTGGTTGATTCTTTATCCGGTTGTGGCAGAGGTCTAGGCACGGTGGCAGCGGGTTCTTCTGCTGCTGCTGATATGTTCAGTGGCCGGGACGGTGGTGGCTGATCAGATCACGCCGCCACTGCCGCTGTTTTCTTTCGCACGACCGGCGGTGGTGATTGAATGCTATCGCCGCTGCTGTTTTTGGTTGTTGTTATTGTTTTATAAGTTAACTCTTTTCAACAGTTAAATATGTGTCTATATATATATATATATAAGTTGTATGAAGATGATGATGGTTGCTGATTATGTTTTATAAGTTAATATTATAACATTTTAACAAGTACAATGATGATAAGTCATTGTCAGTTTTGTCTTTAACTTATATATATACACAAATATAATTATTAAATTTCTTTTAAAATAAATAAAAACTAAGATATATATATATTTATATAAATATAATTTATTTAGGTTTAAACTAGGGTTAATCGTGAGAGTTAGGATCGGAGTCGAAACCTAAGGGTAGTTATTGGTGTGCTTTCAGGTGATCGTAGGATTTGATTGTATCATAATTGATAGCTTTTCGTGGTGTGCTTTCGGTTATCAGGTGAGTGGGTTTTTACATGCTTATATGGTAATTGATATATATATATATATATATATGTTGATGAGATATGTTGGGCCGGGTTGCGGGATGACCCGAAGAGCGAGTAATCGCTAAGGCCGGGTCGTGGGATGATCCGAAGAGTGGGTAACCACTAAGGCCGGACTGCGGGATGGTCCGAAGAGCGGGAAACCGTTAAGCTGTGATGTTTTAAAAGTGGATGACATGTATATATTTGTTGCGATATATTGTATGTGATTACTTGCTCACTAAGCGGTTGTGCTTACCCCTCAATTGTTTAAACCTTTTTAGGTGCGAATACGGTTGACGACCGAGGCAAAGCTCCGGCTTGACGTACCCGACGAATGGCATTCCGATTGACGTTATTATTTAGTTAAATGTTTTTTTTTCCGAATTGTTGGGGATTTTATACGGTTACTTATTTGATTTATTTAGATGATTTTCCTGAAGCGTTTGTTTATTTTTAAAAAAAAAATTTGGTTTAAGATTACGGGTGTTACAACTTGGTATCAGAGCCTAGGTTTAAGAGAATCAGCATGCACGCTAATGGGTGTGCGTGTGGTTGGACTTAAACTAGGCGATTTTGGGAATAGTTAAGATCGGAATGGCCAGCGGAACCGTCAAGTCGGAGGTGAGCGACAGTTGAGCTTTTCAATTGTTAAATATATATATACATAAATGTGCGTAAGAGATAGATTTAAATTATATATTATGATGATTCGTATGTGGATACATGCTATTATGCACAACTATATGTGGGTCGATGTGAGTATAATATGTTCTGTAGTGATATGTTTGCGAGTACCTGCTTAGTCGATAAGTTAAGGTTTAGGTAGGATGGTATCAAACCCAAACGTAGGCACCTTGGTATGTTGAGGATGGGTTATCGGGCATGTTCTTGTTTGATTGGTGCCCGGTGATCCTGATCTGACTATCAGGATTGGATGGTTATAGTAATACGGCGCCAATAATAGTGTTACTATAAACACCTGTGCAGTGTTGGGATTGATTAAGTCCTGGAGACTTTAACTCATTGATGACAGTTAGGGATGAGCATTTATGTGGTTAGCTAATATGAATAGTACTTATGTGGAAGGTGTGAATTTATCTATGATTTTGCATGCGCACTAAGACTAGAGGTAGATACTTGCATGAGCACTAGTAGTTTAAAGATACGGTTAGGCGACGCGATATAGTTTAAACTGCCCTATCGTAGTTAAGATCAAAGATTCTCTTGCACCCTCAGAATGGTGCAAACTAGGAATAATCCCAGTGGGAGTGAGGCTGAGCAGACAGACCAGCTTGCTGCTCAAATTACTACGATTCTACAACAAACACTGCCAGGGCTTTTTGACCAGATGAGGGAGGAGCTAGTTCAGACCCTGGATCAACGTATCGATGCAGCTCTTACGGCACGGAGTTCGGGAAGCGGTAGCACGGCACAGTCGCAGAGTCGGGTAGTCACCTATAAGGACTTCATGACATGCAAACCACCATTCTTCGAGGGGCAAAAGGACCCCGTTGCTTGCTATCGCTGGTATTCGGCTGTGGAGGGGGCTTTCCGCACCAGCGGATGCCCGGCGGGCTCGAAGGTTCTTTTTGCGGTGAACCTACTCCGGAACGCGGCTAAAGATTGGTGGGACCTGATCCTAAGGAGATTTTCGGAAGCACAAATCACTGCACTGACTTGGGAGGAGTTTAAAGTCATGTTCGATGAGGAGTTCGCTCCTAGCATTGAGAGAGAACGGATAGCAGCTGAGTTCCTGAATCTAACTCAGACGACGGAGACGGTGAATGAGATCACCGCCAAATTTCTAGAAAAGCTTCTTTTCGTACCGGGCTATGCGAACGACGAGTCTCTGAAGATGGCTCGATACTTAGGGGTTCTGAAGACAGAAATTAAAGGGGCAGTAACCACGAAGAGGTGTAAGACCTTTAGCGATATGGTGGAGACAGCGAGAGCTCAGGAAATTCACCTGGAAGAGAAGCGGCAGGGGAAGCGTAAGGCGGATGATCAGTCGGGGCCAGTTAAGAAGTATAAGGGAGCGAAGAGCGATTCTAAGAGCGAACCTGCAGCTTGCAGCAAGTGTGGGCGGAACCACAGGGGTGAGTGTAGGGCACATGAGTTGTCATGCTACAAGTGTGGCAAGCCGGGCCATTTCAGTCACGATTGCAAGGAGACAGTGAAGACCTGCTTTCACTGCTACCAGCCCGGGCATATCAAGCCCAATTGCCCCCAGCTGAATGGAGCACCAGTTCAGGCCCCGGCCCTAACGACGCTTAGGATTACCGATGGTACCACTACGGGAAAGAGCGGACCTATTACACGAGGACGGGCTTTCCAGATGACTGCTGAGGAGGCTCAGGCGGCACTTGATGCGATTACAGGTATACCCTTGTTAAGTTTAGTTTAAATAAATTTTTGCCTTGTGTAGATAGAAAGTAGCATGCTGTATGTGAGGTATAGATATCTTCCCTGTTAACTCCAAAGCCTGCGGTAGTACTCTTTGACACGGGGGCAACTTGGTCCTATGTGTCGCATAAGTTTTGTAAGAACTTCCAGAAAGAGCTAGGTAAGCTAGATAGACCTGTGGCAATTCACGTAGCCGAGGAGAAAGTGCGTGTAGTCGAGCGTGTGCATCGGGGGTGTATCATCGACATCTAGGGGGTGCAGTTCAGCATCAATCTCATACCCGTCCCCATGAACGGAATCGATGTGGTAGTTGGGATTGATTGGATGTTCCGAATCGGTCGACAACAGAGGTTGCGGGACAGTTGGTACAGATCCAGAATCCGAGTGGGGGAGAGCTGTTAGTGTACGGCAAGAAATCGGAATCGTCAAGGTGCAGTGGCAGCATCGCAAGGGTTCCAAGTGGACTTGGGAATCTGAAGCTGAAATGCGAGAGCTTTTCTTAGAATGGTTCACCAATTGATTTCGGGGACGAAATCCCGGTAAGTGGGGGAGAGTTGTAACGCCCCGAAATCGCGAACCCTCTTAATTTTATCTGGTTACCTTCGGTTAATTTAACTGTGTCTAATTGAGTAGGTAATAGATATCTCTATTATATCTTATTTATTTATTATTATTCATTTTATCCTATTTATCTATTAGCTTTAGATAATTGTGGTAAATAAAAATATAAGTGTTTGGTTTTTGAGTTCAAGTAGGATGGTAGGCCATAGGATGACTTAAATAGGAAGAAAAGGGGGGGGGGTGTCAGATTATTCAAACCCTTTTTTTCTTTTGTGTCTTGAGGAAAAAGAAAGATAGAGATATATATATATATATATATTCAGATAAAGAGATATATATATATATATATTCAGATCGAGAGAGAGAGTTGCGAAAAAGAAAACAAGAGAAGAAAGTCAGTTGCCGGAAAATCTTTCGGAGCAAACTCGTCGGTAAGTGGTTTAGCGGTTCCCGTTTCTTCTCGCAGGTTTATCAAGGGGTGGGGTTGTCGCCGGCCTTGGCCGGTGGCGGCTCGACCGCCGTGCGCTGCTAGGAGACCGGCGGTGGTAGCGATGGCTATCACCGCTGCTGTTGACGATCGTCTCTCCGGCGACGGTGGGTCGATTTGGTGGCCACCGACGCGGCTGACTAGTGATCTTAGAAGACCGGCGGGCGGTGGTGGCAAACCACAGCCGCCGCCGCTGCTAGTTGTATGCGTTTTTCCGGTGACGGTGGTGGTTTTCATTGCTGTCGCCGGTGTTGGATGTCTCCGGCGGTGGCGGCATGTTGCTACTGCTGCCGTTGAGTTGTGTCTCCGGCGGTGGTGGCTTGCATCACATCGCCGCCGTTAGCGGTTGATTCTTTATCCGGTTGTGGCAGAGGTCTAGGCACGGTGGCAGCAGGTTCTTCTGCTGCTGCTGATATGTTCAGTGGCCGGGACGGTGGTGGCTGATCAGATCACGCCGCCACTGCCGCTGTTTTCTTTCGCACGACCGGCGGTGGTGATTGAATGCTATCGCCGCTGCTGTTTTTGGTTGTTGTTATTGTTTTATAAGTTAACTCTTTTCAACAGTTAAATATGTGTCTATATATATATATAAGTTGTATGAAGATGATGATGGTTGCTGATTATGTTTTATAAGTTAATATTATAACATTTTAACAAGTACAATGATGATAAGTCATTGTCAGTTTTGTCTTTAACTTATATATATACACAAATATAATTATTAAATTTCTTTTAAAATAAATAAAAACTAAGATATATATATATATATTTATATAAATATAATTTATTTAGGTTTAAACTAGGGTTAATCGTGAGAGTTAGGATCGGAGTCGAAACCTAAGGGTAGTTATTGGTGTGCTTTCAGGTGATCGTAGGATTTGATTGTATCATAATTGATAGCTTTTCGTGGTGTGCTTTCGGTTATCAGGTGAGTGGGTTTTTACATGCTTATATGGTAATTGATATATATATATATATATGTTGATGAGATATGTTGGGCCGGGTTGCGGGATGACCTGAAGAGCGAGTAATCGCTAAGGCCGGGTCGTGGGATGATCCGAAGAGTGGGTAACCACTAAGGCCGGACTGCGGGATGGTCCGAAGAGCGGGAAACCGTTAAGCTGTGATGTTTTAAAAGTGGATGAGATGTATATATTTGTTGCGATATATTGTATGTGATTACTTGCTCACTAAGCGGTTGTGCTTACCCCTCAATTGTTTAAACCTTTTTAGGTGCGAATACGGTTGACGATCGAGGCAAAGCTCCGGCTTGACGTACCCGACGAATGGCATTCCGATTGACGTTATTATTTAGTTAAATGTTTTTTTTTCCGAATTGTTGGGGATTTTATACGGTTACTTATTTGATTTATTTAGATGATTTTCCTGAAGCGTTTGTTTATTTAAAAAAAAATTTGGTTTAAGATTACGGGTGTTACAATATCCAACCACTGTTTATATTAGTAACGATATTTGTGAAGTTCAAACTGCTAAAAAGGTCATTGATCCAAATTTTGTTTTCACAAATTAATTATGTGGAAAGTATGATGAGAAATTTACAAGTGGTTACTACATTAGTAGTTGCTTTTTGTCCAATAATTTATTTTGTTGATTTCTATCGCATTATTTGGGGCCATCGTGTATCACGAGATGGAAAAAGCATCCAATAAAGAGAAATTATGAAGACCCCAGTCTTCTTATCCTTCAACTTTATATCCGATCATAAAAACCGAAGAAAATGTTGTAAGGTAGACGCATAGAAATATCCGATCATAAAAACCAATTGTGATATCATATGACGTGTAACTCAGTTGATAATAGATTGGTGGTAGGTTTGCACAAAATAAAATATCAAATGGTCTTGGGTTGGAAGCTCTTGGCGTCCCCATAGGGTCATAGCCATAACCGCTGAGTGAGTCAAAAATGCTCCGTGCATTATGAAATTGAGCAATTGGCAATCGATTGTGGACCGATTGGGACTGCCGGAATCTACCTTTTTTCGCAGTAGTGACATTTCATATTCACTTAGTTGAAAAATCAACCATTAAGTGGCTTGACGTTTTGGACTAAAATAAACAATTAGACTTTTTTAGTTTGATGATTAAGGCATTGTTTAGTAAAAATAAGCTAGCTTATAAGATGACTTATAAACTAGCTTATCAGCCACCAGCGTATCAGCTAGTTTGCCAAACATAGCCTAAGTTGTAAAACAATTTTTATTTTCTAACATGTAAGTCATCAAACTTTTAAAATTTTATTTAACTACATCATTGTAACCCAAAAAGGCTTTCAGAATCCGCTAAAAATGTTTTAAAGTAAAAAAAAGTTAGTTTTACCTTTCCAAACACTACGTCATTCAAAACCGTCACGTCCAATGAAACACCTTTTTCACCACCCTCATCGCTCCATCATCGTCCACTCTCCATAATGTTCATTGCTCGTTAGTCCCAACAAGTTTTCTATTTTAAAATTTTTAACTCATATTATATCATTATAATATTTTATAATTTACCATTTCAATGCACTTTAAAAAAAGAATTAAATATAAAATAATAAAGAATTAATCTCATTGGTGAGATAAAATAAATAGTAAACTACGACTTTCGTCGCTATGGTTTTAGTGTTTTTAACGATTTTTGTCCTTATGGTTTAAATTTTGCTTTTTTGGTCCTTATAGTTTGCTTTTTCCTTCCTTTTTTGTCCTATAGACTAATATTATTAATAAAATAAAGTAAATGAAGGGTACTAGCATCTTTTCCCTATTCTTTTTTTCTATATGATATATTTTATAATATTTAGATTTTATATATTATTATATTTTATATTTATAATATTTTGATTTCTACACTTCAATTTTTACACGTCTTTGAAATATCTCATCATCAAAACAAAAGAAAATTGAAGTGTAGAAATCTAAATATGGTTTAAAAATAGTTTAACCCCTAAAATTTTTCATGATGAGATATATTTTGATGGGATATATTTTGATGGTTTAACCCCTAAATTTTGCACTTAAAAATGGTTTAACCACTAAACTTTTTTAATGAATGTTTTAACCCCTAAACTTGTTATAAGGAATGTTTTAATTCCTAAACTTGTTATAATTAATTGTTTTAGCCATTTGACGTGCTATGTCATGTTACCACACTTTTAAAAATCACTTTTATCCCTAAACTTATTGATATAATATGATTTAACCCTTAAACTTTTTACTTAAAATGATTTAACCCCTAAACTTTTTTAACGAATGTTATAATTTTTTAACTTTTTATAGTATTTGATTAAATACCTATATTTGTTGAACTTAATTATTTTTATCCCTAACATAATTTAATACAACACTCTGCCGACTAAACCCGTTACCATCCATTCATGATTGGAAAAACCTTGCATCCATTCGTCTCTAGTCTAGTATAGTTTGCAACTTGGTCAAATCGATCTTTTTCGCCAATAATCTCTCCATAAACTCGCTGGTACATTTCATTTGATTTCATTTCTTTCATTTAGGTGCTTGATTCGGTCCGTATTTGATGTTCGCCGTGAAATCTACGCATTAAATTTTAGGTAAATTTGCATCACGATGAACACAAAATCACCAAACGTCTTATGATTATTTTTTTGTTAAATTTTTGGTTAATTTGATTCATTAGTCTATTGTTGTTTCATACCCTAAATTTTATTGATTACATCCGATCAAGGGATATGAAAATCAAGAAATGCAAGTTAGAAATATTCAAGATCATGTGTTTTTTAAGTACTTCAAACAAGTGTTAAACATTTATTAGAGATAAAAAAATTACGTTAATAAGTTTAGGAATTTAATCAAATACTATAAAAGTTTAAAAATTATAACATTCATTAAAAAGTTAAGGGGTTAAACCATTTTTAAATGAAAAGTTTAAGGCTTAAATCATATATTGTCAATAAGTTTAGGGATTAAAGTGCTTTTTAAAAGTATGGTAACCTGCTATAGCAGGTCAAGCGGCTAAAACAATTAATTATAACAAGTTTAGGGATTAAAACATTCATTATAACAAGTTTAGGGATTAAAACATTCATCATAACAAGTTTAGGGATTAAAACACTCATTGAAAAAGTTTAGGAGTTAAACCATTTTTAAGCACAAAATTTAGGGGTTAAATCATATTTTACCCAAAATTCAACATATAGTGACGTTTTAATATGCATCAAGTTGGATCTGGTTGGTCCATAAACTTCAAATTTTACATATATGTAATTAATATTTAAAACAATCAAAATCAACAGAAAACAAAATTATGTTCATGATTTCCTTGTGAAATGCTTATCAGGTTACTTACCTTATGAGATGAGCATGATAAAAACCAAAAGTCTTATCCGATAAGAGGCATGACAAAAACTAAACTTCTTATGAGGTAAGTGTGAGAGAAGATTCTTACCCATTTAACGATTGAGTAAGAGATTACAAAAAAAAATCCACTTCAATGGTTGAGAATGTGATCAGACAAGTAAAATGGGGCAAGGACTAAAACGCCATAAATCAGGAAAAAATCAAACCATATGATTTAGTTCATCATAAGAAAACGATCACACAAATTTTCTTACCATTCTTCAAATAATTGCAAAACAAATAATAAAATAATTTTATGCACGAATGTTCTTCGAAAAAGGGGTTGACGAACTTACCTAAGACGATTGCAAAAAGAGTAATAGAGGAACTTGAAAAATTAAAAGGGAAAAGGTAAGGTTTATACGGTGTGTGTAGAATTTGCTTAGTATTTAAATATCAATTTAGGAAGAAAGATAGAGATATAGATGACTTCATACCAATAGATAGACTCTCATTGGAAATGCCTTCTCTCAACCCTAAACCCCTTTATATATGGGGCCTAAATACAAAAGCCCAAGCCCAAGCCCAATAGCTAAACTAACTAGTTAAACACTAATTAAACCTTCTCAAAGCTTACTTTATAAAACTTTCTCTGATTAGGACAATTTGGTCCTAACAATCTCCCCCTAAAGTTTTATAAAGGAAGCATCTCTGATCTTCTCCCCCTTGCTTTCTTCAGAAAACTTTAGTGGCATTCGGCTACATTTTGATCTCCAAGCTCCCCCTCGATTGTAGCTCTTTATCTTCAGTTTCAACTGAAAGACCAGATCATATTTCCAATAACTGCGACCGATTGCACAAACTACAGCTCAACCTGTAAATAACTCGACACGACTGATAACCGCAGAATACAACAGCTTGCACCAGAGCATGTTGATTCATCCAACTATGTTGATCTCCCGCCAAGAAAAACAAAGGGATAGATGCATGTGTGAGTTACCGTGCGGATCAGCAAGAAAAATAACGAATCTGTCTTTGACCGCGTGTTGAATAGAAATTCAGCATTAGAGCTCTAAATATGATAAGCTCACAACAGGGAAACACTGAAGCTTGGATCACCGAAACACCATATGGAGTGAAACACTGGAGTAGATGTTGAACGAGATACTCTGCTTTGATCTCTCTTCTGCTCAGAGAATAGTCGATTTCCTGAAATCTTCCAAAATGTCAAGTAATCAAATCCAGATCTAGTCTTCTTAGTCAGATGGATGACGACCGTCACTCAAAATTCTAGATCGCAACCGAGCCTCCACAACGGTAAAACTCAACTCTCACGCCTAAGAGGAATAATTCACCGAAGGTGGCATCCAAAGGAAAAACTCAACTCTCACGCCTAAGAGGAATAATTCCATCTAATAAAACTCTAGAATAATGGTTGCAAAGCGTCAGCCTTCTGAGTAATCTAACCAAATGCAGAATCCGATCACCGTCGTTTTGAAATCGATACAAATCTGACATGACTTCAAATAATCTGGAGCAGTTGGGAAACGAGAGAAATTCAATTTTCATGATTGAAAACTGAATTTGGGCTACAATCTGGGTTGATGAGATCTTTACGAACCAATTGGGAAAGAAAGGTGGCTAATAAAGCGCGGGGATTTTGAAGCGTCACATGTATTTGAATCTGGGTGGATCTAGAGCGCAGCGGAAAGTGATCAATCATTTGGGCCAAATTAGCATCAAAGCCCATTAAGAAATTGTAGCCCAAAAAGAATAAAACTCGAAAGCTCGATTGATCGTATAATCTTGAAGAACATGAAAGCGCATCTGAAGATAATTCCCGAACTGAAATTGAGCAATTTAGCATCATCGGGAAGAAATTCTGTCAAATAGTCCCAAACCCCGAGACCTGGAGGTCCCAAATCAGAAAAATTAAATTTTCTGAAAAAGATGTGAAAATCTAAAACTTCAGGGGCTGAATTTGTAAAAATCCAGAACTTTGAACTCAAGGGGTTAATCTTGTAAATATTCAGAACTTGAACTTGAGGGACCAAATCTGAATGTATTTGAAACTTGAAGTGCAGGGACCAAACTCGACAGAACTTGAGACATGAAGTGCAGGGACTGGATTTGAACATTTTGTCCAAAGTTGACACAGAAATAACCTTCAAACTCCAGGGGCTGGCAGCGACAAGTTGTTCAAACTTGAAAATTAAAGTGTCACACTCTTCAAACTTCAAGGACCAAACTTGTAAAAAGCTTTCAAAGTTGAAATTAATTCAAATGGCAGCACGTGGAGTCAGACTCTTTCAATTTGATATTCTAAACTTGACTTTTGAGACACGTGACTCGAGATTTAAAAAATGACCCAATTTCAATTCCATAACAGCATTGAGTCAGACTTCCAAATTTGAGGTCGGGAATCCATTGAATTTCCCGAATCGGGAAACCAAAAAAATTTTAATTTTTCTGATTCCAACATTTCAGCCACAAACTCGCACTTCCTTTTTCTAATCAAACTTAATTTCGATGGCAACATTTTGGAGTCGGAAAACTTGAAAAATCAAAGGTTCCACTCAAGAACGAGTCGGGAAACTCGAATACCCGAGTCGGGTTATTCATGTTTCCCGAGTCGGGATATTTGAAAGATCAAGGGTTCCACTTAAGAACGAGTCGGGAAACCTCGAATACCCGAGTCGGGTTATTCATGTTTCCCGAGTCGGAATATAATCACAACCCAAACATCAAACTTCATCATCTCCATCAAGATCCAAACCCCAAAACTCATATTCAATTTTTTTTTCAAGAACAAAGCTTCAAAACCCAAAAAAAATTCCTCTTTGAATGATTCCATAGGAACAAACAAATCTAATGATTTGTTTGGCTCTGATACCATTTGTTGGTCCCATATAATCAAACAATAAGAGGAATGATAGAGAAATCAAAAAGATGAGAAGAAAAGTTCTTGTGTTTATTATGAGATCTCAAGAGCATTACAAGAACACACTCACCAACTCACTTTGCTAGACTCTCATTGGAAATGCCTTCTCTCAACCCTAAACCCCTTTATATATGGGGCCTAAATACAAAAGTCCAAGCCCAAGCCCAATAGCTAAACTAACTAGTTAAACACTAATTAAACCTTCTCAAAGCTTACTTTATAAAACTTTCTCTGATTAGGACAATTTGGTCCTAACACCATCAAACCACAGGGATGAAAATCGTAGTTTACTCTTAATTTAAATTATTTATCAAATGACATGTCACATCAAAACTATTATTAGGTCATCCTTAACCATACACCTCATACCCCTCATTTTTGCTGCCACATCAGCTTTACCACTACCTACCAATTCCATACCTTTCATCCTTAACCATACCACTCATACCCCTCATTTTATTTTATTTTATTTCTAAAATATATTAAAATAATTACTTAAAATTAAAATAACTAAAATTCAAATTATCATTCAAATTTAAATTTATATTTAAATTACATTTTATTAAAACTAAAAAACACAATAAAACTAATTATTGTGCAAAGAGTCCCACACGTGTTGAGATAAATCTTGGCGAAGGTTGGTGTGCCTCTCTCGGTTTTTCACTAGGTTGACGTTTCTTACCCGGTCTGCTTCGGAGATATTTGTTTCGATATCTTCCGATAAAACCTCCGTAGGATCAAAAGGATAATCTGAAATGCCTTCGTCTTCACGAATCATGTTGTGTAAAATTATACACATGTACATGATTTCTTGTAGCTTCGTTCGTGTCCATACTCGCGCCGGTCTTCTTACCATGTGCCATTTACTTTGAAGCGTGGCGAATGTCCGTTCGATGTCTTTCCTAGCCGATTCTTGACGTTCCTTGAAGTGGATCCATCTCTCGTCGTCATGTGGATAGCTAAATGCTTTGACGAAAGTCGTCCACTCCGGATATATCCCGTCGGCAAGATAATACCCGTCATTGTAGTGTGTGCCATTCACTACAAACGAACTATCGGGTGCTTTATCTTCGAATAAATCGTTGAAAACCGGTGATTGATTGACAACGATTATATCGTTCGTCGCACCCGGAACCCCGAAGAATGCGTGCCAGATCCATTCATCATATGATGCGACCGCTTCTAGAATTACCGTCGGTCCAGCATGATCACCTCTATTGATTGACCCCTCCATGCGACGGGGCAATTTTTCCAGGCCCAATGCATAAGTCAATGCTACCAAGCATGCCGGGCAAGCCGTGGACTTGTTCATGCATTGCGTAGATTCGTTGAATATCACTAGCAGTAGGCTTTCGTAAATATTGTCGCATATATAGGTAAATAATACCTTTGCAAAAATTCTCAAGGCAATCCCTTGACGTCGTTTCGCTCATCCTCAAGTACTCGTCGGAAGCATCCGTAGCAGACCCGTACGCCAATTGTCGAATAGCGGACGTACACTTTTGAAGCGCGGAAAACCCTTTCACGCCTCTTGCATCCCAATGTTGCTTGAAATATTCGAACTCTCTTTCTAGATCGTTAACTATCCTTAAAAATAGTCGTCGAGTCATACGAAACCGCCGCTTAAAGTCTTCGTCGTTGTACACCGGGTTATTAGAAAAGTAGTCGGCGATAAGTTTATCGTGTCCCTCTTCCCGACCTCTTTCTTTATTCGGCCCTCTCGGTCTTTTATTTGACGGACCTTCTCCATTGTTTTGCAATACCCCGGTAGTCACAAGTTTACCGACCAACTCGGCAGCTTGAATGTTGGCAAGAAGAACTTGATCTATCATGAGATCAAAATCATCATCGGAATCCGACATTTTTTTTGTGGATAGGAGATAAGAAGATAAGAAAATGAATTAGAAGAGAATAGGAGGAGATGTGGAGTTGTTGGTTGTTGGATGTGATGTATATATATAGAGATAAAAGGAAAAAAAATTTTAAAAAAATAGCCGTTAAAAGAGCCGTTCGGGGGGGGGGGGGGGTGGATGGGTTGCACGCCTATTTTTCGTTGGTGTGTGGGTACCGACCCTCACCACTGCCGGTGAGGTACCGGTCATGCACGACGGTGTGCACCGTCGGTACCGATGCCATACCGATGCCGGCTAATGATGGCCTTAGGTGGGAGCATAAATAGAATTACTAGGTAGGTTGTCTTGAGGCCTTTTTCACAATTAATTTCCACGTTGACGTTTACTTAAACATCATGGGTCAAGATAATGAAATCTGGGGCCTACTATATATATATATATACCCAAACACAGCTCTTAAATCCTGTATAAATTCAAACTCCTGAGTCACAGTTGGATACTTGCAGATCATGAAATTATATAATTATTGTTAATTAGTGCAGGCAGCAGCAATAGCTTAGAAGAGCTGAATACAATGAACCATCAGCACATAGTCAACGTTCAGGTCACGCCATCACCGCCATCACCCCCACCTCCGACACCTCCTCATAACATTTCGAGTATTCCGTTGCCAAATCTTCCTCGTCCAGATCTAGTTGGTAATACAATTCTTCAACCACACATGGTTATCAGCACATAAACCCCCCACACCCCTTGTGTATATTTCCTTTTCTTATTTATGGGTCGTTTACTTGAACACTTACCTGTTAAGTGCTTACCGGTAAAATTGAATACTATTACCTACCATATCGGACAATATTTTAGTCTCTCAAAACGGTATCGTACGCAACAATTTACCCGGTAATCTCTTACCGGGTAAGAGTTGTGGATCTCAGTTACCGGGTAAGCCTCTCAGTTCATGCTATCGCTCTTATCGGGTAAGATTCTAGTCATTTTCGTGTTTGTCCCGTAAGGTAAATTGATCCAGTAAGCACTTACCGGGTGTAAGTGCCAAGTAAACGGCCCCTTAGTATTAGATCTAGACGTCCAGTGCACAATATTTTAGTAGAGCCACTTGTATATGAAAATAAATTTATAAGCCATCCGTTTACTAACTCTTACGGGGTAAGTGCTGACTCGGGTAGAATATTGACTCGGGTAAGTGCTATCTCGAGTAAGGGTGTGTTTACTAACGACTTAATGGTCTTAATGGATGGTTTGGCTTATTCGCCCAGACAATTAATGTTGTTTACTAATAACTTAATCACTAAGAACTTGGCTTTTTCGCTCAGCCCTAGGAGCTCTCTTGTCCCCATTAAGACACAATCTTGACAAATATACCCCCATCTTTCCCTCTCTCTCTCTTTTCACGCTCTTTACCCTAGCCTCCATCAGAACTATAGCCGGCCACACCTTCTCCTCGCCGGCGACACCTTCTCCTCGCCGGCGACACCTTCTCCTCGCCGGCCACAGCTTCCCGTCGCCGCCCCTTCTGCTCGTCACCGGCCTCCCTAATTGTTGCAGGTTCGTTCTCTTCCTTCCGATTTATGTTTATGTTCGTCATAGCCCCTCTCCCTCCGCCGCTGCTCTGCTCACCAGTGAGTCAGTGACGATTTTATTGCTTATATTTTTCCCCGATTTCGTTCAAGTTAAAATTTCATCCATAGATATTTCCAGTAAAGATTCCCATCAATTTCATTTCCATGGATTTTCACTAGTCACATTTCCATTGATTTCTTCTTCAGGATTTTGCTAGTTTTGACTAATTCAATTTTTGAAGGTTAGGTTGAAAGAGGGTGGGATGCCCCTGAATTTTGCTTCCATCGGCGATGCTTTTTTCGTTGTGGTTATCCACCAAATGCTCCTGCTTTTGATTAATAGATTTCATGTTTTTTTTATTGATTTTGGTTTCTAGGTTTATATATTCAAGTATTGAAATAGATTCTTAGGTTTAAAGGGTAGAAGATTCATGTTTGTTTACAGTAATTGAAATAATTTTATAGTAGCTACTTTTTGTCTTTTGGAAATATCAAATATTGTTTATTTCGTACCAAGGGGTAAATTGGTCATTTCAGACATTCAGACGGTTGATTCAGATAAAAAGGTAAACACCAGCATCACTTTATCCAGACAGACAAAGTTTATCCAAACAGACAAATTTATCCATACAGACATACAGACAGGATTTGGTAAACAGCCCCTAAGTGTTGTTTGGGTAAGAGTGTTTACCACATGCTTTTGATAAGTGCTTACCAACAAACAAAAAAACTATACAATTTTTTTGTAGTTGGATGTTGAAATAAAGAGGGAGGGAGGGAGGGGGAAGAAGAGGCAAACATGAAATAAATAGATCTGACCCGGTTAAGCAACATTTTGGTTCAGGTCCAGTCAGATTTTGGTCAGATCTTAGACCCGGTCAATTCATGATCAACACCAAATAAACAACCCTTAAATGTTGACTCGGTCAGTAGTCAGATTGTTTTCCAAGTCTGAGATCCGACCAAAATCTGATCGAGCCAGAACCAAAATGTTGGTTACCCGTGTCAGACACATATATTCCAACTACAAAAAAAGTTAAGATACAACAAGGTTTGTGGCATAGTGGTAAGACGGCCGAATTTTCAGTTTCAAATTGTCAAGGATGTAGTTTAGGCAAAGCTTAAATGAACTTTTTGTGGTAAATGCTTTTAGTCGCACGACATTTACCCGGGTCAACAATTACCTACTATAATAGTAAGCGGCCCCTTTTCCCATGCCTGTGCAAAATTATCCAAAAGGTGTGTTTGACTGATATCGTTGTTGGGGAATTGAATTCGGGTTTGTGGTTGAATAACACTTGGATAAGCATTTTCAACTATTATATTTCGCCCCTACAATGCCATTCTTCACAAAATGAGTGGACAATCTAGAAACTTAATACACGAATTAAGGCACCAAATTTGCTCACACGGCCGTCCCTAGAAGAAGGTAAGCCGGGTGCACACCCAGGCCCAAAAGAAATAAGGCCATGCACTGTGGGAGGTACGCGATCTATGCGGGTAGTAGGAACCCATTGGGTAGTTTGGTGAACACCACCGTGGGGGTAGTGGGTAGCTCCTTGTCGGTTTGGTGAACCCGATGACTCCCAGCCACCCCATCCCACCCCCTCTTTCTCTCTCTTTTCTTTCTCTCTATCTCTCTCTTCTTTCTCTGTCTTCTTTCTCTCTCTTATTTATTTATTTTTTATTTAACTTTTAATTAAATGATTTTGGGTTGATAGTGGATGAATTAGGTTGTTTTGGGTAAAATAGTGGAAATCTGATGTGGCAGTTGGATTTATTGGGTTGTAGTGCGTCGACAGTGGATGGCCTAAGGGTCCAAATTTTTTTAGTATATTTACTAGTAGTAATTTGAAAGGGGGTTGTTATTCCCATCTCCCTTATTCACATAAAAATATTGTGTCCCACCTCTCAGTGGCGAATCTAGAACACAAAATCACGTGGTTCCCTCTAATTACTTTTAACCGAAAAAATAAAAGTGTCACGCTTGTCGGGTCATTAAAATTAAAAATCAAATATTAAAGTTATGGTATCTTTTGTTTGATATTTGGGCTAGACTTAAAATTGTTGGGATTTTTTTGCTAGTATTTGGGCCAGAGTTAAAATTGTTGGGCCTTAAACAAAACAAATTTAAAAATCATAATGTAAGCAAGGAGAATTGAACTTGTGACCTCTTCCATATAGCATGGGTGTTTTCCAACACACCACCAAAGCTTTTATTCTGCGAAATAAAATTTTTAAAGTAGCTAGTTCCTCTAAACTTTTTAAGGTAGGTCCCAAAAAAAATTCTATACAACTTCTAACAAATATTAAAAATTTAGGTAGGTCCTAAGCCATACCTAAATTTGCCTTGCCACCTCTTGGTCTTACATATGTACTCACATCATCAACTCCCACCCTCTGTAAGGAGGTGGGGATAGAATTCACCATTTGAAAAGGATGTTATCTAAACCTCCTATAGGTTTTTTTATCACTCACATAAAAACGGATCTCCTTACATTAGGTTCCACATGTACACTCACACTGTCACACAACCCTACCCATTCCTTCATAGGAGGTCTATTTATAATTCCCTCTCATAAGGGGGTCTATTTATAATTCCCCTTGAAAAAAGTGTAACTAAACAAACAAGAAATAGTGTATAATAGAACCCAAAAGAAATTAACATTATATTTAAAAGTCTAAACATATATTAATTAATTATATTGAACAAGAATTTTGTAAAAAAGATAATTAGTTTTTCATTTTATAGTATTTTTTTTTAATTATTTCTCTAAGTCTTTTTTAATCTGGTACTAATATCTAAATACTACTTTTGTCTAGAAACCTTACTCTATACTCATATTTCGGAGTTAGTACAGTTACATTGGAAGGAGAAACGGTATTAACATGCTTTTGTATTAACATTGCAGAAAATATAGACAAAGACGATTACTTCAATATCTGTGTTCCGTTATATGAAGCATCAATTACCGGTGATTGGGCAACTACCAAGCTCATCCTTGACCGACGACCCGAATTGGTACGTTTTGCTATCACCGAAAGTTTTGAGACGATGCTCCATGTTGCAGCATCAGCAGATGAGACCAAGCGGATGGTACGTTTTGTAGAGAATATAGTTAAACTGATGACAGAGGAGGATTTGGAACTTCAAAATCGGAGTTTCAATACCGCCTTTTGCATAGCAGCTGCAACTGGAAACATAAAAATGGTCACAATTATGATGAATAGGAACCCCACGCTGCTGAGCATCCCTGGTACTCAAGGAAAGGTGCCATTGGTTTTGAGTGTTTTACAAGCGAAATATGAAACAGTGAATTATCTGTATGATCAATCTCAACAAGTGAATGACAACTTAGATACAAAATATGTTCTAGAGGGATGTGTGAGGTGGGATTTCTTTGGTAAGTAATGTTGGATAATATTTTCTCTACTAATTTGTGGTTCATTTGTTTTCTTAACGTCGTAACATTTTTCCTTATGATGATTAAGTGATGTCATACATACCTTGTATATACAGATATTGCACTGAAAATTGTGAAGGGCCATCCAGAACTTGCCGCGAATGGGACTCTACTCGGACTTTTGGCTGAAAAGCCTCATGCATTTAACAGTCTAGAACAGAATTCACTCATGAGGATCCTAAATTCAAGTAATCATTATATTTAATTATAGCCGTTCATACATAACTAGAGCATCTCCAATAGCATCCCCATTTTAGAGAAAAACCACTTTTTGTTCTCTAAAATGCTCCAATAGCATCCCTATCTCATTCTCTAAAATAGAGATTCACGGGAAAAACTCCCAATTTAGAGAATTCTCTATGGTTGGGAGGAGAGAGAAATGCTTTTTTTTTATTCAACCCACCAATGAAAATGAACTAATATCATTTTTACATATAAAAATAAATAAAAAATTTATTGGAATCATAAAAGTAATGAATATTTAAATATTATAATTGATGTTAAAATCTCTAAAATAGAGAATCTGTTGGAGATGCTCACAGGACCAGTTCCTTTCTACGAGGGAGACTTAGGTTCAGGTGAGACCAAACTGTTTCCTCGATAGTGTTTTGTAGTATGTTTTTACGATGAATGTTCGATTTTTTTTACACCTTCACATTGTTTTGCTGTGAAGTTTGGTATAAAAAATGTTACCGGTCTCACGGAAACAACTTGGTCTCACCGGAACCCAACTCTACTCATTGAGGTATTAATCTGGTTGTTGCTTTCAGTTCTTAGAATCATATATAAGATGGTGGGATATACTGAAGAGGATACCGATGCATTCAAATTACTAACAGTAGTTTGGACAAATACTATAAGAAAAATTCCTACAAGTAAAGTTGAAGATGTTCGTAGTAAGAATGGAAGCCGACAGTTTTCTTCGAGAATACTATTTCTCACTACAAAGCTGGGCAACACTAGATTTGTAATTGAGCTTCTTCGAGCCTATCCTTATCTAATGATGGTATTGGATGACGATAATCATACTATATTCCATATTGCTGTTATGAACCGTCATCTTGGTATCTATAACCTATTGTATGAGATAGGCACAATGAAGAATATGATTACTCTGACCCCAGATAAAGATGGCAATAATATGCTTCATTTAGTTGGGAAGACTACCATGAAGATGAGAGCTCAGACAAGTAAAGCTTCTCTATTGATGCAACGAGAACTATTGTGGTATATGGTATGTCTTTTGCCCCCGACCTTCTGTTTGTCAAGGACTATAACATATTTAAGTGCTTAATTGATTGTACATTAAATACTATTTCTAATGCTTCTAGAGCAAAAATACATATGCATATATATATATATATATAAGGGAAGGTTCAAACGAGAAGCATGTCAATTTAAAAAAAAGTGAGAAACAATCTCAGCCATTCATCTTGCGGTTACGGTGGACATGATCATGGAGGATTAACGCGATTTATGGGAGGGTAGAGATTATTAAAGGGGGGGGGGGGGGGACCGGTCAAAGCCGCATTTGTTGACCGAGATGAATGGTCGAGATTGCTCCTCCAATTTTCTTAAAAAGTTATATTTTTCGTATGAACCTCCCTCCCTCTCTCTCTCTCTCTCTATATATATATATAGTATTAGGTTCAAATGAGAAATGCTAAAAAAATAAGAAGTAGAAAAGTGATCTTCACCATTCATCCGGTCAATAAAGGCGACTTTGACCGGGTCCCCTCCTTTAATAATCTCTACCCTCCCATGAATCGCGTCAATCCCCCGTGATCGCATCCACCATAACTGGTCAAAGCCACCTTTTATTGACCGGATGAGTGGTGGAGATCACATCTCTACTTCGTATCTTTTTAGCAATTCTCATTTGAACCTTTTTCTCTCTCTCTCTCTCTCTCTCTCTCTCTCTCTATATATATATATATATATATATATATATATAGGGTCAGGTTCAAATGTGAACTCAATTTTGGTTGTGAACATGAGGACAAATCTTAGCCACACATCTTCGGTTACGGTGGACGTGATCACGGAGGATTGACGCGATTCATGGGAGAGTGGAGATTATTAAAGGAGGGGACCCGGTTAAAGCCGCCTTTATTGACCGGATGAATGGTTGAGATTCGTCCTCATGTTCACAACCAAAATTGAGTTCACATTTGAACTTTCCTCTCCTCTCCTCTCTCTCTCTCTCTCTCTCTCTCTCTCTATATATATATATATATATATCTACCCTCCCACTACACCAAATGTTGTGTAAGACAACATATGTTAATTGCCTATGTTGCTTAAGAAAAACTTAGGCAACAAAAACTATTATATGTTGCCTAAGTTTCCTCTTACGCAAAGTATAAATGTATGTTGCCTAAGTAATCGCTTAGGCAACATATAAATTATTATATGTTGGCTTAAACTATCTTAAGCAACGTCGTACCTTGTGTTGCCTTGGCTTTTATGGGGACCATTCATTCTTTTTTAGAAAAATTAATCAAAGTTATCTTAAGCAACAAACAATCTATTTTCTTTGTTGCATAAGCCCTTTCATAGGCAACATATTGTTTCTTATTTCATTGGTTGCCTACTAGCTATCTTAAGCAACATATGTTCTTGTTTCTATGTTGCCTAAGGAAAAAAAAAACGTAATACTATTAACAGTTGAAGGTTTTAAGGTTGATAACTAGCATTGCACTATAGATCAATCAAAGTTTACATAGGCAACGTAATGAATTCTAAAATAAAATCTACCGCTAAATTTTAAAAGACAAAAAAAATTAAATGTTATATTTGTAATTTTGAAAAATTACGTGAGTAATTTTGAATAATTATATATGCAACTTTATTGGGGGCAATACACATCACATGGGTACATTTAATAGGCTATAATGGTTTTCAACAAGCTTTGGTGATTCTTTAATAGGCTATAATTGGTTTTAGTGGTGTTATCGAGCCTAATATACACCACATGCATATGTGTAGTACATATACATGCATACAAACATGTGATAAGTCACCATCGTGTTATTGGGGCTTGATAAATTATAAAAGGACTTATTGAGTTATAATGGTTCTTAATAGGCCGTATTGGTTCTTGATAGGTTGTATTGGTCCTCAATAATAGTATAAACCGAATAGACACGACATGCACATATGAATGATATACATGCACACAAACATATAATAAATCACTATTGGTGTTGTTGGGCCTTGATAAGTCATGAACGATTGTTAAGTTAATAGTATGAGTGTGTAGAAAGCCAACTGTTCTAATCACAACCGACTGACCATGATTGGATATCCTATTGTAATTGGATCGAATTAGATCAGTTTGGTTCTTGGATAACAATCACCGACAGGAAACGACCGAACCAATCCAATTTACCATCCAATCAAAAACCAACCGACCCATCCAATACCCATCTAGTCATCATCCAATGCCCCATCTATCCAATACCCATCCAGTTATCATCGGATGCCCCATCTATCCGGTTATCATCGGAAGCCCCATCTATCCGGTTATCATCGAATGCCCCATCTATCCAATTATCATCTGTAACGTCCCGCTTTATTTATTTAATTATTTATTTTATTTTATTTAATATAATTAGTAATATTATTGTTGCATTTAATGTTAGGGTGGTGTTTTAGGGTTAGGGTTTTATTAATCGTTACCTTGCGGGTCAAGCCACGGGAATAGGAGAAAAAGCCCGTTATAGCATAGATTAAAACCCTAGGCGTACAATCATCTTCCTCATTGCATTCCTTGGCAAGCAAGTTAGAGAGAGAGAGAGAAACCGAGAGAGAGAGAGGAGGTCGGCGGGAAGAGAGGGTCGGGAAGATCGCCGGAGTTAGTTAGCGTCGTTATCCTCGTAAGGTAA
Organism: Centaurea solstitialis; assembly: GCA_030169165.1. Classification (NCBI taxonomy): domain Eukaryota; kingdom Viridiplantae; phylum Streptophyta; class Magnoliopsida; order Asterales; family Asteraceae; genus Centaurea; species Centaurea solstitialis. Next base: position 10,066,608 of record CM058042.1, read on the forward strand.
TCTTGCACCGTTCTCGTTTAGGGTTATCGTGAGCTTGGTCGGAGTCAACCGCGATCACGGCAACCGCCGGTCTTGGCCAGCGGTGATCTGCCGATCGCCTGGTGGCTCTCCACTCCGGCGATGGCCGGGCGGTGGTGGTGTCTTGTTCCAGCAGCGGTGGCCGCGGCCGCTGCTGCTCGGTTTCTTGCGGCGTCGGAAGGTGGTGGTGGTGGTAACACCGCTGCCACCGTTGTTGTTCTATCGGTAGGCGACGGCGGTGGGTGGCCTCGCCGCCGCTGTGCCGCTGTGGTTGTCCCGGCCGGCGGTGGTAGTGATGAAAATCACGGCCGCCGCCGTTGCTGCGGTTCCTTGTGCGCGGATGATCGGTGGTGGTGTCTAGCCACCGTCGAAGGTGGTAGCAGGTAGTTTCAAGGGCAGCCACGGCTGCTCCTTGTTGCTTCGGGTCGACGCGCGATGGCCGAACGCCACGGCTGCTGCCGCCGTTCGATCGGCTGGTGGTCGCGGTGGTTCGCCTCGCCGCTGATCTTACGCTTTGGCCGGCCGGCGGTGGTTGTGGACAACTCCATGGCCGCCGTCGTCGTCGTGCTTGGTTGTTTCGGGCCGGCTATAACACACACACACAAGCACCCACCCCGTGGTGGCTGTCGGGGTTTGGGGCGGCCGTAGTGGTCACCGGCCGGCGGTGGTGGTGGTTAAACCACCGCTGCCGCTGCCTCGTGTGTCGGGTAATCGCCGGTGAGGGTGGCGGTCGTATACGGTCGTCACCATTGTCTTGCTTGAGTAAGAATCGCGTGAAGCGGCCACGCGCCGCGAGAGCAAGGTTTCGCGTTGAGAGGGTAATTTTTCCGGTCGGTTGTCGAGATAATGTCTAGGGGGTACCAATAGGGATTTAATTCTTCGATTGGATAACATATTGATAGAGTATATATATATCTATATTTCAGACTTGCGGAAGCGGTTCGAATCATTATTTTGTTGTGATCTGTACGAATCAGGTGAGTGGGTTTACATGCAATATTCTATGATTTTATGTGTGAATGTATGCTATGGATGTCGTATGGTGATATGCGGGTTGCGTGATGACCCAACGGGCGGGAAACCGCGGTGGCCGGATTGCGTGATGGTCCGGTAACGGGAAACCGTTAAGCTGTTGATGTGGTTATTTGTATACGTGCATTTAATTATATTATATTGTATGTACCTTACTCACTAAGCGGTGAAGCTTACCCCTCGTGTTTAAAACTTTTTAGGTACGAGTTCCGGTGTGGACAAAGGCAAGGCTCCGGCTTGAGGGTTCCCGGCATGACGTGGCGTTCCGATCCGATTGTGCACTTATTAACAATTATTGTTTGGGATATTAATTACGAATGTTAACTTAATTGGGTTTGTTTGAACGGTTGTTTATTTGAATCGTTTAAGAAAGCTTTATTTAAAATTCTTTATTTAAAATTTTTATTTTTAAAAATTCTCCATTTGGGTTTGGGTGTTACAACTTGGTATCAGAGCCTAGGTTTAAGAGAATCAGCACACGCACTCGTGAGTGTGTGTGTGGTTGGACTTAAACCAGGCAGGTGAAAGTAATTGGATAAGATCGGAACGGCCAGCGGAACCGTCAAGACGGAGGTAAGCTTTAGTACCTTTAAATTATTATAGGCATGTGTGTAGTATTAAATAATTGTGATTGTATGTTCAGTTATGTAACTGCATGTGATTTTATGTGGTTGAGCTGTGATTTTATGTGACTGTTAGTCAGTGGGATTAGGTCTAATTAGGACGGTATCAAGACCAAACGTAAACACCTTGGTACGTCGGGGATGGGTCGTCGAGCATATTCTTGTCTGATTGTTGCTCGGTGGTCTTGATCCGGCTACCATGCATGGTTGGTTATAGTAATACGGCGCCAATAATAGTGTTACTATAAACGCCTGTGTAGTGTTGGATTTGATTAAGTTCTGGAGACTTAAAACTCATTGATTACGGTTAGGGTGATAGCATGCTATTGTAAAATATATATATTTGTGGGACGGTCTGTTTTAGCATGCGCGATAACAACTAGCCTTAGGGTTAGCATGATCACTAATAGTAGGGTTATGTGTGAGTACCGTAATAGTGCCTAGTGACACTTCGATAGCTGTGAACTAAGATGTTTCTTGAACCTTCAGAATGGTGCAAACTAGGAGCCATACTGATGATGAGGCCGGACAGTCCGACCACAATTGCTGCCCAAATCGCTGAGACCCTGCAGCAGACGCTGCCGGGGCTGTTTAACCAGATGAGAGATGAGCTGATCCAAACCATTGATCAGCGCATTGATGTGGCCCTCACGGCCCGTAGCTTAGGTACTGGGAGCTCGAGTCAATCCCAGCCTCGTGGGATCACCTTTAAGGACTTCATGGCGTGCCAACCGCCATTATTCGACGGGAAGAAGGATCCGTGGCTTGCTACCGCTGGTATTCGGCGGTCGAGGGAGCCTTTCGCACTTGTGGGTGCCCTGATGGTTCGAAGGTTCTATTTGCTGTGAACCTTCTTCGTGGAGCTGCAAAGGATTGGTGGGAGCTGACACTCAAGAAATACACGGAGGCACAGATCACTGCGCTGACCTGGGGGGACTTCCGGGCTTTGTCCGACGAGGAATTTGCACCTCGCATCGAGAAGGAGCGGATAGCATCTGAATTCTTGAAGCTGACTCAGACGACGGAGTCGGTGAACGAGATTACTGCGCAGTTTCTGGAGAAGCTGCTGTTTGTACCGGGGTACGCGAACGACGAGTCGCTGAAGATGGCTCGTTACTTGGGAATGCTGAAGCCGGAACTCAAAAAGGCGGTGGCCACGGGGAGGTGTAAGACCCTCAGCGACATGCAGGAGGTAGCGAGGTCTCAGGAGCTAGTCTTGGAGGAACTGCAGCAAGGAAAGAGAAAGGCGGAGGACCAGTCGGGACCAGCAAAGAAGTTCAAGGGAGCTAGGACCGATACTAGGAGCGGGACCCCGAGCTGCCCAAAGTGTGGGCGATACCACCGGGGTGAGTGCAGACCGCGGGAGCTATCGTGCTACAAGTGTGGCAAGACGGGCCACCTCAGCAAAGACTGCAAGGAGACTGCCAGGCTTTGCTTTCACTGCTATCAGCCGGGGCATATCAAGCCCGATTGCCCTCAGCTGAAGAAGACGCCAGCCCTGGCTCCTGCACCAGCGACGCTTAGGATCACTGACGGCACTACACAGGGGAAGAGTGGAGCTACCACCCGTGGGCGAGCCTTTCAGATGACTGCTGAGGAAGCGCAGACGGCGCCTGACGTGATTACAGGTTTTTCTTATTATATTTTATGCGATTACTGTTAGTAGACTTGCCTTACTTGTTAGTATTAAGAATAGTGTACCTGCCTTCACTTGTATACTTTAGGCATATTTCCGGTCAACTCGAAACCGGCTCTAGTACTTTTCGACACGGGGGCCACGTGGTCCTATGTGTCGCGTAAGTTCTGTAGGGACTTCCAGATCGAGCTCGGCAATCTGGATAGCCCTCAGGCAATCGACGTAGCGGCAGAGGAGGTGCAGGTGGTCGAGCATGTGTACCGGGGATGCAGTATTGAAATTTTCGGAGTACGTTTCAGCATCAACCTTATCCCCATTCCCATGAACGGAGTGGACGTAGTTGTCGGAATCGACTGGATGTTTCCAAATCGGGCGACCACGGACGTTGCAGGGCAGTGTGTACGCATCCATAATCCAAGTGGGGGAGAATTGGTTGTGTACGGTAAGGGAAGGAGGATATCCACATCCTTCTGTTCTCTCGCAAAAGCTCAGAGGTACATCCAGCGGGGGTGTACGGGGTTCTTGGTTTACGCTATGGCGGATCAGACGAAGGAGAAGAAGCTGTCGGTAGCGGAGGTGCCAGTGGTCAGCGAGTTTCCAGACGTGTTTCCGGAGGATCTGCCTGGCCTTCCACCTGATAGGCAGATCGAGTTCGGCATCGACTTGGTACCAGGAGCAGCTCCGATTGCGCGAGCTCCTTACCGTCTGGCTCCGCCGGAGCTTCAGGAGTTATCGGAGCAGTTGCAGGAGCTCTCGGGGAAGGGGTTCATCCGCCCGAGCAGCTCACCGTGGGGTGCACCGATTCTGTTTGTGAAGAAGAAAGACGGGAGTCACCGTATGTGCATCGACTACCGTGGACTCAACAAGGTTACCATCAAGAATAGGTATCCTCTACCTAGAATTGATGATCTGTTCGACCAGCTTCAGGGGGCTTCGTGGTTTTCTAAGATCGATCTTCGGTCAGGGTATCACCAGCTGAAGGTGAAGGAAGCGGATGTCCACAAGACCGCTTTCCGAACCCGTTACGGCCACTTCGAGTTTCTGGTAATGCCGTTTGGGCTTACCAATGCTCCAGCAGCTTTCATGGACCTCATGAACCGGGTGTGCCGCCCGATGCTTGATCGGTCTGTGATCGTTTTCATCGACGATATTCTAATCTACTCGAAGACGAAGGAGGAGCATGTGATGCACCTGCGGGAGGTGCTTGAGGTGTTGAGGAGGGAGCGTCTCTACGCCAAGTTCTCGAAATGCGCTTTCTGGTTGGAGGAAGTTCAGTTCTTGGGTCACATCATTAACCGAGAAGGCATCAAGGTGGATCCAGCAAAAATCGAAGCAGTTATGAATTGGGAGATTCCGAAGGCACCTACCGAGATCCGGAGTTTCCTGGGTTTAGCCGGCTACTACCGACGGTTCATCCAGGATTTCTCTAAGATTGCGGTACCTTTGACGCGTCTGACGAAGAAGAGTGAGCCGTACGTTTGGGGTTCTGAACAGCAGAAGGCTTTCGACACGTTGAGACAGAAACTGTGTGAGGCACCGGTTCTAACTTTACCAGAAGGGGTGGAAGACATGGCAGTTTATTGCGACGCATCTCGGCTGGGTCTGGGTTGTGTTCTGATGCAGAGGGGGCGGGTGATAGCCTACGCTTCGAGGCAGCTGAAGCCTCACGAGGCTAATTACCCCACGCATGATCTCGAGCTTGCGGCGGTTGTTTTTGCTCTCAAGTTGTGGAGGCATTATCTGTATGGGGTGAAGTGCACCATTTTCTCGGACCATCGTAGCTTGAGGTACTTCTTGGAGCAGCCGAATCTGAATATGAGACAGCGGAGATGGCTTGACGTAGTCAAGGACTACGATTGCGAGATTCTCTATCATCCGGGCAAGGCCAATGTAGTTGCTGACGCTTTGAGTAGGAAGACGGAGCACGCGCCGCTTCGTATCTCACATCTGAAGATGGCGGTGACTACCTCCTTTGTGGACTTGGTTTTACGGGCCCAGGAGGAGGCGAGTCGGGAGGAGAACCAGAACGGGGAGCGGATTCGGGGACAGATGGCCGCGTTGATCAGAGACAGTCGTGGGTTGCTGACGAGATTTGGTCGAGTGTGGGTTCCTCGTGCGGGTGCGGCACGTCAGACCTTGCTAGAGGAAGCCCATAAGTCCAAATTCTCAATCCATCCGGGAGCTACAAAGATGTATCGGGATCTGCGGACGGGTTATTGGTGGCCAGGGATGAAAAGAGACGTGGCGCGGTACGTGGAGTCGTGTTTGACCTGTCTGAAGGTCAAAGCTGAGCATCAGAAGCCTCACGGCAAGATGCAGCCTCTTGAGATCCCCGAATGGAAGTGGGAAAACCTCACTATGGATCTGATCACCAAGCTTCCGAAAACCCCTCGGAAGTTTGATGCGATTTGGGTCATAGTGGATCGGTTGACCAAGAGTGCTATCTTCCTTCCTATTCGGGAGAGTTCGACTGCAGAGCAGCTGGCGAAAATCTACGTGGACGAGGTGGTGGCGAGGCACGGAGTGCCAGTATCGATCATTTCGGACCGGGACGTGCGTTTCACTTCTCGGTTTTGGGAGAGGTTTCATTCGGAGTTGGGTACCAGACTGCATTTTAGCACCGCGTACCATCCTCAGACGGACGGTCAGAGTGAGCGGACGATTCAGACCTTAGAGGATATGCTACGAGCTTGCGTTCTGGATTTCGGTGGCAGTTGGGATACGTATCTGCCTCTGGCGGAGTTTTCGTATAACAACAGCTACCATTCGAGTATTGGGATGCCGCCGTTCGAGATGTTATACGGGAGGAGATGCCGTACTCCTATCTGCTGGGGTGAGGTCGGACAGCGTGTTCTCGGTAGCACCGAGGTTGTCCAGAGGACCACGGAGGACATTCAGAGGATCCGGGAGCGGTTACGGACGGCCCAGAGTCGACAAAAGAGTTATGCGGATCGGCGGAGGTCGAATTTGGAGTTCCAGGTGGGAGACCGAGTTCTACTCAAGGTTTCTCCTTGGAAGGGTGTGATCCGGTTCCGGAAGAGGGGCAAGCTGGGGCCTCGTTATATCGGACCATTCACTGTTCTTGCGCGTGTTGGGAAGGTAGCTTATCGTTTAGAGCTGCCTGCGGTACTAGGCCAGATCCACAGCACCTTTCACGTTTCGCAGTTGCGTAAGTGCCTCGCTGACGAGACGGCTCATATCCCTTTCGACGATATTCAGGTGGACGAGAGCCTGAATTACGTCGAGAGGCCGGTAGCGGTGATAGACCGGAAGGTGAAGAGGTTACGACGCAGGGAAATCGGAATCGTGAAGGTGCAGTGGCGGCATCGGAAGGGTTCCGAGTGGACCTGGGAACCAGAGGCAGAAATGCGAGAGCATTACCCAGAGCTGTTCACAGATTGATTTCGAGGACGAAATCCTTGTAAGTGGGGGAGAGTTGTAACGTCCCGCTTTATTTATTTAATTATTTATTTTATTTTATTTAATATAATTAGTAATATTATTGTTGCATTTAATGTTAGGGTGGTGTTTTAGGGTTAGGGTTTTATTAATCGTTACCTTGCGGGTCAAGCCACGGGAATAGGAGAAAAAGCCCGTTATAGCATAGATTAAAACCCTAGGCGTACAATCATCTTCCTCATTGCATTCCTTGGCAAGCAAGTTAGAGAGAGAGAGAGAAACCGAGAGAGAGAGAGGAGGTCGGCGGGAAGAGAGGGTCGGGAAGATCGCCGGAGTTAGTTAGCGTCGTTATCCTCGTAAGGTAATCTTGCACCGTTCTCGTTTAGGGTTATCGTGAGCTTGGTCGGAGTCAACCGCGATCACGGCAACCGCCGGTCTTGGCCAGCGGTGATCTGCCGATCGCCTGGTGGCTCTCCACTCCGGCGATGGCCGGGCGGTGGTGGTGTCTTGTTCCAGCAGCGGTGGCCGCGGCCGCTGCTGCTCGGTTTCTTGCGGCGTCGGAAGGTGGTGGTGGTGGTAACACCGCTGCCACCGTTGTTGTTCTATCGGTAGGCGACGGCGGTGGGTGGCCTCGCCGCCGCTGTGCCGCTGTGGTTGTCCCGGCCGGCGGTGGTAGTGATGAAAATCACGGCCGCCGCCGTTGCTGCGGTTCCTTGTGCGCGGATGATCGGTGGTGGTGTCTAGCCACCGTCGAAGGTGGTAGCAGGTAGTTTCAAGGGCAGCCACGGCTGCTCCTTGTTGCTTCGGGTCGACGCGCGATGGCCGAACGCCACGGCTGCTGCCGCCGTTCGATCGGCTGGTGGTCGCGGTGGTTCGCCTCGCCGCTGATCTTACGCTTTGGCCGGCCGGCGGTGGTTGTGGACAACTCCATGGCCGCCGTCGTCGTCGTGCTTGGTTGTTTCGGGCCGGCTATAACACACACACACAAGCACCCACCCCGTGGTGGCTGTCGGGGTTTGGGGCGGCCGTAGTGGTCACCGGCCGGCGGTGGTGGTGGTTAAACCACCGCTGCCGCTGCCTCGTGTGTCGGGTAATCGCCGGTGAGGGTGGCGGTCGTATACGGTCGTCACCATTGTCTTGCTTGAGTAAGAATCGCGTGAAGCGGCCACGCGCCGCGAGAGCAAGGTTTCGCGTTGAGAGGGTAATTTTTCCGGTCGGTTGTCGAGATAATGTCTAGGGGGTACCAATAGGGATTTAATTCTTCGATTGGATAACATATTGATAGAGTATATATATATCTATATTTCAGACTTGCGGAAGCGGTTCGAATCATTATTTTGTTGTGATCTGTACGAATCAGGTGAGTGGGTTTACATGCAATATTCTATGATTTTATGTGTGAATGTATGCTATGGATGTCGTATGGTGATATGCGGGTTGCGTGATGACCCAACGGGCGGGAAACCGCGGTGGCCGGATTGCGTGATGGTCCGGTAACGGGAAACCGTTAAGCTGTTGATGTGGTTATTTGTATACGTGCATTTAATTATATTATATTGTATGTACCTTACTCACTAAGCGGTGAAGCTTACCCCTCGTGTTTAAAACTTTTTAGGTACGAGTTCCGGTGTGGACAAAGGCAAGGCTCCGGCTTGAGGGTTCCCGGCATGACGTGGCGTTCCGATCCGATTGTGCACTTATTAACAATTATTGTTTGGGATATTAATTACGAATGTTAACTTAATTGGGTTTGTTTGAACGGTTGTTTATTTGAATCGTTTAAGAAAGCTTTATTTAAAATTCTTTATTTAAAATTTTTATTTTTAAAAATTCTCCATTTGGGTTTGGGTGTTACATCATCGGATGCTCCATCTATCCAGTTATCATCGGATGCCCCATCTATCCAACACCCATCTAGTTATCATCGGATGCCCCATCTATCCAACACCCATCTAGTTATCATCGGATGCCCAATCTATCAAACACCCATCGAGTTATCATCGGATGCCCCATCTATCCAACACCGATCAAGTTATCATCGGATGCCCCATCTATCCAACACCCATCTAGTTATCATCGGATGGCCCATCTATCCAACACCCATCTAGTTATCATCGGATGCCCCATCTATCCAACACCCATCTAGTTATCATCGGATGCCTCATCTATCAATCACCCATCAAGTTATCATCGTATGCCCCATCTATCCAACACCCATCCAGTTATCATCGGATGCTCCATCTATCAATCACCCATCAAGTTATCATCGGATGCCCCATCTATCCAACATCCATCCAGTTATCATCGGATGCCCCATCTATCCAAATATCCAATACCCATCCAGTTATCATCGGATGCCCCATCTATCCAAATATCCAATACCCATCCAGTTATCATCGGATGCCCCATCTATCCAAATATCCAATACCCATCCAGTTATCATTTAATACTCATCCAATATAATATACGAATTATGGAATTAAACATCATGAATTATTATATGAACCATTGTATATTGGATTTAAAGCATTTGATGGATCTAATCAGATCGTCCGTTGAATCTAATTAATGTGCATTCATTTTTTTTATTTGGAAAGGATGTGCATTCATTTTTCATCCAACAGTTGATAACAATTTCTCATTGAAACATTAACTTCTCATCAAATCCAACTAATGCAAACACATACATACGTTAGTTTAAAATTTTAATAAATAAAAAGTTATTTATCTTTTAAAATTATATATATATATATACAATGTATTAGTTAATATTAAAATTATATGTTTTTATTGTTTAAAAGATGTAATTATAAATAAAAATTTGAACCTAGTTCGACATTATTTTTTAAGCATAATTAATTTATACATAATAATCTAACATGTGTATTTGATAAATACATTTACGAATTAATGGAGTTTAAAATTCTTAACAATAATAAGAAATTATCCGAACTAAAATTTTCCCCAAATAATTTACCTCCTTTCTTTTCCCACCCTTCCAAATTTTCATCCCTCTTGTTTTCCCCAAATAATTTTCATCCTATCTTTTCCCGCCCTCCCAAAATTTTCATCCATCTTGTTTCCCCCCCAAATTTGTTTTCCTCCTTTTTAGACGTGTTCTCTCACCTTTCTTCCCCCTATTTCCCTCTAAATTAATTCATACCCCTCTCTCATATCAAATTTTAATAACTCTTTACATACCCAAAATAAAACACCTTACTCAGACATGGAGGGTTTAGAGTTTGACATCACCTCTCACAACCACACTCTTTGCTTCTCATGTCATTATTGGACTCGTTAACATTATTATTATGATGATAGGGGTGCTTATGATGGTGTGAATACTCTTAATATGCTTTAATATTTCGTTTGATGTTTTTGGATTATTGAATGAAATGAAGATGTTTCTTTTTTTGCAGGTGAAGAGAAACGAAAAAGAAAATTTAATGGAGGACTCTATGAACTTTTTGTAGCAGATTACAGAACACTTGGTATGCTTCTTCAAATCTATTCCCCATCTTTCCTCATGATGTTCCCCACCATCTTCTCTTCTCTTTCTTTCGACTTGTTCACTTTAATGTGTTTTCTTGATTTACAAATTACAATCCTAACTGTTTTTTATTACAGAGGCCAGCCTCATAACTGGGTTTGTTTTGTTAGTGGAACAACAATTGTGAAAGAACAGAAGCTAAAGTTTTTCATCTTGTATCTTGAACACAAGGCAACATTGCAGCTAAGGCCCAAGAAGAAGATCAAGTGAGGAGTTACAAGTGTTCTATGTGTAATATTGTTAAATTTTGGAGCATATGTAGCTTTCTTAATTTTCAATTAATCATTTCATTTGTAAAGAGCAAAGTAAACTTGATAAATTGTTGGTCTAATTCAAGATTGATTTTCAATATTTGCTCTTGGTTTCTTGGTGTTAATTGTTTGTAGAAAGTGTACGAGTAAAAAAACCGCATCATGGTGCGAAGCGGAGCATTAATATTTTTTTTCTCAATAAAACTTTTTAGGCAACTTATAAACAATATAAATGTTGCTTAAGAAATACATTACGTTAAATTAATTATAGTTTAAAGGTAATATATATAAATAGCTTATGTTGTTTTTAAGTGTGTAAGGCAACATACACTAGTACAAATTTGCTTTTTTGCCACGGTTTTAAAATTCATGTTAGTCACGCTCAGGTATAGAACCGTGACTAAAAGTCATAAATAAAATTGGAGTATTCTTTTGGCCACGATGTAACTCAATAATCATGACCATTAGAAAACATGTTTAAACATAATGTCATGGTTTAAACAAAACCGTGACTAAATTGTCCGTATGGCCACAATTTTTTTGTCGTGGCAAGTAACAATTAAAAACCGTGGCCATAGATGTATATATAGTCACGGTTTTTCTGTGACAATTATTATTTGTGACCATAGACCGCATACGGCCTCATGAAGTCATTTTTCCGTGACCAAAAGAATATACATATTTAGCCACGAAAATTTGTAAAACGTAGCCAAAAGTCATGGGAATTTGTAGTCATAGTTTTATTATTTTGTGTGACAAGAAGATAACCAATAGCCACGGTTTATTGTATGCAGCGTGACAATATGTGATGATTTCGTCACACTTAATATGAAATGTGTGTAGCTATTAATATAGTTAAAACATGATTAAAATAATTTTATTTTCAACTAAAAGCTGACCAATAGCTACGCTTATACATAATCAATTGTGTGACTAATAAATAGTTAACGTCATGATTTTTAATATTTCGCATGACCAAAAGGCATTTAATACTCACGCTTCTAAAATATAAGTGTAACTATATGTCTTGAATTAGCCACGGTTTATTCTGTGTGTGACAAAAAGATACCTATAGCCACGTTTAAAAAAATTAAGTGTAACTATATGTCATGAAGTTGGCCATGGTTTTTAATATTTAATGAGATACTTTTAACAAAATCAGTATTGTCCTGGTGGTTGGTCCATTGCTTATCAATGATGAGGTCTCAAGTTCGAGTCTTGGCCACGTCAAAAAAATATACATGATTATAGAGCAATTATCGGCTACATTAAAAATAAATTATGTGGCTATAGGTAGTTTACTGCCATGCTATTTTTTTATATTGTGTGGCCAAAAGATAACTAAATGCTACGTTTAATGTGAGTTTGTGTGGCAAAAGGTATTTTATGGCCACGATTTTAGGTAAAATGCTCTAATACAATAAAATTTGGATATGCCTATAGCTACGGTTTTTAAACTATGGCTATGGTTTTCTATTTGATTTGGTGACACATTTTAAGCGTGACCAAAAGGGTATCAATGGTCACGGGAGAATAGGCTACGATTTGATAGAAATGAAAAACCGTGACTAAAGGCTTATGGCCACGGTTTTTAACCGTGGCAAATGTGAGTTTTTGTACTAGTGATATGTAAATAGTGTATGTTGTTTAAGCTTATACCTTAGGCAACACATGTATGAATGAATGTTGCCTTAGAGTTCGTATGAAGCAACACACCTTTTGGTACATATGCAACATAACATTTTATATGTTGCCTAAAAAGTTAGCTTAAGCAACATATGGCGTTTGACTATGTTGCCTTCTTAGGCAACATTAATAAGACAACATTGCTTAGGCAACATAGGTATGTTGCCTAAGGCTTAGGCAACATATAAACCACTCTAAGACAACATTTTGCATTTGTTGCCTAAGTGGTATTTGGTGTAGTGTCCCATGAATCGCGTCAATCCTCCGTGATCACGTCCACCGTAAGCACGAGATGAGTGGCTGAGATTGATCCTCACGTACTCTTAAATTGACATGCTTCTCGTTTGAACCTTCCCCTATATATATATACATATATAGACTTAGAATCAGGTGAGACCAAGCTGATTCCGTGAGACCAGTGAGACCAAGTTGTTTCCGTGAGACCGGTGAGACCAACACTTTTTACATGAAACTTCACATCAAAACACTGTGAGGGTTACAAAAATCGAACATTCATCGTAAAAACACTGTAAATGTTAAGTTCACGGTGTTTTTCGAGATGAAGGTTCAATTTCTTTTACCTTCATAACATGTTTACTGTGAGGGTTAGAATTATTTATTTGTTACCTTCACAGTTTTTTGAATTGTGAAGGTTTCGTTTTTTTATTTTTTTTTGGAATTTTTTCCTCAAAATAAGGTGACTATATATATATATATATATGGAATAGCAATAGTCCAAAATGAAAATTTTAATGAGGTTATCTTTGCCTATGACTTTTGTGTTGTAGGAAGTAGAGAAGATGATGCCGCTTTCTCAACGAGATAGAAAAAACAAAGATGGTCAAACACCGTATGAGCTTTTCTCGGAGGAAAACAAAGATCTAGTTTCCCAAGGTTTGAAGTGGACCAAAGATTGTATGGTCGTTTCCACACTTATAATAACCGTAGCCTTTGCGGTAGCTTTTACGCTTCCAGGTGGCTATAACCAAGAAAACGGGATTCCTATTTTTGTTCATGAACCTAGTTTCTTAGTTTTTGTTATCGCCGATGCCATTTCACTGTTCTCTTCTTCAACTTCACTCCTTGTGTTCCTGTCTATCCTCACATCTCGTCATGGTCAACGTGACTTTATGTACTCGTTACCCAAAAAGCTAATGATAGGTCTCGTCACGCTATTCATCTCTGTAGCAACCATGATGATGACTTTTAGTGCTAGTTTCTTCGTGCTATACCGCAACAGGTTGAAATGGGTACCAATTCTTGTTGCCACATTTACTCTCATGCCCGTCATCGTCTTTGCTATATTGCAATTGCCTCTTTTAGTGGATATGTTCCTCTCTACGTATGATTCTAGGTATCTCTTTAAACCCAAAAAACGTTCGTTGTACAACTCGAGACCGAGGTTGTGAATTCGAGTCCTCTACTATGATATAAAAGCATCATTACCAATAAATTGTAGGAAATATATTGATGTACACTTGGATTATGAGTTTGTTTTACTGTTTGGCATGTATTGATGATCTTTTTGTTGCCCATGAAATACTCCTTTTTTTTTTCTTGCAAGCTCAAGTCAATTGTCAACCTCTTGTTAAAGATTCTAGATACTTCAAGACAAGAGTGAATCACCTGCATAGAAAACATGACCTTATGCCTATTTAATTTCCACTAGGTTCCACAATCAACAAACAAGTAAAGACTGAAGTAAGAGCAACCAGAAAACTAAGCAATCATTAAGCAGTGAGATTGGTAAGAAGAGTTAGCAAATTTCATGAAAAAAAGATCCCTATGGTTTTATATTAGAAAAAAGATCATTTCAAGATAGAAAATTCTTTATGAAGAATTAAAAACAAGGGATGGAAACTGAAATTGAAATCGATAGTGAAAGTACCTGGTGGAAATCCGAACAGGAGCTGGAGTCGGAATCCGAGTCGGAGTCGGAGTCGGAGTCGGAGTCGGTATCGGAATCGGAATCGGAATCGGAATCGGAATGGTGAAGAGTGATGATGAATGGAAGTTTGAGTTTAGGTCTTTTCATTCAATTGTTACGGTTCTTTTTTCTTTTCTATTTAAAGTTTTTTATTTTCATTCAATCGCTAACTTTATGAACTGAAAAAAAAAATTCTAAAATTTAATGTCTCATTTCTTATCCTACAAATAAGATTAGACACGATAAATTAATTTACTTATTTTTTTGAGTAGATTACGTATTTGGTCCATGTGGTTTACACTATATTACACCGTTGGTCTTTATTTTGAAATAATTATGAAAAGGGTTCATATGGTTTACATTAGATTGCACTATTGTCTATTGGTCCCTAACTCTAACTCAATAGAAAATAAGCATAGGGATCAATAGTACAATATAATGTAAACACAGAGACATTTTCCATAATTATTTTAGAATAGTGACCAACAATGCAATATAGTGTAAACCACAGAGACCAAATATGTAATTTTTTAATCTATGTTAACATTTTTTTGTGATAATATGTACATTCATGAGATTGGTGGATAAAAGTGATTTTCTGTGATGAATCCGAGACATGAGATTTTTATCCCGTTACTAAACCTATCGATCTAGAAAATGTAGACCATGGATGGAAATCTTTATCTTATTTGTCAAAGAATTGCAGACCATGGATGGAAACGAATCAACCGGTTTCATAATTTGATAAATCAAGTAAAAAAGTTGCATATTATAATTCCAACTAGAGTAAATTACATATTTGGTTCCTATGGTTTATACTATATTGCACACTTCTATGGATTGTATATAATCAGAAAACACATATATGCATACTACTTTCCTTATTTTATGAGAACTTGTAACACTTTACTAATTAACAAAGTCCCACACTTATTTAGATTGCATCTATGTGTCTTATTCTTGAAGTGTACATATGCACTTAGATGCATGCATGCTATGGATCACCCATATGCATTTAGAATGCCAACCACTTTTGGCTAGAATTCCCTGTAGGATGAGACAGAATAATTTCTTGAAGATCAGGCACATCACTCTCCCGGACATCCATAACTAGCCGAGCCTTAGGGTTTAAAATGGTGCCATCAGCCATGAAAGTCCACCGCTGATCTCCACTGCCTTCGCAATATTTAAGGAGGATGATGTTATCCAAGCTCTCATGGACATCTGATGTCACACAGAGAGCGCGGTCACCGTAGAGCCGAATAGTGTTGTCACCATAGAGTGCCCACTGTTGCATAGTCTGGGTGGTGCCATTAACACAATTTGCTAGCCAAACACGGGCATTGGTACCGTTGGCCTGCAAGCACATTTCAAGAAACCCACTGATATATTTTATGGTGGGTTCAGTATAGTTTCCGCCACTCCAAGCTTGCATAGAAGAATTGTTATCCTCAGCTAGCGTCAGCACGGTCCCCGGAGTGGAGTCCTCAACTGCTATGACAAGGCCTGATCTAGGATTCATGATGGTACCGGCATTATAAAGAATCCACTTGGTGGCTTCAGGATCAGCTGTATCACAATCGAATATCATGATATTGTTTCCAGAGGCATAACCGGAGGTTGTCAAGCATTTTCCATTGGACCGGATGGTGCCATCAGATTTGAATGTCCAGAGCTGGTTACCTTGACCATTTCCGCATGCCCACAAAATAATGGGATTCCCATTATTGTAGTCGCCATCTTTCACGTCCACGCATTGCCCATCCCTTCCGATGATATTTGTGGTTGACTCACCATACTGACACGGCCCGTCGTCATCCCCAACAGCAACACCAACTTGAACTGGCATTCTTATTGCTTTGGTGTTACGTCGGTAGTACAACATTAGAGCCAGCGCTGCTTGCTTCTTGACATCTTTTACACTTTCTATTAAGACTGTTTCGTTTAACTCACTTATAATTTCAATAAATGTAGAAAACTTTCCAGACTTATCTGACAATTGGACCTGCGTGGATAGAGCAGACCAATTGTTCTCCAGGCTTATGACCTTTTGGTTTGGTTTGAAGTCTTGATACTTCCCCGTCATGTTTTGTCGGATAAGATCTTCAATGTACTGTATCCTTACCGCTTCTGTCACCATTTGAATGATCACCAACAGCGCTCCTTTTCTAGGATCTGGTTTAGCAACTGGTTTAGGAACTGGTTTATATAAAATTTCGATGGCGGCATTTAGGGCACGGTGTCCAAGTTTATGATCGGCTCTTTTTCCGAGAAAGCGATAGTTGCTAGCAAAACCTAGCGAACTATGATTATAACTTGTGTCGGGGAAAGCCTGACGTAATTCTTCTATCGGAACGTCTTTGAAATAGTATAAAGTTGGGAGAAGAGTAGTACCATATTTAAGATAACCCACCACATAGACATTAATGGTGTTGATTATTATAGTGATATTCTTGGCAATGTTGTTGTTAAGTTCAACCAGGATGAAACGTTCTTGAAGAGGAATTTTCGTGGGGGGCCGTGTTACTGGAAATCCATGAACGCCGTTTCCGCTTGCTAGTCTGCTTCGTAGTTCTCCTAAAAGCTTTACATAGGCTGTAACGTTGGGCACCGATGCGTTGTCGTGATAGAAAATATTCTTGTTATCTTTAGTACCTGCCTGAAAACCTCCGAGGTGAAGGTAAATTGCAGCAAGAAGAACAACAAGAGACGCTAAGAATAGTCTCATCATTTTCTAGTTAAGAATGGGGAAGTAGATGAGGTTTTCTGGTCTCTGAATGTCAATGTGGTTGGTTGGTTTTATAGGCCGGGCTTGGTACAGTAATATGAACGAACATAGCTATTAGAGCATCTACCGTGGAGGGACGGAGCTAATGAAGGGCACACGGTGGCACGGGCCACCGTTAAATTTCTCCGTCGTAGTGTAAAAAATTACGGTGCCACCGTATCAATTTGTCGTGTGCCACTATATATATTTTGAACCAACAATAAAGATACAAGTTTTCTTTGGTTGAGTTGGTTAATTATTTGCCTTATAACCATGAGGTCACAGATTCAAGTCTTGTTAGAGACATTTTTAACCAACCACTAGACCAATAGAGTTTATGAAAATTTTCTTTATATATGTTCTTTATAGTTAAACGATGCCACCGTTTGAAAAAAGTTTTAAATCCGTCCCTGCCACCGGTATGCAAAATATCTCAAGCACTGTAACAAACCGGCCAGTAGAAACCACGTGGAAGGACCAACATGTGTTTCACCTTGGAACCGGTTTGTGTTGAATTATTTTGGCACCTATCCACTATAAAAACCCATTTAATTCCCCTATTCAATTCATCAATTTAATTTATTGAATCAACGTAGAAGGCTAAAGCAAATGACCACGTTTTAATTTATAATAAAATTAACTAATTATTACATCTTATTTATTTAACTTTTATTTATTTATTTCATTTTTTTTATAAAAACTAATTACTTCTACCTAATAACTAAATACTATCTACCAAATTTTACCTATAAAAATTACCTTCATCATTTTAAACCATCTTTTTCAGTCGTTCATCTGTTCGTATTTTTACTCACCAAAATTTTACTCTCCACATTGTTTTTCTCTAAATAAGGATCCAAAGAATCAAAATTTCTATATGAATTTGTTAAACTCATCTACAAGTGATACGAGTTCGCCGAATACAGCAACCAAACAGGTTCAACTGAATCTGCTACCATTTCCATTTCGACCGTTCTACGCACAATCTCAAGATTATATTCACGGTACATCGAATATTACTCCTTTTTTATTTCTGTCAAACACACAATATTCTACATTTACACCTAATCCATATATGTCTACATTTTTGTCACAACCCACACCAAATGTACTGAATGACATTTATATATGAAATTCCACCATTTTCAACCTAATAAAGTTTGGAAATCAAATGAAAATATTGAGAGAAAAAAATTGGAGTCACAAGGAAGATGAATTGATGATAAGTGTGCGGCTCACAAATTTCCATAGATTTTTGGAAAAGAATTGCGGAGTACTATAATATTCATTGCGCCCTTTTTATCAAAAGAACATCAAATGTTTTAAAATCTCATTACTATACGATATATACTCGAGTAAATGACTTCAACCAAGGTTTTATTCGATTATAAAATGAACATCATATGGAAAATGCTCGTGAACATGTGTGGAGAGTGGTTAAAGATGAACCAAAATGGATATGTGGAAATCCCGTTAATCTTTTAGGAAAAATATGATATTAATTATTATGAATATAGTAATGTAATTTTCATTTCAGTATTTTTTAAAAGTTCAATTCAGTGCATTTTGAAATTGAATACATCTTCACCAACCAACTTAGATTCACTAACCAAATTAAATCCTCAAACTATCATCCATCTTTGAAACTTTTTAACTATTATGACATATTTAATGTAATTTTTAATTGTCATCTTTAATTATTATAAATGTTTGAATTATTTGGTTTTAATTATATTAAATAACTTTTAATTGTTATAATAAAAATCTTATAGTTTTTTATTATATAAATTATCAACCGGTTCATGATTGAAAGTAAAAGATTTATAAAATGAATAGGAAACAGAAAGCTGATGTAACAGAAAGAGAAAAATGATGTGGCAAAGACATGAACTTTTGAAGAGGTTCATGAATCCACAAAGCTTGTTCTTTAAGGTGTGTAAATCAGTATGTAAAAAATCTCAAACGCTGCCACAAACCGATAGAAACCACATGGAAGGAACCGTATTTCACTTTGGAACAGGTTTGTGCTGAATTAATGTGGGACCTACCAACTATAAAAACCCATTTAATTTCTCTATTCGATTCATCCATTTAATATATTGAAGCAACGTGGAAGGCTAAAGCAAATGAAAACATATAATATAATAAAATTAGTTAATTGTTACATCTTATTTTTTAACTTTTATTTATTTATTTTATTTTTCTACAAAAATTAATTACTTCTACCTAAGAATAAAATACTATCTACCAAATTTTACCTATAAAAAATTACCTTCACAATTTTACCTATGAAAAGTCGAGTTATGATGTGTTGTTCTCTGTTTGGAATGTGTTTATATTTTAAGACGATTCGAATACACTTCAAAATCATGGATGGGGTATGCTAAACTTTTTTTTGATAAGGTTTACATGGGCTTTGCCCAGACTACATTATTTGTAATTTTTACCGAGAGCTAAAACATGCTCCCATGGAGAATTAATACTCAGTGGCCCTTTGGTTGCTCACCCCCATATTCGAACTTGAGTTGGTTGTTACAACTTCCACAAGTCTTAACTGGTAGGCTGCCCGATTGGGGTTGGGGTATGCTAACTTTATTTAACTTGATATAAAATCATTAATTTAATAACCAAGATTTGAAACCAAGCTAACTAGATAGATGGTCTATTGATGTTGGGCCTAGAATAATATGTGGGCATATTTGGGTCCAATTATCAGTAGCATGAATACAATAACTACAACCGACCAAACCCAATTCACGAAAGTCTTTGAAATTTATTGTATCCTAGGACCGGGCCAAACCGATATGTGTTTTGTCGGATTGATGTGTTGACATAGGAGCGTGGAACGTGTAGGTGTAACTATTTGTGTCCATTGAAACTTACAAATTTACGAATTGGATCGTACACGAATAGCTCCTAGATTGAAGTGGACAAGCCCATTGACCTAGTGCAAGACAAACGGGTGGACAAATGGTGGATCGGGGCAGTTGGGCTTCAACCACAAATATTAAGTGTGTTAATTGTTAACTACATTTTTTTTCTTAATATCGAACTCCATAACACAGTTGTTGATCGATGGAGATCGAGCTAGGGAGTTGGATTGCAACTGCACCATCACAGTAAATGTCTAATGAGCCACACACAGAACCTGTCTCCAAGGACACTAATATGAGGGGCATTTTTTTGGTTCACTTGATGAATGGTTCAAGCTACAAGAAGCGCTTGGAATTAAATCCATGATTTGTTATGTATTTGGACAAAATCTTTCTATCCCTCTGTCAAATAAACAATAATTCTGTTCTAATGAAATTAACTTGAAGACATATAAAATTTTATGTCTATTAGTCAAAGATAAAAGACATATATGTTTCCCCATATATGGTTACTTTGATGGGTTCCATTTTTATAATGTTTCTTTCTTTAATCAAAATAAAAATTTATCTCTCTCATAAAAAAAAACCAATTCTTGTGCCTTAAACAGTGTTTTAATAAAAAGCTGTATGTATTGATTTGGTGAAATTTGGGAAGGAGAATGAAGGTAATTGGAGTTTCCATATATCGCACAGTGTTGTTCTTGAGTTTCAGAAAAGGATGAGACAGGTCCTTTAACTATCTGTATTTTCCATTTCACCCCCTTCCAAGTTCCAACCTATGTAAATTCATTCAACTGACCGTTTTTTTAATTTATTATTATTTCTATATACTTTTATTGAAAATGTACTTGATTGGTACTTTGGTAGCTGAATGCATATTTTGTAATCAATAAATAATAATCGTGTTAGTTGATTCTCGTTATACACCATGAATTATATTTATCAAATTACTCAAATCTACCCAAAGCCACATCAGCGTTCCACTACGTGCCCAAAACATGTGTTATACGCAACCCAATTTTACCCACACATTTTATTTATTAAATTAATTATAAAAAAATGGCAAGAAAGAAGAGAGGGGGTAGGGTGGGGTGCGGTGGGGCCGTGGGGGGTTGCAGTTCCGCTTGTGGGAACTGAACGCCCCTACCCTAAAAGGACATGGTGGTGTTGCCGTTTCTTGCCGATGAACCCGAGAGGAACCCGAGCCTCTCGGTTGAGGTATAACGTGACATGTCTTTTGAAGTCACTATTATCATTTCAATTCTATAGCAAATTGTTTGCTTTTGTTTTTTTGACAATCTTCAAAAATTTTAGTAGAGCTTTTTATTTATAAAAAAACATATAAACCATGGATTGGAACTTATAGACCATTTTCAAAATTTGGCAAATTCAAGAAAGTTACATATCATAATTCCAACTATTTACCCTCACGTATATAACAAGTTCAACGTACATTGGTCAAGCTTAGTATAAACCATCAACTTTTATATAAAACGAGGGGGTTTACCCGCGCTTCACTACGAAGAGTTTTGTTAATATTGTAAAGGTCTATTGTTGTAAACAATATTTAGAGGAAATTACCTATTAAGAGCTCGGGCTTCACGCAAGGTTATAAACTGTGGTAGATTTGATCGTAAGTAGTAACATGAATTTTATGTTAATATTTTAGAGGAAGTTACCTATTAAGAGTCTGGGCTTCATACCGTTTTATAAACTGTGGTAGATTTGATGGTAAGTAGTAACATGAGTTTATATGAAACATAAAGTTTGTACAAATATTGAAAACCAAAAGATTTAAGAAATCAAAAAATCAAAAAAATTAATTTTTGAAGAATTTAATAATACTAACAATTACCAGGAAACCAAAAGATTGTTCATGAACAGTAGGTACCGACATTTTAATATATTTTAGCAAGTACACGATAAATGACTAAAATGCAAAATGAAATATAGAAAACTAAAAAGTATAAAGTGAATAAATATTATAAGTTTAAGGGGGAAAATGTAATTTATCTAAATGTCGGTAGCTATTGTTCATGAACAGTGTTTTGGCTTCATATAATTGTTCTATATATATAGTATATAATAAAATAATTACATCAAAAAATATTCAATTTGGCTCATTTTGATCGTATCGACAATACGATTATAATGACGTAATTTGTTAAATTAAAACGTACTTTTTAACATATTTTAGCAAATATACGATATATGAGTAAAACTTAAAATGAAATATTGAAAAATAAAAGGTATAAGTGAATAAAAATTATAAATTTAGGGAGCTAATATGTAAATTTGAAAATGGGGATAAGATTTGGGTCGGTTGGAGCATATATATAGTATATAATAAAATAATTACATCAAAAAATATTCAACATTAGGCTCATTCCGATGGCATTGACGATACGATTATAATGACGTAATTTGTTAAAATTAAAACGTATTTTTTTAACATATTTTAGCCAATATACGATATTTGACTAAAACGTAAAATAAAATATTAAAAAGTAAAAGGTATAAAGTGAATAAATATTATAAGATCAGGGGGCTAATATATAAAATTAAAAATAAATTTACATTTGGAGCATGGGTATGGGCAGGTCGCACCGGCGGGTCGAAGCCGGTGCGCCTGCCATTTGTATGTATATAGTAATATTTGGGATATATAACCAAAGGGAGGTTCATACGAAAAATAAACTTTTTAAGAAAACTCGAGGAGCAATCTCAACCACTCGTCTCGATCAACAAAGGCGGCTTTGATGGCCCCCCTTTAATAATCTCTACCCTCCCATAAATCGCGTCAATCCCGTGATCACTTCCACCGTAACCGCGAAATGAGTGGCTAAGATTGTTTCTCACTTTTTGAAAATTTAAAAGAAGTTAAAAAGTCATTGGTTTGAATTTCGTTTTCACAAATGTGAAAAGTAAGATAAGAAAATTGCATGTGGTACTAGGTACTATGTTGTTTTCTTTTTGGTCCAATAGTTTATTTTGTTGATTTCTATCACATAGTTTAGGGGAGAGTGTGTATCACAACATGGAAAAGAATCCCATAATAGAAATGATGAAGACCCGGGTCTTCTTACACATTCATTTTTACGCGTCTTGAAATATCCCATCATAAAGAACGAAGAAAACGTTGTAAGGTAGACTCGTAGAAATATCCCATCATAAAAACTAGATAGTGACATCTCATATTCGTTTTGTTGGAAAAAGTTCAGAAAACCTTAACCATTCTCTTTTGAATGATTAAGTGCCTTATTTTTTTTCTTCTAATATTTAAATCATCGAACTTATAAAAACAAGTTACCTACATCATTTTAACCCAAAAAGGCTATTTGTAATCGGATAAAAATATTTTAAAGTATAAGAAAACTTAAATCAATTTTTCCATTCCAAACCATACGTCATTCAAGCCCTTAAACCCAATAAAACACTCCGTTTTACCACCCTCATTGCCCATCCGTTTCACCACCATTCTAATTTGAATTTTTATTCACGTACCAATCATATCGAAACCAAAATGAAAAACATGTGCAATAACCCTTCCAATTTTAAACAACATTTAAGCAACAATTTGCTCCTTCTCAACATCTTCCTTTACAAAATAAAAACTTTCTTCCTGATTTTTTTTCTCACTATAACCCCTAAATTTTACATTCGCAATTTTTTTGGTATTCTTTTACAATAGTCTTGTATGTTAAGAAATAGATCGGTTGTAGACTTTTGGTCCGCAAGTTTCAATAATTCACAACACGGTTCTTTTGTTTTCAAATTTATTACATTTTCCAAAAGTTATGTTAATTTATTTCTAGTTTGTTGTCAAGGGCTGTATATAGGTTAGGTTGACCGGGATAAATACATGAACCCAATTACCCTAGGTTTGTGGTTTAGAAAAACACAGCACAACCCAACCAAAACAATGTAGGTTGGGTTAGTCGGGTTGAAACTTTGGTAAATCATTTTACAACCTCACTAAGTGCTTGCATTAGAGAGAGTAAAATCAAAATGATGATATACAAAAAAGGCTAACAAATTGAAAAGAAAAAGTTAAAGTTTCATGAAAATAAGAAAATAAATTGCAATTGAATTGCATACATGCATACACATTGAGTTTAGGACAAAATATGAGTAGGTCATCAAATTGATGAATGTTGTACCAAGGTCCACTCATTAATGGCAACAGAGGGTTTATACTTAGGTAGGGCTCAATTATTGAACTTGACAAGACATATATAAGTACATTTGTACAAATAAATATAAATATTTGAATGTGAGGTTGGTTCCTTAGCTTTTTCCATGGCTATTGTTGGAAGAAGAAGTTCCAGGTCAAAATTGAAGAGATTGGTCCATATGATAATTACAAAATTAATTAGAAATTGACCAAGACATACAGAGTTGCAAATGTTGGAAATCTACTACTTGTAAAAGAAGTAGCATAGAAACCTTCACACTTGGGACTATATATATAAGCCTTCATTGGTTCAAGAATGCTCACAATCAACCATCTCATTAAAGAAACTATATATATAAACCTTCATTACCAATATGATTTGGTTTTACTTTACTATTATTATTATTCCCTTGCTATGCCCAAACACTACAATTCTTGCCACTTCTTTATCTATTGGCAGCAGCAACCAATTGGCGGAAGCAGCAGCAACAAATCATGTAAACTTATGGCCTACTCTCAACAAGAAGTCATGCTTCGAAAAGGAGAAACAAGCTCTCCTTCATTTCAAAGCTTCCATTTATGGAGACCCCTTTGGCCTATTTTCAACATGGAAACCTGAAGAAGATGATGATTGCTGTAACTGGAGTGGAATCACCTGCAACAACCAAACAGGTCATGTCACAAAGCTTAAACCGAAGAGGTATTCTCTTGAAGGTGAGATTAGCCCTTCATTGGTTAACTTAACCTACTTGAATCATCTTGACCTTTCCTCCAATCATTTCGATGGAACCATTCCCAACTTCATTGGTTCCATGACTCAATTAAGACATCTTGACCTTTCATGGAATAATTTCTTAGGAACCATTCCCAATTCAATGGGTTCCTTGACCCAATTAAGGTATCTTGACCTTTCCTTCAATTCTTTCTATGGAGTCATTCCCAAGTCCATTGGTTCCTTGAGCCGATTAAGGTGCCTCAACCTTTCCTTCAATCCTCTCGATGGAAGCATTCCTCCAGAATTAGGAAATCTCACAAGCTTGAGAGTTCTTTCACTTGAGACCGATGAAAAAAGATCATCTACGATTGAAAACCTCGATTGGTTGTCTAACCTTTCTCATTTGCAACACCTTCAAATGGATGGGATGTCCCTAGCCAAAGCAAATCAGTGGGTAGATGTCATTTCAAGTCTCCCAAAACTATCATATTTAAGTCTCTGGCAATGTAACCTGTCAGAGGTCATGCATCCACGTTCTTCATTTGTCAACTCTTCTTCTTCATCTATTCAATATTTGAATCTCAAAGGTAACAATCTTAACTCATCCATGTATCATTGGTTGTTCCCATTAACAAGCAATAAGCTTCTCGAACTTGATCTCTCTGAGAACATATTAGATGGGATACCCAAATATCTTGGTGATCTCTGTAGTTTGAGATCCTTAAAACTTTCTAACAATCCTATTGCTGTCAAATTTGATGATTTTCTAAACAATTTGTCTGGATGCACAATGATTACATTGGAAACGTTGGATGCTTCGTATAACCAACTTACAGGGTCATTGTCCGATGAGATACAAAAGTTTCCATCCTTAGTAACTTTGCTCCTACTTCATAATCGCTTAAATGGGACTATGAGTGAAAAAGTGTGGGAACTACCCAATCTTCAAACTCTGTATGTTTTTTCCAATTCTCTAATCATCTCTCCGAACATTGGAAAGTCAAGACTTCAAACTATAGATATTTCAGACAACTCACTTGTAGTGACTCCTTCCAAAGCTCATAAGCCAAACCTTTACAATGTAAATTCTATTAATATGAGTTATTGCAATCTCGGGCCTCTTTTCCCCAAATGGATCCAAACACATAAAAATCTTAGTTATCTTGATATCTCAAGTAATCAAATTTCAGACACGATTCCTGTTCAGCTTTGGAAGACATGGCCTTCACGACTAACATATTTGAATCTCTCTTCCAACAACGTTAGCGGGATAGTATTAGATTTGTCATCAAACTTTGATCGCGGAGCAATTGTAGATTTGAGTTCCAACAACTTCTATGGGCCAATACTGAACTTTTCTCCCACTTTAAGATGGTTAAATCTTTCCAAAAACAAATTCAATGGTGGAATCTCCTTTTTATGCCAAATTAGTGATGATGGGTTCTTAACATTTCTTGACCTCTCACACAACGCATTCACCGGACAACTTCCCGATTGTTTGTGGCACTTCAAATATCTATCTGTTCTTAATTTGGGACACAACAATCTTTCTGGAAGGCTTCCTGCTTCTATAGGATATTTGATTCAACTCCAGGTATTGGATTTTCCAACAACAGTTTCTCAGGAGAATTGCCTTTGGGTTTAAAGAAATGTACAATGTTAAATTTTTTGAATTTGGGGGCCAACAATCTTTTTGGTAATGTGCCTAATTGGGTTGGTGAAAACTTAACAAAGTTGTATGTTCTTAGCCTAAAGTCAAACAACTTCTCCGGAACCATTCCTTTACAATTATGTCACCTCATCAGCCTTCAAATCCTGGACTTGTCGATGAACAACCTCGGTGGAAGCATCCCATCATGTGTAAGTAATTTGAAGGCTATGGTTAACAGAAAGTTCTGGTCGGGATATAACACACATTTAGTATCAAGTTACATGAGGGATAGTTTTTCATTTATCCTTAGTGTTGCATATGCTGACAAGGCGATGATCGAGTGGCAAGGGAATGAACGTGAATTCACCAACAATCTAGGAATTTTAACGATTATTGATTTGTCAAACAACAACTTAACGGGACAAATCCCAAATGAGTTGGTCGATCTTCATGAATTGATTGCACTGAACTTGTCAAAGAATGCGCTATTTGGAGAGATTCCACGAAAAATTGGTGAGATGAAAAATCTTTTAACTTTGGATTTATCTAGAAACAAATTTTCGGGAGCGATACCATCAAGCATGTCTCAGATGGCTTTCTTAGATAACGTAGACATGTCGCATAATAGCTTGTCAGGGAGAATTCCATCTAGCACTCAACTCCAATCCTTTCCACCTTCAAGTTACGCAGGAAATCCAAGACTATGTGGACCTCCCCTTACAAAAAATTGTCCCGGAGATGAAGTACCATCTATTGTGGGGGAAAGTGAGAGTGGTGAAGAAAGTGCATTTGAACTTGAGAGATGGTTTTATATTGGTGGGAGCATCGGTTTTGCTACGGGATTTTGGATGGCATGTGGGGCTTTACTTCTCAACCATCGTGGGAGACATGCCTTCTTTCACTTTGTTGATTTCGTGAAAGATTGGGTTTACGTAAAGGTGGTGGTGCTCATTCGAAAGCTGGAGAGGGTTGCAAATGCGTAGTGGTCTATATCTCATTCTTCTTTTTGAGTTGTTGTTTGTTGGTGTATTTTCATTGTTTTTGTTTGATTAATTATGTTGTTGTTATTTGTGTGCTAGTGATATGGTACATGTATTTCGCATGGGGCGTTTTAAGTTCCAAGTATGAATAAAGTTGCCACCAACACCATGGGTGGCCATTTCGTTGTCGTGTGTAAGATAGGACAAGACCTACACTGCAACTGTATTTAGATACCATAAACTTATTCAAACTTATGCAAAACCAAAGTTAAGACCGTTAACCACAAATATTGAGTGTGTTAACAAGTGTGTACATTTTTCTTGCTAATATCAACTCCATAACTCTGTTGATCGTCATAATAAGACACGGTCTTCGCCCATTCAAAGATGTAAATCTTTTGATATAAAATATTTGTTTTCAATTATTTGATTTGATGTTTCTCTATTTTTGAATTTTGTGTTTCATGACTTGGATTTGGGTTTGATTGTTTTTTGTTATCAGGGTATATTTCTTTTCTCTGTTTTCATTTGTTTGCTTTATAGATGTAATGTAGCATCAGTAATTATCAAGGTATCCATGGCTTGCATTATTATGCATTATATCTTTTTGGTATATTAAAGGGTATAAATGATAGCAACTGCTTGAATGATCATGGGTCATTCTTTAAGATTATGATAAAACATCACAATCACATAGAAGGAAACAAAGCCATTCATCTCTAACATTCAGACTTCATTCACAATTCACCTTATAATTTTGACAATGAATAATCTTGGAAAAAAATATATATCAAGAAGCATTCTTCATCTGTTGTTGGCATGGTACCATTATTAAAATATCGACTTACCGATCAGTGAAAAGAGCAGCCCAACCGGAGAAGCTGAGGCAGAAGCGGAAACAGGGACGGATCACGAGAGTGGTTTATTCTCAGAAACGATTGCTGGATTGTTAAAAAGAGAACCCAAGAATCAAAATAGTGAACAAATGTTGTAATTTGAAGTCTTGAATCATCATTTCAAGTTACAATTGAAAGAAATTTAATTTTTATTATCCGTAAGTAAAGCTTATATTAAATAATAGATGTATTTTGTGTTTTTTAATCGAATCTTCAAATTAGCAATTCATTTTCAACAATTACTTGTATGTTCATTGTTCACATGTAAAATACATATATTCGTAGACATTTGTTAATATGCAAATAATCACATGTAATTTATATTCTTATGTAAGCATACTTATGGTTTGATGTTTCACAATTCAGATTTGAGTTTGATCGTTCTGTGTTCCCATTTGTTTGCTGTATATATGAAATGTAGCATCACCTATCAAGGTAGCATTTTTCATCACCATTATTGAATTGAGACATGCCTTTTTCCACTTTGTAAATAGGTTGGAAAGATGGGGTTCATGCATACATGATTGTGTATATTTTTATTCTTCTATTTTTACTTATGGCTTCAAGCATAAATGTTTTTTATATCTACTTAATGTTGCTCTCATTTCTGGTGCTTGAGATATAGTGCTTGTATCGGTAAGGGTACGTATTATGTCCCAATTATCGGGTCAAAGCGACGTTTATTGAAAGATTGTGTCTTTTGATGTAACGATGGATCCAAATTCCGAGATCGAGTGCTCCAAGTTGCGAGCATGCAGACAAGCAATAAACCATGGTTACACCATCGGGTTTTAATATTTCATGGAACGTAGCCAATGCATCTTTAAAACGTTTGGCTTGAATGTAACCACCGATCATGGCGTTCCATGGAACCACATCTCTCTCAGGCATTTCATCGAACAGTTTCTTTGCAGCATCCATACGGCCGTGTTTACCATAACCGACAACCATGGTGGTCAAGAGACGATTGTAGATAATAAGCATATAACATTAATTGTTCAAAATAGCAAACTCTATATGAAGAAATTAGGGCTGGAAATTGGAATCCAATCTGTATTCGGTATGATTGAGGATATTGAATTACGGAGTTGCGAATCGGAATTCGTTCGAATTGGAATGGAATCGGAAATGCCAAAGTTGAAGCCGCAATCGGAATCGGAATGGGAATCGGAATCGGAATCGGTGAAAGTGAAGTCAAAGAGATGAATGGAAGTTTGAGTTTAGGAGTTCGCCCGCCCATAGCGCAGGCCCATATACAAGTCCAGGCCCATGCCATAATCATAAAATCCCAAATTACCTTGTATATTTTCTTTAATGGTTATTTTATTTGGGTCAATTTGTTTGTTTGTATTTATATTACATAACTAGATACGTATACGCATGATGCGGCACAAAACATCTTAATCTATTAGGTAGTTCAATACATAATCTTATTTTGTCTCAGTTTTATGAGTTTATATACAATGCAAATATTAACTTGAACAATATCAAAAATTAATTAGTTAAGATAACTTTGTTAAAAGTCAATAAATATCTTGATTATATATATTTTAAATAAATAGATAGTTAGTGGTGTCAATAATCATCTTGATATAATTTATATTTTGAATAAGTAAAAAACAATTATGAAATTTATCAGATAAGATGACATGTGTCAATCAGATAGACGTAAACGAACTGAAAGTGAGAAATGCGACCATGTTCAAGTTTAGGCAGGAAACTACAGATTTCAGCTCACGAGAGATCGACACGTGACACCCAGTTACTTTTTATTATATATAAATTTTTGAATAAAATAAATCACAATATGGAATGAAAGAAAAACATACAAATTGTTAAGCCTTAGAGATCGATGGACCATTTTAAAAGATGTAAGCCATGAATTAAACCAAAATTGATCAATTCGTTTTCATTTGGTTCTAGTACTTTCATATTTTGATAAATTTAGCAAAAAAAATTGCACTCATAGCTGCAACTATTTACTCTCCCATGTAATAATTGGAACATTCATGGAGCTTAGCATAAAATTACTTAGTAATAACAATATATGAGTTGTTTTTATATTATTAAGCGTATTTGTAACGTTCAAGATTTTTAAAAAGTCATAGAAGTTCTTGGTCTAACTTAAAGTTATATGTCTAGCTTTCATAGTTTGTACGTGTCACTTGTATGTATTCCCATCAATAGTTGCTTTATTTGGGTCCATTAGTTTGTTTCCTAGATTTATTCTTACATTATTTGACAACCAAAACCTACTAGCAATTTGGAAAAACATCCATTAAATCCAAAATTTCAAGACTTGGAGTCATGGAACGCTATTAGGGACCATCGATTAATTTCTTCAACTTTGTCTTGTATTTCTTTTCCAAATTCCGTGGAAACTAAGTTCATATGAAAATTCAAGATATAATGACGTTTAGGGGGTGTTTGGGATTCCATTTTGAGTTCAAAAGTGCTTTTTATCAAAAGTCCTTATTGACTTATGGTGGTGGGGAAAAGGAGTTTTTAGAATGGTGTTTGGATTAGCTTATTGAGATAGTGTGAGATGGTAATGAAATAAGTCAATAAGTTAGGTTTTTGTTACTTATGAAAACTCCATTTTGCTTCCTTCTCCAAATGGAGTTTCAAAAGGACTTTTGTATTTGCCAAACATGCTTTTTAACTCATTGACTTCTTGAAAAAGTCAATAAGTTAAAAAGGAGTTTCAAAATGGAATCCCAAACACCCTCTTAATATTGCAATGAGTTGGATTTAACTGGTCCATTTACATATGTGTGATTAACATTTTCATCTTAAAAAGCAAATCAATGGAAAAGTAAATTATATTCATGATTTTCCGTGTCAAAGGCACAAAACTAAATTATTTCTATCACATTGTTTGGGGACCAAAGTGCATCGCATCAAGAGGTGAAGAGTTTTCTACACTTTAATTTTTACGCGTCTTCAAAACATCTCATCATCAAAACTAAAGAAAATGTTGTACTATAGACTCAGAAATATCCAATCACAAAAACTAGAAATTAACATCTCATTTCTATTTTATTTGTGAACCAAACCTATCAACATTATGTAAAAAGAAAATATTCACTAAATACAAAATTACAAGACTTGGAGTCATCCGATATTTAATTGTGGATCATTACCTCAATTTTTTGACTTTTCTCTTGTATTATATTTTCAAATTCCATGAAAACTAAGTTCTTACGATAATTCAACATATAGTGATGTTTTAATATGCATCAAGTTGGACTCACTTGGTCCATAAACTTCAAATTTTACATATATGTAATTAATATTTAAAACAGCAAAAATCAACAAAAAAACAAAACACAAAAGTATGTTCATGATTTCCATGTGAAATGCATAAAACAAAGTAGTTTAAGAGATCAATTACCAAACGCTTATTAGATTACTTACCTTATGAGATGGACATGATAAAAACCAAAAGTCTTATTCAGTAAGAGGCATGACAAAAAACTAAACTTCTTATGAGGTAAGTGTGAAAGACAGGGGCGGAACACGACCATCATAGACTGGGGGGCCGAAAATATATTTTAATGTAAGTAGTTTTTTTTTTTAAATATGATGTAACATTAAATTTCAGAAGAAACAAATGGTTAACGCAAGATTGAAAATGAGGACATCTAAATTACAATCTAAAAAGTAGTATCAACTATTTGTTATGTTTTTGGAATATTATGAATCGATAAAAGAAACTCTTTAAATTAGTAATATAACACTATATACTAATTTAAACATTATTTATTTATATTGTTTAAAAACTAGTTTTTTTTTCCATATAATTAGTATTAATGATATGATATGTAGTGGATTAAAAAGAAAAACGATAAGAATGGGTAATTTTTTTAATAATATTTAAAAGATAATTTCTCTTATATATAATATAGTTGATGAAATGAAAAATGATATTAAATTGTATTTGACAAAAAGAAAATAAAAGTGCAAGGAAGGGGTTTTGAACCCATGACCTTATTCATGAAAGTACAAGTTGATAACCAGTTGAGCTAGCTTGCAATATGTATTTTGAAATGCAAAATATAATATTTATCATATCTATACCAAAATATAAAATACAATATTTGACCAAAAAAACGGAGGGGCCATGGCCCCCAATAGCCCCTTAAGGGATCAGCCCCCGGTGAAAGAAGAAGACTCTTACCCATTTAACGCTTATCAAGTAAGAGATTACAAAAAATCCACTTCGATGGCTGCATTGGCAAGGACTAAAATGCTTGCAAACTTAACTGGGTTTAACCAGTTTTTTTTTTGTTACAGGTAAAAAAAATATGTAAATACTTTTGTATTAGGTTACTTTGAGAATAAAAGTAATTGCAACTTGCATACCAACGAGTGAATTACAATTATTAGATAAATATCTATAATTCACCTCTTTCAATTGTCATTTTTCTAAAATCCATCTTTAAAAAAATCTCTTAACACTAAATTCAAATGACTTTACCCAAACCTAATTGATTTACTTTGGTCTAATTCTGTGTCATCTATGTATTGGAATGAGTCTTTTTCAAGTTCTCTGGGTTCAATTTGTCGAGCTAGTAGGTTTTGTCTTTGTTCTCTTTGTTGCAAGTGTTTGGTACTTCAGGTCTTCGCTGTTGGTTTTGGGTTTTGGTTTGGTAATAAATTGCCTTTTGCCGTTAAAAAAAAATCAATAACATTATCAATATTCATTCTCTTGGAAAGAAAAAAAATGGATATACAGAAAACGGATATTAATTCTATTTGTGCTTTTGTTTAAAATTAGCCACGTGTGTTATTTAATTTGATTAAAAAATGAACATAAATGATTCGATTCTAAAAACATATGATACTATAGTTGTTAATTAGTGAAGCTATATTAAAATCCCAAGAGAGGAATACAAGATCGTTTTTGGTATGTATATAGTGATTTAATATCAATGGTGGGTGTAATGTTAAAAAAGATGATATTATAGTGATTTGTTTTTTTTTTTTTTTGCTCCTCTACTATTTCCTCTATTCTCTTGATCTCTTTTGTTGGTTGATCTCTCTACAATTCATCATATATCACACAAACAAGATAATATAATCGATTAACAATATATTGGGAAATGAAATTCCCCATCTCTCGTGATTAGGGGTAGAATCAGAAAGTAGTGACTTACTTTTGAAAAAGAATACTCTTTATGAAACCAATATTAACTATTAGTGCCAAGTAATTATACAAAGTATCACGACGTAATTAGAGTTACTACTGGACGCTACCACTTTTGGAGAGTGGAATCGGATTAAAAAGAAATAACAGAAGGGAAAAACATATTCTGAAATATCGACTTACTAACCAAGACTTACATTGAGGTCTTGGACAACATGTAATCATGGAAACTTCAAACAAACTATATATAAACCTTCATTGGTACATGTATGCAAACAACTTTTTCATTAAAGAAAATAATCAAGTCAGCAAAATATCAAAATAATCTATTTTGATAAAGTTAAGCTATGATTTGGTCTTACTACTTTATTATTATTATTATTCTCTTGTTATTTGCCACTTCTTTATCTATTGCCAGCAGCAACCAATTGGCGGAAGCAACATCAACAGATGGTAATGATAACGGTGCCATCAACAAAAAGTCATGCTTCCACAAGGAGAAACAAGCTCTCCTTCATTTCAAAGCTTCCATTTATCTCGACCTCTTTGGCACACTCTCTACATGGAGAGCTGAAGATGATGATTGTTGTAAATGGAGTGGAATAACCTGCAACAACCAAACACAACATGTCATAGAGCTCCACCTGTTAGGGTGTTTTCTTGAAGGTGAGATTAGCCCTTCATTGGTTAACTTAACCTACTTGAATCATCTTGAACTTTGTGGAAATCGTTTCAGTGGAAACATTCCCAACTTCATTGGTTCCATGACTCAATTAAGGTATCTTGACCTTTCCTGGAATATATTCAATGGAACCATTCCGAAGTCCATTGGTTCCTTGACCCATTTAAGGTACCTCGACCTTTCTTTTAACTCCCTTCATGGAAACATTCCTCTAGAATTTGGAAACCTCACAAACTTGCAAAATCTTTCACTTGGAAGCAGTGAAAGATACTCTACGTTTGAGATTAGGAACCTAGATTGGTTGTCTAATCTTTCTCATTTGCAACACCTTCAAATGTTTGGGATTTCCCTAGCCAAAGCAAATTACTGGGTAGATGTCATTCTAAGTCTTCAACAACTATCATATTTAACTTTACGGGAATGTGACCTCTCAGAGGTCACACATCCATATTCGTCAATTCTTAACTCTTCTTCATCTATTAAATATCTACATCTTGATAATAACAATCTCAACTCATCCATGTATAGTTGGTTGTTTCCATTAACAAGCAATAGACTTCTCTATCTTGATCTCTCTAACAACACGTTAGATGGGGTACCCAAATATCTTGGTAATCTCTGTAGTTTGACAGATTTACAGATCGATAGCAATCAGATAGCTGTCAAATTTGGTGATTTTCTAAACAATTTGTCTGGATGCACATTAGTTACATTGCGTAGGTTGAGTGCTCGGGATAGCCAATTTACAGGGTCAGTTTCTGATGGGATCCAAAAGTTTTCATTGCTAGAGTTGTTGGACCTATCTGATAATCACTTAAGTGGGACTATGAGTGAAAAGGTGTGGGAACTGCCTAATCTTGAAGGGTTAGATATTTCTTCCAATTCTCTTGTCATCACTCCAAACATCGGAAAGTCAAAGATTTTATACATAGATGTTTCAAACAACTCACTTGTAGTGACTCCTTCTGAAGCTCATATGTCAAATATTTACTACGTGAAGTATATTGATTTGAGTGCTTGCAATCTCGGGCCTCTCTACCCCAAATGGATTCAAACATACAAAAGTCTTACTTATCTTGACATTTCGGGTAATCAAATTTCTGACACCATTCCTGTTTTATTTTGGAAGACATGGCCTTCACGGTTAAGATATTTGAACCTTTCTTCCAACAATATCAGCGGGAAAGTACCTGATTTATCATCAAACTTTGACATCTATCCAACAACAATAGATTTGAGTTCCAACAACTTCTATGGGTCGATACCCAATGTCCCTTCCACTTTGGCATCATTGAATCTTTCCAGAAACAAGTTCATTGGTCGAATATCCTTCTTATGCCAAATTGTTAATGGGTTCTTGTCATTTCTTGACCTCTCTCACAACTCCTTAACCGGGCAACTTCCCGACTGCCTGTGGCATTTCGAAGGACTAAAAGTTCTTAATCTAGGGTACAACCATTTTTCAGGAAGGCTTCCTGCTTCAATAG
The DNA here is from genome assembly GCA_030169165.1 of Centaurea solstitialis. NCBI lineage: Eukaryota > Viridiplantae > Streptophyta > Magnoliopsida > Asterales > Asteraceae > Centaurea > Centaurea solstitialis. The sequence goes on from CM058042.1 coordinate 10,102,104, forward strand.
GATACTCGTCTCAACTCGAGGTATTGGATTTGTACAACAATAGCTTCTCAGAAGAATTGCCTTTGGCTTTGAAGAATTGCACGAGGTTAACGTTTTTGAATTTAGGGGCCAACAAGTTTTCAGGTAATGTTCCTGTTTGGATTGGGGAAAACATAACATTGTTGTATGGCCTTATCCTAAGATCAAACAACTTTATTGGTCCCATTCCTTTACAACTATGTCATCTCACAAATCTTCAAATCCTTGACTTGTCAATGAACAACCTCAATGGAAGCATCCCAACATGTGTGAAATATTTGTACGTCATGGTTGATGGGAGATTATGGGGACAAAATAGTCATTATTATGGGGAAAGCACGAATTTCTCGGGTACCTATGTCGACAATGCGATGATTGAGTGGCAAGGAAATGAGCGTGAATTCACAAACACTCTAGGATTGTTATTGAGCATTGACTTGTCAAGCAACAACTTAACCGGACAAATCCCAAATGAATTAACCAATCTTCACGGATTAGTTGCACTAAACTTGTCAAAGAACACTCTACATGGAGAGATTCCACAAAAGATTGGTGAGATGAAAAATCTTTTAACTTTGGATTTATCTAGAAACAATTTTTCTGGAGCGATACCATCAAGCATGTCTCAGATGGCCTTGTTAAATTACCTAGACATGTCACATAATAGTTTTTCGGGGCGAATTCCATCTAGCACTCAACTTCAGTCCTTTCCACCTTCAAGGTACATTGGAAATGCAGGACTATGTGGACCTCCCATTACTGAGAGTTGTCCGGGAGATGAAGTACCATATGTGGTACGTGAAAGTGAAATTGGCGAGGAAAGCATTGATGAGCTTCGAAGATGGTTTTATATTGGTGGGGTACTGGTTTTGCCCTAGGATTTTGGATGGCATGTGGCGTTTTACTTCTCAGCCGTCGTGGAAGACATGCTTTTTTTCCCTTTGTTGATTTCGTGAAAGATTGGGTTTACGTAAAGGTGGTGGTGATGATTCGAAAATTGGAGAGGGTTGCAGGCACATAGTGGTCCATAGTTCGTTCTTCTTGTTTGTTGGGTATATTAACGTTGTTTTAGTTACTAGTTATTTTTATTATTTTGGTGTTGGAGATATAGTGTTTGTATTGTATTTGGTAGAGGGTTTTAAGCCCCCAAGTATGAATAAAATTGCCACCAACACCATGGGTGGCTATTTTGGTTGTGGTGTGTAAAATAGGATAGAACTACAGCAGGTATAACCTGCTGTTGCAACTCTTAGTACCATAAACTTTGTCAAACTGATGAAAAACCAAAGGTATGACCATTATTAATAACTGCATGATACATAGGCCTCAACATTAACCACAAATATTAAGCATGCTATGTAAATCTTCTGAGTTTGATGTTTCATGATATTGGATTTTGTGTTTGATTGCTTTTTTTATCAGGGGATATTCCTTTCTCTGTTTATTTGTTAATTGCTTTATATATGTAATGTAACATCACCTATCAAGGTATCCATGGCTTGCATTATTATACATTATATTGTGTTGGTACATTAAAGGGTATTAATGATAGCAACTGCTTGAATGATTATGGGTCATTCTTCAAGATTATGATAAAACATCACAATCACATAGAAGGAAACAAAGCCATTATTCACCTCTAACATTCAGACTTCATTTGCCATTGACCTTATAATTATGATAATGAATAATCTGTTATTGGAATGGTATCATTATTAAAATATCGACTTACCGATCAGTGAAAAGAGCAGCCCAACCGGAGAAGCTGAGGCAGAAGCGGAAACAGGGGCGGATCACGAACGATTGCTGGATTGTTAAAAAGAGAACCCCAAGAATAAAATTAGTGAACGAATGTTGTAATTTCATCATTTCAAGTTACAACTGAAACAAATATTATTTTATTATCTTCAAGTAAAGCTCATATTAGATAATAGATGTATTTGTGTTTTTTAATCGAATCTTCAAATTAGCAATTCATTTTCAACAATTACTTGTATTTCCATTGTTCACATGTACAATATATATTCGCAGACATTTGTGAATATGCAAATAATCACATGTAATATATATTCAAACTTAGGGGTCTTCAAAATATGGAATGTAACCATTAGTATATAACATTAAAAAGTAGGGTTTGGTGTATATGATCTATAGAAACCAAACCTATACAAAACAAAGAGTAGTAACATGAACTCATATCTACATCCTCATTCCTTAAAACACCTGGAGTGCCTTTGCTATGTTACCACACTTGGCGTACATGTCGACAAATGCGGTACCCAAGGCAACGTTTATTGGAAGATTGTGTTTTTTGATGTAATGATGGATCCAAATTCCGAGATCGAGCGCTCCAAGTTGCGAACATGCAGACAAGCAATAAAGCATGGTTACTCCATCGGGTTTAATCTTCGTAGCTTTCATTTCATGGAACGTAGCCAATGCTTCTCTAAAACATTTGGCTTGAATGTAGCCACCGATCATAGCGTTCCATGGAACCATGTCTCTCTCAGGCATTTCATCGAACAGTTTCTTTGCGGTATCTATACGGCCGTGTTTACCATAACCGACTAGGCGACAACCATGGTGGTCCAAGAGACAATCGTTTTCTTATCCATCTTGTTGAATAAGCACTCGGCACCCTCCATATTCCCACACTTCACATACATGTCCATTAAGGCATTACTAAATGGAACCGTCATCTTTATTCGATTTTCTTCAACATATCGATGAAACTTCATCCCAAGATTCAGGTTTTCCATCTGAGCACAAGAAGACATCATCACTATCATGGTGCCTCATCTGGCTTGATCCCATCTTGCTCCATCTGCCCGTACAATCTCAATCCCTCCCATGGCCTCCCGTTCCTAACGTATCCATTGATAATAGAATTCCAAGACACCAAATCTCGTTGACAACTTTCATCAAACACTTTGTGTGCGTCGTCTAACTCAAGGCCAATTTCTGCAACTTATAATATGGATTCCAATGATTCAAATGCCCCATCCCTGCATATAAAATCAAACACTTCTATTTCATATTGCAAAAAGTAGAAATTTTTGTTTTTTAATGTTGCTTTGAAAGTTTGTTTTATGTGTTTGTTGACAGTTAATTTAAGAATTAATCTCATTATATAGCAACAAGTGCAAAGATGTCTGAAAACAATATATTTCATGAATTTGGCAGTAGCTCTATTTATAAAATATAAGTTGTATGTCAAAACACTTATTATCAATAGACAATAGCTACTAAAAACGAGTTGGAGTGAGCTAAACAGCATGTATACTTACATCGAGGGAGGTTCAAACCAAAAACATATCAATTAAGAAAACGTGAGAAGCATTCTCAGCCACTCATCCGGTCAACAAAGACGGCTTTGACCGGTACCCCTTTAATAATCTCTACCTTCCCATGAACCGTGTTAATCCTCCGTCATCACGTCCACCGTAAGCGACAAATGAGTGGCTGAGATTGCTTCTCACGTTATCTTAAATCGACATGCTTCTCGTTTGTACCTTCCCCTACTTACATTTACATATAAAGAAGAAAATTTTCACAGATAGAATGGTAAACTGTAGTAAGTACATGGATCAGCGGGGAAGTACCAGATTTATCATCAAATTTTGACATCTATCCAGCAATAGATCTAAGTTCCAACAACTTCTATGGGCCGATACCAAATGTATCTTCCACTTTGGTATCATTGAATCTCTCCAAAAACAAATTCTATGGTGGAATATCCTTCTTATGCCAAATTGTTGACGGGTTCTTGACATTTCTTGACCTCTCTCACAACTTTTTAAGCGGACAACTTCCCGACTGCTTGTGGCATTTCAAAGAACTACAAGTTCTTAATCTAGGACACAACCATTTTTCTGGAAGGGTTCGTGCTTCGATAGGATACTCGTTTGAACTCGAGGTATTGGATTTGTACAACAATAGTTTCTCAGGAGAATTGCCTTTGGCTTTGAAGAATTGCACGAGGTTAACGTTTTTGAATTTAGGGGCCAACAAGTTTTCTGGTAATGTGCCTATTTGGATTGGGGAAAACTTTATATGGTTGTATGGCCTTATCCTAAGATCAAACAACTTTATTGGTCCCATTCCTTTACAACTATGCCATCTCACAAATCTTCAAATCCTTGACTTGTCAACGAACAACCTCAATGGAACCATCCCAAAGTGTGTGAATTATTTCAGTGTCATGGTTGATGGGAGATTATTGGGACAAGGTAGTCATCTTTATGGGAATAACACGAATTTCACAAGTACCTATGTTGACAATGCGATGATTGAGTGGCAAGGAAATGAACGTGAATTCACAAACACTCTAGGATTGTTATTGAACATTGACTTGTCAAGCAACAACTTAACAGGACAAATCCCAAATGAATTAACCGATCTTCATGGATTGGTTGCACTAAACTTGTCAAAGAACACTCTACATGGAGAGATTCCACGAAAGATTGGTGAGATGAAAAATCTTTTAACTTTGGATTTATCTCGAAACAATTTTTCTGGAGCGATACCATCAAGCATGTCTCAGATGGCCTTGTTAAATTACCTAGACATGTCACATAATAGTTTGTCGGGGCGAATTCCATCTAGCACTCAACTTCAGTCCTTTCCACCTTCAAGGTACATTGGAAATGCAGGACTATGTGGACCTCCCATTACCAAAAGTTGTCCGGGAGATGAAGTGCCATCTGTGGTACGTGAAAGTGAAAGTGGTGAGGAAAACATTGATGAACTTAGGAGATGGTTTTATATTGGCGGGGGTACTGGTTTTTCTCTTGGATTTTGGATGGCATGTGGTGTTTTACTTCTCAACCGTCGTGGAAGACATGTTTTTTTGCCCTTTGTTGATTTCGTGAAAGATTGGGTTTACGTAAAGGTGGTGGTGATCATTCGAAGATTGGAGAGGGTTGCAGGCACATAGTGGTCCATAGTTCGTTCTTCTTGTTTGTTGATATATTAACGTTGTTTTAGTTACTTGTTATTTCTGTGTTGGAGATATAGTGTTTGTATTGTATTTGTCAAAGGGTTTTAAGCCCCAAGTATGAATAAAATTGCCACCAACACCATGGGTGGCCATTTGGTTGTGGTGTGTAAAATAGGATAGAACTACAACAGGTATAACCTGCTATTGCAACTCTGTCTTAGTACCATAAATTTGATCAAACTGATAATAAACCAAGGTATGACCATTATTAATAAGTGCACGATAGATAACTTCAACATTAACCATAAATATTAAGTGTGTTAGTCGATTGGTTCTGGGTCAAAGAGACAACATAATCGGGCGGATCTCAGGATTCGATATTCTTCCAGTGGATCTGAGTATCGGATCTAGTGAGGGTAATGTGCTATTTTTTATGAAGATTGTGAAAAATATTTTTAAACTTATTGATCCTTTTGATTAAATACGTTTTCATGTCATGTGTTAGCTTAAGAATATGTCAGTTATAGAATAAAAAGATTATCACCTAGGACAGAGGTTCTTTATGAGGTTCTTCGTGGAATTTTTACAAGAACCTTCACTGTAGGACAAAGGTTCTTGTCCAGTCACACGTTCTTATTAGAACCCGGGTGCTTGAACAAGAACTCAGGTTCTTGTAATAGTTTCCTTTTCTATTATACAATAACTTACATAAATAAAACTTATATCATAAATAAGAAAATGGAAGTGAGGTTTTTATAAGAATCTTCATTGTAGAGTTTTAAGGAGATTCTTAGGTTGTTGAGATGGCAATGAAGTGGCAGAAAAAAATATAGTAAGTGAGGTTTTTGGAGATTCCACCATTGTGGATGCTTAGTTACCATGTAATGCAATAATTAAGCTATATATGCACCGAATTTAATAAGAATCAATAAACCAAAATACACATGCCGAACTTACTTCTATAAAATTTCCTAGCGAAATCACGAAGTTGGACCAATCCAAACTTGTTTAATCAATCTTTATGAAATACTTGAACAAATATATTAAAGGGAGAACTGGTAACAATTTACTAACAAAGTCCCACACTTATTTAGATTGCATCTATGTGTCTTATTCTTCAAGTGTACATATGCACTTAGATACATGCATGCTATGGACCAGCCATATGATGCATTAGAATGCCAGCCACTTTTGGCTAGGATTCCCTGTAGGCTGAGACAGAATGATTTTTTTAAGAGACACATCACTATTCTGGACATCCATAACTAGCGAAGCATTAGGGTTTAAGATGGTGCCGTCAGCCTGGAAAGTCCACCGCTGATATTCACTGCCTTCACATATAAAGAGGATGATGCAAGCCAAGCTCTTACGGCCGTTTGATGTCACACAGAGACTGTGGTTACTGTAGAGCCGAATAGTGCTGTCACCATAGAATGCCCACTGTTGTGTAGTCTTGGTGGTGCTAAAATCACAATTTTTTAGCCAAACATGGGCACCGTTGGCCTGCAAGCACATTTCATGAAGCCCACTGATATAATTTATGGTGGGTTCAGTATAGTTTCCACCACTCCAAGCTTGCATAGAAGAATTGTAATCATCAGCTAGCGTCAGCACGGTCCCCTCAGCGGAGGCCTCAGCTGTTATGACACGGCCTGATCCATTATTCCTAATGGTACCATTATTATAAAAAATCCACTTGGCGGCTACAGGCACAACACGTTTACCACAAACGGATATCGTGATATTGCATTCACCAGAGGCTGTCAAGCATGTTCCATTAATGGACCGGATGGTGCCATCATCAGAATTGAATGTCCAGAGCTGGTTACCTTGAGCATTTCCGCATTCCTGCAAAATAATGGGATTCCCATCATTGGATTGGCTTACGCATTGCCCAGCCCATCCGATGATATTTGTGGTCGGCATTCCTATTGCTTTGGGGCTACATTGGTACAACATTAGACCCAGCGCTGCTTGATACATGACTTGTACTACATTTCTTATTCGGACATCTTCGTATAACTGACTTTGAATAACAATGGCCCGATGAAAGATTCCAGACTCACCTGACCCTTGGATCTGCTTGGATAGAGCCGACCAACTGTTCTCCAGGTCTAGGGCCCTTTGGTCTGGTAAGAAGTCTCGATACTTCCCCAACATGTGTCGTCGGATAAGATGTTCAATGTACCTTATCCGTACTGCTTCTGCCACCATTTGAATGATCACCAACAGCGCTCTGCATTCAGGTTTTCCGAAAGATTTTGCGCGATATAATTTTTTGATGGCGACATTTAGGGCACCGTGTCCAAGTTCAATCGTGGCTCGAACTCCGAGACTGTTATAGTTGCTAGTGAAATTTAGCTTACTATGATTATATGGGAAAGCCTGAAGTAATTCTTTTGGAGAGTCTTTGAAATAGTATAAAGTTGGGGGAAGAGTATAACCCACCACATAGACATTCTCTGTGTCGATTATTACAGTGATCATAACATGCTCAAAGCGGTTCTGAAGTTGAACCTGGACGAAACGTTCTTGAAGAGGAATTGTCTTGGGGGGCCGTGTTACCGCAGATCCATGAACGTCATTTCCGCTTGCTAGTCGACTTCGTAGTTCTCCTAAAAGCTTTACATAGGCTGTAACGTTGGGCACCAATCCATTTTCGTAATAGAAAATATTCTTGTTATAGAGCGAAATGGGGTGGTTGCCCAAAGGGCTTCCCACAAATCTCCAAATTAAGATTGTATGAAAGTGAAGATAAATTGCCTGAAAACCTCCGAGGTGAAGGTAAATTGCAGGAAGAAGAACAAGAAGAGACACTAAGAATAGTCTCATCATTTTCTAGTTAAGAATGGGGAAGTAAATGAGGTTTTCTGGTCTCTGAATGTCAATGTGGTTGGTTGGTTTTATAGGCCGGGCTTGGTATAGTAATATGAACGAACGTAGCTATTAGAGCATCTACCGTGCTTAATGTAAACCGGTATGCAAAGTATCTCAAGCGTTGCAACAAACCAGTAGAAACCACGTGGACACCAAGGAAACCGACATCTAACGCCAATTTAATTAACTTTGCCAACACAATGTGAACATTTTGCGTATCTGCAATATCTGTGGTTCGTGAAGCACGTTATAAACCCCAAGTAACCTAATGTCGGACCATACAACTTGATGACTGATGCATATGGTCTAACATTAAATGTTTCAAAAGTCTTTTAAGTCAATGTTTTAAGTGTCTTTAAGTCTTGACAATTTGTATTCAGTGGATTTTTTCTAAAACAAATGAATGGACCCGACTATAATTTCAAACGCAATAAATTGGACCATAAACTTAATAAGTTTTAAAATTTTTAACTTTACAAATATTCCCGTTAAATATAAAAACAACTCATACGTTATCAATAAGTAATTATATGCTAAACTCCATGAACGTTGATTGCTACAGTATCATATCGACCAAAAGAAATCGATATCATATATATCTAATATTTTTCTATCGCAACACATCATCAATCACTAGTTGTTTTAAAATTGAATGCTTAGTTTGAATGTTGTTTGAGCCTCCCGAGTAATAATACTTTACAGGTTAACGAAAATCAAATCCCCCTTCACTTGGTATTCGATTTAACGTATAGATTCATCCTTAGTTTAGGATGTTGTTGTATCTGTAACTTGGTAACTAAATAGAGAATTTGTGTTATGTTTCTCAAAGGATGTAGTGTTTGTGTTGTTGACATGGTAGAAGATATAAAGGGGTAGGTGGTTATGCACCCTTATCTCACATACATCAAGTCATCACATTCCAAACATAGAACAACACATACCTTTCATAAAATCATTGATGTTGGGCCTAGATTCGAAACCAAGCTAATTAGATAGATGGTTTATTGATGTTGGGCCAAGAATACATGGGCATATTTGGGTCCAATTATCAGTAGCATGACATGAATACAATAATTACAACCGGACCAAACCCAACTCACGAAAGTCTTTGAAATTTATTGTATCCTAGGACCGGGCCAAACTGATATCTGTTTTGTCGGATTGATGCGTTGACGCAGGAGCGTGGAAGGTGTAGATGTAACTATTTGTGTCCATTGAGACTTACAAATTTACGAATTGGATCGTTGACACAAATAGCTCCTAGATTGAAGCGGAAAGCCCATTGACCTAGTGCAAGACAAACGGGTGGACAAATGGTGGAAAATATGACTTGGTCTTGGAATCAGGCTTGGTTGAGAGGTGATGCCTCAGGGCTCGGGCAATCGGGCTTCAACCACAAAAAATATTAAGTGTGTTAATTGTTAAGTAGATTTTTTTTCTTAATATCCAACTCCATAACACAGTTGTTGATCGATGGAGTTCGAGCTAGGGAGTTGGATTGCAACTGCACCATCACAACACATGTCTAATCGACCTCACACAGAACCTTCCTCTAAAGACACCAATTTGAGGGGGCATTTTCTGGTCCACTCAATGGTTCAACTTGTTAAGCTTGAAAATTGAATCCATGACTTGTTATGTATTTGGACAAAATCTTTTTGTCCCTTTGTCAAATGAACAATAATTTTGTTCTAATGAAATTAACTTGAAGACATATATAATTTTATGTCTATTAGTCAAAGATAAAGACATATATGTTTCCCCATATATGGTTACTTTGATGGGTTCCATTGTTATAATGTTTATTTCTTTAATCAAAATCAAAATTTATCTCTTTCATTAAAAAAAAAAATCAATTCTTGTGGTTGATTCGATTGATTTGGTGAAATTTGGGAAGGAGAATGAAGGTAATTGGAGTTTCCATATATCGCAGAGTGTTGTTGTTCTTGAGTTTCAGAAAAGGATGAGACAAGTCCTTTAACTATATGTATTTTCCAATTCACCCCCTTCCAATTTCCAACCTATGTAAATTCGTTCAACTGACCGTTTTTTATTATTATTACTATTTCTATATATTTTTATTGAAAATGTACATGATTGGTAGTTGAACGCATATTTTGTAATTAATAAATAATAATCGTGTTAGTTGATTCTCGTCGTAAACCATGAGTTATATTTGCCAAATTAACCAAATCTACCTAAAGCCACATTAGTACCACATCAGGTTTTTATTACTTATCCAAAACATGTGTTATACCCAACCCAATTTTATCCACCGATTTTATTTATTAAATTAATTAATAGAAAGGCAAAAAGAGCGGAAAAGAAGAGTGAGATATATATATATATATATAGAGAGAGAGAGAGAGAGAGAGAGAGAGAAAGAGGTGGGTGGGGGGTTGTGGTTCGGCGGCTTGTGGGAACCAAACACCAGCTATCCAAAAAGGGCATGGTGGTGATCATGTTTCTTGCTGATGAACCTGAGAGGAACCCGAGCCTCTCGGGTCAGGTATGGTCTAACTATTTACATGTCTTTTGAAGTCACTATTATCATCATTTTAGTTCTATAGCAAATAGTTTGCTTTTGTTTTCTTGACAATCTTCAAAATATTATTTTGAGCTTTTTATTTATAACAAAAAAAATATAAACCATGGATTGGAACTTATCGACCATTTTCAAAATTTTGACAAATTCAAGAAAAATCACATATCATAATTCCAACTATTTACCCTCACGTATATAACAAGTTTAACGTACCTTTAGCATAAACCGTCAACTTTTATATAAAATATTTGGGATATGTAACCATCTTTTATGTTAATAAGGATAATTGTGAAGTTCAAAATTTAAAAAGAGTTAAAAAGTCATTGGTTGAATTTCGTTTTCACAAATGTGAAAAGTACGATAAGAAGTTTATATTGGTTGCTTTTTGGTCCAATAATTTGTTCTGTTGATTTCTATCACATAATTTAGGGGACATAGTGTATTAGGCTATCAGTAGCGCAACCCTCTCAACTCTTTCAACCCTCTCAACCTAACATGCCACATCAGCTGACACATCAACTTTTCTCCAACACTCTCTTAACCCTTTCATAACCTCTACAACCCGTACCCCAACTCTCTCAACTCTCTCACACACACACCACACACAAAAAGGAGCGTACCCCTACCCGACCAAAGCCCTTAGCCAGCCGGGCTGGGGAATGAAGCCCGCCGCCCAGCCCGAGCCCCCGCTACGCTTAGCCTTACAAGATGGAAATAACTTCCCATAAATAGAAATGATGAAGACCCGGGTCTTCTTACCCTTCAATTTTTACGCGTCTTGAATTATCCCATCATAAAGAACAAAGAAAACGTTGTAAGGAACCCCAATGGGGCAGCCTACCGGTTAAGGCTTGGTGTTGGGGAAAAACCCACCCAAGTTCGAATCCGGGGTGAGCAACCAGGGGCCACTGAGTGTTAATCCCAGGGGAGCATGCTTTAGCTCTCGGTAAAAATTGCCAAGGATGTAGTCTGGCCAAAGTCCAGGTGAACCTTCCAAAAAAAAAAAAAAAAAAAAAACGTTGTAAGGTAGACTCATAGAAAATATCCCATCATAAAAACTAGATAGTGATATCTCATATTCATTTTGTTGGAAAGAGTTCAAAAAAAACCAACCAACCATTCTCTTTTGAATGATTAAGTGCCTTGTTTTTTTTTTCTAGTATGTAAATCATCGAGATTTTAAAAACCGGTTACCTACATCATTTTAACCCAAAAAGTCTATCTGTAACCGGCTAAAAATGTTTTAAAGTAAAAGAAAACTTAAATCAGTTTTTCCATTCTAAACCTTATGTCATTCAAACCCCTGACACTCAATGAAACACTCCCTTTCACCACCCTCTTCGCCCCACACTCAATGAAACACTCCCTTTCACCACCCTCTTCGCCCCATCCTCGTCGGGTCTCCATAATGCTCATCTTAACTCTGTGATCAATCTCTCTCTCTCTCTCTCTCTCTCTCTCTCTATCTTGTCTTTTATTTCTCTCTTTTTCATTACACTAATTTAATGGAGTATGTATGGAGAAATTAGAAACAAATTAATGATCATTCTATAGCAAATAGTTTAATTAGTTTAGTTTTGAAAATCTTCAAAATCTTTCTTTTAGCTTTTTTATTTGTAAAAAGATTTTTGTAAACCATGGATTTGACCGGATCGATCATTTTTCAAAATTTGACAAATCAACTAAAAAAGTTGCATATCATAATTCCAACTACTTATATTCACGTATATAACAAGTTCAACGTTAATTGAGTTTAACATAACATTAACTGTTATATAAAATATTTGGGTAATAACCCACCTTTTATAATAAAGGTGATTGATTCCAATTTTGTTAATAAGGATATTTGTGAAGTTCAAATTTTTGAAACGACTAAAAGGTGATTGATTCAAATTTTGTTTCCACAAATTACATTTGGTATTATATTGGTTGCTTTTTGGTCCAATAATTTGTTTTGTGTTGATTTCTCTCACATTTTCGAGCCCACAGTGTATCCCAATATGGAGAAAGCATCCGATAAAGAGAAATTATGAAGAAACGAGTCTTCTTACCCTTCACCTTTTACGCGTCTTGAGATATCCCATTATAAAGCACGAAGAAAACGTTTACGGTGGACTCATAGAAATATTCCATCACAAAAACATAGTGACATCTCATATTCACTTTATTAGAAAAAGTTTTGAAAAACCCAACCATTGAGTGGCTTAGGGTGCGTTTGGTTGAGAGAAATTTTCCAGTTCTCTAAGAAAAATGAAAATCTAGAAAATGCTTTTGGTTCATTCATTTTTCAAAAGTTTGGTACGAGGGATTTAAAATGAGATGGAGTTTGAGAACAGAATAACCAATTTAAGTTTCCCCCCCCCCCCCCCCCCCCCCCCCCCCTAAACTATTCTAGTCAATTACAGATGATTTTTTTAAGGTTAAAAAGATCTAACTAATAAATTTCTAAAAGTTTGATTATTTATTTATAAAAATGAAAAAGTTATTTAGCCACTAAGTAATTAAAATAGAAAGTTAATTAATGGTTTATTTATTTTAAAATAAACACATAGACTTAATCAATCTAGATGGAAAGGTTACTTGGTTTTTTCTATAATTTTTTCATATTTTATTTCACTCTCAAATTGTATGATGTTTTGTTAACTACAGTTGTACTAAAATTTGAATTCTATTCACCTACAAATGATATCCAAACCAAAATGAAAAACATGTGCAATAACCCATCTTATCAAAGACAATTTCGGACGACATTAAAGCAACAATGGATATCTTCTCAATATCTTTATATACAAAACAAAACTTTTACAATAGTCTTGAATGTAAAGTAATAAATTGTAGACTTTTGGTCCCCATTTTTTAGACTTATTCATAATTCATAATTTTCAATAGTTCACAACATGGGTTCTTTTGTTTTCAAATATTACATTTTCCCAAACAAAGTTATGTTAATTTGTTTCTAATTGGTTTTCAAGGGCTGTATATATATAGGTTAGGTTAACCGGGAATAAAGACATTTGAACAACCCAATCCAATGTTTACGGTTTGAAAACCCCAACACAACCCAAACAAAATTACAACCCAACCCAACCCAGACAATGTGGGTTGCATTGGTCAAGTTGAAAATTTGGTAAATCATTTCACAATCTTACTATGTGTTTGTGTTGGAGAAAGTAAAATCAAAATGAGAACATACAAAAGAGGCTAACAAAATTGATATAAAGAAGTTAAAACTTCATGCAAATAAGAAAACAAATTACAATTGAAATTGAAATTGAAATTGTAATTGCAACTGTAATATCATTTTGAACATATAGCTAATTAGAGTTTCGTATGATGTATAATGTACGTATTAATCACATAATTAACAATCATATTAGATTCATAGTATAGAAATACATCGGATTCATTAGGTTGGGTTCAAATGACCTTAACCAAATACCAACCTAATTTATGCACTTTGGCCTAATTTTGTACCAATTATGTGTTCGACGGTTGAGTCTTTTTCAGGGTTTTAGATCGGATTTTGAGCACCCCTGGTTATTATATATGCTTCAAGAATAAAAATATTAGCTTACATATGAACTACAATTGCCTAGATAAGTATCTATAATTCACTTCTTTTTGGTTGTCCTTTGAATTCTATCTAAAAAGAGCATTAGCACTAATAATAAATTATGGCACTAGCAATAATCAGTAAAGTTATCAATATCAATATCAATATCATTCTTTTGGAAAGAAAAAAATGGATAATAATTTTTTTGTGGTGATGTTGTCAAAATATAATTTTATTTGTGCATTTGTTTTAGATTAGCCACTTATATTATTTAATTTTGATTAAAAATGAAGATAAATGATACGATTCTAGTTGTTAATTAGTGATGCTATATTAAAATGCCAAAAGAGGAATATAAGGTCGTTTAATTTTGGCATGGATATAGTGATTTTACCCAAATAATACAAAATCACTTATGTAGAAAAAAAAAAATCAGTAATTGGCCAAGACATAAAGGTACAAGTGTTGGAAATCTACTACTTGTAAGTGTAGTAGCATGACAACCTTGACACTTGAAACTATATATATACGCCTTCATTGGTTCAAGAATGCACACAAACAACCATCTCAATAAATAAGCTATATAGACCTTCATTAAGCTATGATTTGGTTTTATTTTACTATTATTATTCCCTTGCTATGCCCAGACACTATAATTCTTGCCACTTCTGTTGGCAACCAATTGGTAGCAGTTGCAGAAGGTGGAGGATATGTTGTCAACAAGTGCTTCCTTAAGGAGATAAATGCTCTCCTTCATTTCAAAGCTGGTCTTCAAGACCCCAAGGGCAAACTCTCTACATGGAGAGTTGAAGATGAAGATTGTTGCAAGTGGAGTGGAGTCACATGCAACAACCAAACACATCATGTAACACACCTCCGTCTGTCGTCCCATGATTTTTCCATACGTAGTTTTGGAGGTGAGATTAGCCCATCATTGGTTAACTTGAGCTACTTGAATCATCTTGACCTTTCCGTTAATCATTTCAATGGAACCATTCCCAACTTCGTTGCTTCCATGACTCAATTAAGGCATCTTGACCTTTCTTGGAATCATTTCAATGGAACCATTCCCAACTTCATTGGTTCCATGACTCAATTAAGGCATCTTGACCTTAGCGAAAATTCTTTCAATGGAACCATTCCCAACTTCATTGGTTTCAAGACTCAATTAAGGTATCTTGACCTTTCGTGGAATTCTTTCAGTGGAACCATTCCCAAGTCCATTGGTTCCTTGACCCAATTAAGGTATCTTGATCTTTCCGATAGCTTCCTTCATGGAAACATTCCTCTAGAATTTGGAAATCTCACAAACTTGCAAAATCTTTCACTTGGAAACTTCTATGGTGAATCATCTATGATTGAGATTGAGAACCTAGATTGGTTGTGTAATCTTTCTCATTTGCAACACCTTCAACTGAATGGGATTTCCCTCGCCAAAGAAAATTACTGGATAGATGTCATTGTAAGTCTCCCAAAACTAGTATATTTAAGTTTATCGAATTGTGACCTCTCAGAGGTCATGCATCCATATTCTTCATTTGTTAACTCTTCTAACTCATCTATTAAATATCTAGAGCTTGGTACGAACAATCTCAACTCATCCATGTATCGTTGGTTGTTCCCATTAACAAGCAATAGACTTACCTATCTTGGTATATTTGAGAACATGTTAGACAGGATACCCAAATATCTTGGTGATCTATGTAGTTTGACATTTTTATCTTTCAGTAGTAACTCTGTACCTGTCAATTTTATAGAATTTCTAAACAATTTGTCTGGATGCACATCAATTACATTGGAAGGCTTGTATGCACCGTATAACCATTTTATAGGGTCATTGTCTGACGAGATCCAAAAGTTTTCATCCCTAAAAGAACTGACCCTTAGTAATAGTAACTTAAATGGGACTATGAGTGAAAAGGTGTGGGAACTGCCTAATCTTGAAACGGTAGATATTTCTTCCAATTCTCTTGTTATCAGTATCACTCCAAACATTGGAAAGTCAAAGCTGCAAATTATAGAACTTTCAAACAACTCACTTGTAGTGACTCCTTCCAAAGCTCATATGTCAAGCGTTTACAATGTAAGGTCTATTGATTTGAGTGCTTGCAACCTAGGGCCTCTCTTCCCTAAATGGATTGAAACATACAAAAGTCTTACCTATCTTGATATCTCCGGCAATGGAATTTCAGAAACAATTCCTTTTCAGTTTTGGAAGACATGGCCTTCACAACTGATGTATTTGAATCTATCTTCCAACAACATCAACGGGGAAGTACCAGATTTATCAACAAATTTTGGCATCCATCCAACAATAGATTTAAGTTCAAACAACTTCTATGGGCCGATAAGAAACATTCCTTCTACTTTGGCATCATTGAATCTTTCCAAAAACAAATTCTATGGTGGAATATCCTTCTTATGCCAAATTGTTGACGAGATCCTGGAATATCTTGACCTCTCCCACAATTCTTTAACCGGAAAACTTCCGGACTGCTTATGGCATTTCAAAAGACTAAAGGTTCTTAATCTAGGGCACAACCATTTTTCTGGAAGGCTTCCTGCTTCAATAGGATATTCGTTTCAACTTGAGAAATTGGATTTATACAACAATAGCTTCTCAAGAGAATTGCCTTTGGCTTTGAAGAATTGCACGAGCTTAACATTTTTGAATTTAGGGGCCAACAAGTTTTTTGGTAATGTGCCTGTTTGGATTGGGGAAAACCTAACATTGTTGTATGCTCTTATACTAAGATCAAATAACTTTTTTGGACCCATTCCTTTACAACTATGCCATCTCACAAATCTTCAAATCCTTGACTTGTCAATGAACAACCTCAATGGAACCATCCCAACATGTGTGAATTATTTGAATGTCATGGTTCATGGAAGGTTGTCTCAGGAAAGTATCCTGCATTCTTATCCTAAGGTTCACGATGAAAAAATTTATACTAGTGAGTATACTTATGTTGAGAAGGCGATAATGGAATGGCAAGGAAATGAGCGTGAATTGACGAGTACTTTGAGATTTTTAACGAGCATTGACTTGTCAAGCAACAACTTAACGGGACTAATCCCAAACGAATTAACGGATCTTCATGAATTGCTTGTACTGAACTTGTCAAAGAACGCTCTACTTGGAGAGATTCCACGAAAAATTGGTGAGATGAAAAAACTTGTGACTTTGGATTTATCTGGAAACAATTTTTCGGGAAGGATACCATCAAGCATGTCTCAGATGACTTTCTTAAGTTGCCTAGATGTGTCACATAATAAGTTGTCTGGAAGAATTCCATCTAGCACTCAACTCCAATCCTTTGAACCTTCAAAGTACATTGGAAATGCAGGGCTATGTGGGCCTCCCATTACCGAAAGCTGTCCCGGAGATGAAGCACCATCCATGGTACATGAAAGTGAAAGTAGTGAGGAAGGCATAGATGAACTTGAGAGATGGTTTTATATTGGGGGGGCAATTGGTTTTGCTGTTGGATTTTGGATGGCATGTGGTGTTTTACTTCTCAACCGTCATGGAAGACATGCTTTCTTTCCCTTTGTTGATTTCGTGAAAGATTGGGTTTACGTAAAGGTGGTGGTGATGATTCGAAAATTGGAGAGGGTTGTAGGCACATAGTGCTCTATATTTCGTTGTTCTTGTTTGTTGCTATATTAATGTTGTTTAACTACTTGTTATTTTTGTCCTTTTGGTGTTGGAGATATAGTGTTTGTATTGTTTCTGGTAAGGGGTTTTCATCCCCAAGTATGAATAAAATTGCCATCAACACCATGGGTGGCCATTTGGTTGTGGTGTGTAAAATAGGATAGAACTAATAAGTAATAACCTGTTGTTGCAACTGTCTTAGTACCATAAACTTGATCAAACTGGTGAAAAACCAAAGGTATGACCATTATTAGTAACTGGATGATACATGGGCCTCAACATTAACCTTAAATATTAAGCATGCCATGTAAATCTTCTGACTAATCTTTTATTAAAATATTTTTGGAAAGTATCCAAATAGTCTTTTTGTAGAACTTGTTACATATAACACTTTTTAAAAGTGTAGTATAAAAGATTAACAAGACAATTTATTTCTCTACCTCTCTGCTAGTTTCGCTAAATCAAAATAGGTAAGATCTTTTCCTCAAAAACCTCTGTTTTCAAGTAGTAGGTTTAATGTTTCTCTGTTTATAAGTTTGATGTTTCATGATTTGGAATTTGTGTTTGATTGTTTTTGTTAACAGGGTATATTTTTTTCTCTGTTTCATTTGTTAATTGCTTTACATATGTAATGTAGCATCACCTATCAAGGTATCCATGGATTGCATTATTATACATTATATTGTGTTTGTTTATTAAAGGGTATTAGTGATACAAACTGCTTGAATGATCATGGGTCATTCTTTTAGATTATGATAAAACATCACAATCACATAGAAGAAACTAAGCCATTCATCTCTAACATTCAGACTTCATTTGCCATTGACCTTATAATTTTGGAAAAAAAATATATATCAAGAAGCATTCTTTATCTGTTGTTGGAATGGTACCATTATTAAAATACCGACTTACCGATCAGTGAAAAGAGCAGCCCAGCCGGAGAAGCTTAGGCAGAAGCGGAAACGGGAGCGGATCACGAGAACGGTTTATTCTCAGAAACGATTGCTGGATTGTTAAAAAGAGAACCCCAAGAATAAAAATAGTGAACAAATGTTGTAATTTGAAGAGTCTTGAACCATCATTTCTCAAAAATATGAAACTTGAAGGACCTGTTATGTAATTTGGGATTCCATTGAGATTTGTAAAATAATCCTTTCATGGTTTGAAATTAACCGAGAATTCATAAAAATTTCAAAGCTACGATTGGGTATGAATTCTTAACCAATCTTTGAATTTTTTTTATATACTCAAATGTTGGTTCCAATAGCATTAAGATTGTCAATTTCGAAGCTTCAATGATGAATTTTGATGAATATCGAAAAACCTAGATCTAAAAAGATTTAAATTAGGACTCGTTTCATAATGGTTTTGACTGTTTTTTATGTCAAAATATCGAGCATAATATTGTAAATATCATCATTAAATAAAAAAAGCCTCTTGATTTGGGATCGAAAACCAACCTAGATTAACAAGAAATCGGAGCTCTGCGTTGGTTCCGGGTCAAAGAGACAGCATAATCGGGTGGATCTCAGGATCCGATTTTCTGGTCGGCGGATCTGAGTATCGGGTCAAGACCAGGCCTGTTGGGTTTATGGGCTTGGACTGCTGGGTTTTGTATAAAAAAGATTAAATATCTTAGTGAACTGTTTTAGGAATGCCTTATTTTTTATGAAAATTGTGAAAAATACTTTTAAACTATATATTGGTCCCTTTTAATCAAATATGTTGTTATGAATTGCTGTTTAAAAGAGATTAATCCGCTGCATCTCCGTCCATCTCATCTTAATCCAAGCACTAATAACCACCAATATGAAATGCATGTAACAACTCACGTTTTCATGTCATGTGTTACCTTAAGAATATGTTAGTTATAGAATAAAAAAATTGTCACGTGACATCATAAAAATATGATATATACTAAGTTGTTAATCCTTATTATAGTTACCATGTAATGCAATAATTAAGCTATATATGCACCGAATTTAATAAGAATCAAAATAAACCAAAATACACATGTCGAACCTACTTCTATAAAATTTCCTAGCGAAATCAGGAAGTCGGACCAATCCAAACTTGTTTAATGAAACTTTATGAAATACTTGAACAAATTAAAGGTAGAACTTGTAACAATTTACTAATTAACAAAGTCCCACACTTATTTAGATTGCATCTAGGTGTCTTATTCTTCAAGTGTACATATGCACTTAGATGCATGCAAGCTATAGTATGGATCAGCCATATGCATTTAGAATGCCAACCACTTTTGGTTAGGATTCCCTGTAGGCATACACAGAATGATTTCTTGAAGATCAGACACATCACTCTCCCGGACATCCATAACTAGCCGAGCCTTAGGGTTTAAGATGGTGCCGTCAGCCATGAAAGTCCACCGCTGATCTCCACTGCCTTCGCAATATTTAAGGAGGATGATGCTGTCGACGATCTCATGGACATCTGATGTCACACAGAGAGTGATGTCACTGTAGAGCCGAATAGTGCTGTCAGCCTGTCACCATAGAATGCCCATTGTTGCATAGGCTCGGTGCCATTAACACAATCTTCTAGCCAAACATGGACACCAGCACTACTACCGTTGGCCTGCAAGCACATTTCATGAAGCCCACTGATATATTTTATGGTGGGTTCAGTATAGTTTCCACTGCTCCAAGCTTGCCTAGAAGAATTGTTATCCACAGCTAGCATCAGCACGGTCCCCGGAGTGGAGTCCTCAGCTGCTATGACAAGGCCTGATCTAGGATTCATGATGGTACCGGCATTATAAAGAATCCACTTGGTGGCTTCAGGATCAGCTGTATCACAATCGAATATCATGATATTGTTTCCAGAGGCATGACCAGAGGTTGTCAAGCATTTTCCGTTGGACCGGATGGTGCCATCAGATTTGAATGTCCAGAGCTGGTTACCTTGAGCATCTCCGCATGGCGACAAAATAATGGGATTCCCATTATTGTAGTCGCCATCTTTCACGTCCACGCATTGCCCGTCCCTTCCGATGATATTTGTGGTCGGCTCACCATACGGACACTGCCCGTCATCCCCAACAGCAACACCAACTGGAACTGGCATTCTTATTGCTTCGCGGTTACGTCGGTGGTACAACATTAGTGCCAGCGCTGCTTGCTTCTTGACATCTTTTACACTACTTATTTCAACTGATTCGTTTAACGGACTTTTAATTTCAATGGGGTTAGGAAAGTTTCCAGACTCACCTGACAATTGGACCTGCGTGGATAGAGACGACCAATTGTTCTCCAGGCTTATGACCTTATCGTCTGGTATGAAGTCTTGATACTTCTTCATGTTTCGCTGGATAAGATTTTCAATGTACTTTATCCTTACTGCTTCTGCCACCATTTGAATGATCACCAACAACGCTCCTTTTCTAGGATCTGATTTAGCAGCATCTGGTTTAGCAGGATCTGGTTTAGGATCTCGTTTATATAATTCTTCTATGGCGTCATTTAGGGCACGGTGTCCAAGTACCTGCTTGTCTCTTTCTCCGAGAATGCGATAGTTGCCAGTGAAATTTAGGTCACTATGATTATAACTAGGGAAAGCCTGACGTAATTCTTCTACCGGAACGTCTTTGAAATAGTATATAGTTGGGTGACAAGTATCATTAGTATAACCCACCACATAGACATTAGTGGTGTTGATTATCATAGTGACAATGTTGTCACCGCGGCCGTTAAGTTGAACCTGGACGAAACGTTCTTGAACAGGAATAATGGGGGGCCGTGTTACCGGAAATCCATGAACATCGTTTCCGCTTGCTAGCCGACTTCGTAGTTCTTCTAAAAGCTTTACATAGGCTGTAATGTTGGGCACCTCTCCGTTATTGTAATAGAAAATATTCTTGTTATCTTTAGTAACTGCCTGAAAACCTCTGAGGTGAAGGTAAATTGCAGAAAGAAGAACAAGAAGAGACACTAAGAATAGTCTTATCATTTTCTAGTTAAGAATGGGGAAGTAAATGAGGTTTTTTGGTCTCTAAATGTTAATGTGGTTGGTTGGTTTTATAGGCCGGGTTTGGTACAGTAATATGAACGAACATAGCTATTAGAGCATCTATCGCGCTTAATGTAAACCGGTATGCAAAATATCTCAAACGCTACAACAAATTGGTAGAAACCACGTGGAAGGAACTGTGTTTCACCTTGGAACCGGTTTGTCTTGAATTATTTTGGGACCTATGTATAAAAACCCATTCAATTCCCTTATTCAATTCATCAAGTTAATATATTGAACTAACGTGGAAAGCTAAAGCAAATGGAAACGTTTTAATTAGTTATAATAAAATTCGTTAACTATTACATCTTATTTTTATTTTGTTTATTTTATTTTTCTACAAAAGTTAATTACTTCTACCTAACAATAAAATACTATCTACCAAATTTTAACTATAAAAAATTACCTTCATCATTTTAAATTAACGCCCGTCTTCAAGTTAACTTTCCATAAACAAATACATACTACAATTTAAATATGAAAAATATAAAGCATGCAAAAAAAACCTTTGTTTACTGGTTCGCATAAGTGAATATGTTGTGAACACCAAACAATCTAATTGAATTTTGTGGACACCAAGGAAACCGACATCTAACACCAATTTAATTAACTTTGCCAACACAATGTGAACATCTTGTGTATCTGCAATATCTGTGGTTCGTAAAACACGTTATAAACCCCAAGTAACCTAATGTCGGACCATACGACTTGATGGTTGATGCATATGGTCCAACATTAAATGTTCCAAAAGTCTTTTAAGTCAATGTTTCAAGTGTCTTTAAATCTTGACAATTTGTATTTAGTGGATTTTTTCTAAAACAATGAATGGACCCGACGATTATAACTTCAAACGCAATAAATTGGACCATAAACTTAATTAATTTAAAAAATTTTAACTTTACAAATATTCCCGTTAATATAAAAACAACTCATATGTTATCAATAAGTAATTATATGCTAAACTCCATGAACGCTGATTGCTACAGTACCGTATCGACCAAAAGAAATCGATATCATTATATCTAACCTTTTTTTATCACAACACATCAATCACTAGTTGTTTTAAAAGTGAATGCTTAGTTTGAATGTTGTTTGTTCCTCCCGAGTAATAATACTTTACAGGTTAACGAAAATCAAATCCCCCTTCACTTGGTATTCGATTTAACGTATAGATTCATCCTTAGTTTAGGATGTTGTTGTATCTGTAACTTGGTAACTAAATAGAGAATTTGTGTTATGTTTCTCAAAGGATGTAGTCTTTGTGTTGTTGACATGGTAGAAGATATAAAGGGGTAGGTGGTTATGCACCCTTATCTCACATACATCAAGTCATCACATTCCAAACATAGAACAACACATACCTTTCATAAAATCATTGATGTTGGGCCTAGATTCGAAACCAAGCTAATTAGATAGATGGTTTATTGATGTTGGGCCAAGAATACATGGGCATATTTGGGTCCAATTATCAGTAGCATGACATGAATACAATAATTACAACCGGACCAAACCCAACTCACGAAAGTCTTTGAAATTTATTGTATCCTAGGACCGGGCCAAACTGATATCTGTTTTGTCGGATTGATGCGTTGACGCAGGAGCGTGGAAGGTGTAGGTGTAATTATTTGTGTCCATTGAGACTTACAAATTTACGAATTGGATCGTTGACACAAATAGCTCCTAGATTGAAGCGGACAAGCCCATTGACCTAGTGCAAGACAAACGGGTGGACAAATGGTGGAAAATATGACTTGGGCTTGGAATCAGGCTTGGTTGAGAGGTGATGCCTCAGGGCTCGGGTAATCGGGCTTCAACCACAAAAAATATTAAGTGTGTTAATTGTTAAGTAGATTTTTTTTCTTAATATCCAACTCCATAACACAGTTGTTGATCGATGGAGTTCGAGCTAGGGAGTTGGATTGCAACTGCACCATCACAACACATGTCTAATCGACCTCACACAGAACCTTCCTCCAAAGACACCAATTTGAGGGGGCATTTTCTGGTCCACTCAATGGTTCAACTTGTTAAGCTTGAAAATTGAATCCATGACTTGTTATGTATTTGGACAAAATCTTTTTGTCCCTTTGTCAAATGAACAATAATTTTGTTCTAATGAAATTAACTTGAAGACATATAAAATTTTATGTCTATTAGTCAAAGATAAAGACATATATGTTTCCCCATATATGGTTACTTTGATGGGTTCCATTGTTATAATGTTTCTTTCTTTAACCAAAATCAGAATTTATCTCTCTCATTAAAAAAAAAAAAAAAAAAAAAAAAAAAAAAAAAAAAAAAACAATTCTTGTGCCTTAAACAGTGGTATAATTAAAAGCTGTATGTATTGATTTGGTGAAATTTGGGAAGGAGAATCAAGGTAATTGGAGTTTCCATATATCGCATAGTGTTGTTCTTAAGTTTCAGAAAAAGATGAGACAGGTCCTTTAACTATCTATATTTTCCAATTCACCCCCTTCCAACTTCCAACCCATGTAAATTCATTCAACTATCGTTTTTTTTAATTATTTCTATATATTTTTATTGAAAATGTATTTGATCGGTA
Source organism: Centaurea solstitialis (assembly GCA_030169165.1). Taxonomy (NCBI): domain Eukaryota; kingdom Viridiplantae; phylum Streptophyta; class Magnoliopsida; order Asterales; family Asteraceae; genus Centaurea; species Centaurea solstitialis. The sequence goes on from CM058042.1 coordinate 10,126,289, forward strand.
GTTGAATGCATATTTTGTAATTAATAAAGAATAATCGCATTGGTTGATTCTCGTCATAGACCAAGGGTTATACTTGTCAAATTACATAAATTTATCCAAATCCACACTAGTTTTCCACTACTTACCCAAAACATGTGTTAGACCCCACCTAATTTTACCCATATATTTTATTTATTAAATTAATTAATAAAAAGAAAAAAAGAGCGAGAAAGAAGAGAGAGTTATAGAGAAAGAAGAGAGATAGGAGGTGGCGGGTTGCCGTTCGGCTTGTGGGAACCGACAACACCTACCCGAAAAGGGCATGGTGGTGATCCCGTTTCTTGCCGATGAATCCAAGCCTCTCGGGTGAGGTATAACGTGAGGCCTAACTATATACATGCCTTTTGAAGTCACCATTATCATTTCAATTCCATAGCAAATAGTTTGCTTTTGTTTTTTAACAATCTTCAAAAATTTATTTGAGCTTTTTATTTATAAAAAAAATATAAACAATGGATTGGAACTTATCGACCATTTTCAAAATTTGACAAATTCAAGAAAAGTTACATATCATAATTCCAACTATTTACCCTCACATATATAACAAGTTCAACGTACATTGGTCAATGGTCAAGCTTAGCATAAACCATCAAGTTTTATATAAAATATTTGCGATATATAACCATATTTTATAATAAGGATATTTGTCAAGTTCAAAATTTAAAAAGAGTTAAAAAGTTATTGGTCGAATTTCGTTTTCGCAAATGTGAAAAGTAGGATAAGAAATGTGAATTTGGTACTAGGTACTATGTTGTTTGCTTTTGGTACAATAATTTGTTTTGTTGATTTCTATCACATAATTTAGGGGACATAGTGTATCACAAGATGGAAAAAGCATACCATAAATAGAAATGATGAAGACCAAGGTCTTCTTACCCTTCAATTTTTACGCTTCAATTTTTACGCGTCTTGAATTATCCCATCATAAAGAATGAAGAAAACGTTGTAAGGTAGACTCATAGAAAATATCCCATCATAAAAACTAGATAGTGATGCCTCATATTCATTTTGTTGGAAAAAGTTCAAAAACCCAACGAACCATTTTCTAAGTGCCTTATTTTTTTTTCTAATATGTAAATCATCGAACTTTTAAAAACCAGTTACCTACATCATTTTAACCCAAAAGCCTATTTGTAACCGGCTAAAAATATTTTAAAGTAAAAGAAAACTTAAATCAGTTTTTCCATTCCAAAACGTTATTCAAGCCCCTTAGACACAATAAAACACTCCGTTTTACCACCCTCATTGCCCATTTCACCACCATTTTAATTTGAATTTTATTCACGTACAAATCATATCAAAACCAAAATGAAAAACATGTGCAATATCCCTTACAATTTTAAACAACATTTAAGCAACAATGGATATGTGTACTTATCTTGTTGCAATCCTTTGCTCCTTCTCAGTGTCTTCCTATACAAAATAAAAACTTTCTTCCAATTTTTTTTCTCACTATAACCCCTAAATGTTACATTTTGCAAATTATTTGATATTCTTTTACAATAGTCTTGTATGTTAAGAAATAGATTGGTTGTAGACTTTTGGTCCCCATTCTCTTATTCATAATTCATAATTTTCAATAATTTACAACACGGTTCTTTTGTTTTCAAATTTATTACATTTTCCAAACAAAGTTATGTTAATTTATTTCTAGCTTGTTCTCAAGGGCTGCATATAGGTTAGGTTGACTGGGATAAATACATGAACCCAATTACCTAAGGGTTGTGGTTTAGAAAACCCAACACAACCCAACCAAAACAATGCGGGTTGGGTTAGTCGGGTTGAAAATTTGGTAAATCATTTTACAATCTCACTAATTAGTGCTTGTGTTAGAGAGAGTAAAATTAAAATGATGACATACAAAAAAAGCTAACAAACTGAAAAGAAGGAGTTGATTAAAAAATGAATAAAAATATACGATTCTAGAAACGTAGGATAGTGTAGTTGTTAATAGGAAGCTTGGAACAGATGTAAATTCATTCAACTATATATCTTTTGTTTTATTATTATTTGTATATATTTTTATTGAAAATGTACTTATGAATTGGTAGTTGAATGCATATTTTGTAACTAATAAAGGAGAATTATAATGGACCCACGATAAAATAAGAGAAATGGGTAAGTTATGTGAATGTATATGTGAGACCCAGTATAAAAGATCTACTTTTATGTGAGTGCATGATAAATTTGAGGGGTCCATATAAAAACATCGTTAATAAATTATAATAGTGCTAGTTGATTCTCGCCGACGATTTACATGTCATTATGCATCAATTCAATTCTATATATTGCAAATAGTTTAATTTATCTAAAAAAATTTAAATATTAGATTAGATCGAGATTTTTTTTTTAATAGGGTTCACCTGGGTTTGCCCAGACTACATCCTAGGTAATTTTTACCGAGAGCTAAAGCATACTCCCCTGGGATCAATACTCAATGGCCACTGGTTGCTTAACCCGATTCGAACTTGAGTGAATTTTTCCCCAACACCAAGCCTTAACCGGTAGGCTGCCCCATTGAGGTTTAGATCGAGAATTATTTTTTTCAAATATAATGTGAATTTAAAATATCAAATCTAATGCCTTTTTTAATATAAACCATGGATTAGATCAGCTCAACCATTTGTTTTTAAATTTTGACAAATAAGCAAACAAAAGTTACATATCATAATTCAACTATTCATTTATACTCATGTATATAACAAGTTCATCGTTCATCAAGTTTAGCTTAAAATCAACTATTATATAAAATATTTGGATTATATAAACATCTTTTCATATTAATAAGGCTATTTGTGAACTACAAAATTTTGAAAGAGTTGTCTTCCAGTGTTGCTGCAGATTGGTCATCGCTTGGGGGTTAATTCATAGCGCCCTAATCGAGTTCGACCTTTCCCGTACGCATGCCTGGGGACATTTAAGTGGGGCCATGTTTAACCCCCAAAATTGCCGAGGATTAATTAGTCGGGCTTTGGCCCAGACACCCTTCTAGAATTTTTTTTGGAAAGAGTTAAAAAGTCATTGGTTCGAATTTCATTTTCACATATTAAATGTGGGAAGTATGATGATGAGAAATTTACATGTGGTACTATATTGGTTGCTTTTTGGCCTACTATGATTCTATGTTCTATCACATAATTTGGGGGCCATAGTGTATCACAAGATGGAAAAAACATCAAATAGATAAGAATTGAAGACCTGAGTCTTACCCTTCAACTTTTACGCGTCTTGAGATATCCCATCACAAAGAATGAAGAAATCGTTGTACAGTTAGACTCATAGAAATATCCCATCATAAAAAATAAATGTGACATCTTATATTCGTTTTATTGGAAAAAGTTTGAAAAACCAACTGTTAAGTGCTTAACATTAATTTTTGAATAAATAAATGATTAGACTTTTCCAATTTGATGAGTAAGTCGCCAAACACTTTTTTTTCAAATGTTTTAGAATAAAGAGAAGTTAGAAAGAAAAAAAAGTGTTTGGCGACTTACTCATCAAATTGAAAAAGTCTAATCATTTATTTATTCAAAAAGTAATGTTTTAGAATAAAGAGAAGTTAAATTAATTTTACCTTACATCATTCAAACCCGTCCTACCTAATGAAACACTACCTTTCACCACCCTCATGGGGTGTAAGGTGTATGTTGAGCATATAACCCAAATAATAAATAATTACAAAATCAATTATCTGGAAAAAAAAATTAGAAATTGACCAAGACATATAGATGTACAGATGTTGGAAATCCACTACTTGTAACTGAAGTAGCATAGAAACCTTCACACTTGGGACTATATATATAAGCCTTCATTGGTTGAAGAATGCTCACAATCAACCATCTCATTAAAGAAAATATATAAACCTTCATTACCGATATGATTTGGTTTTACTTGACTCTTATTATTCCTTTGCTATGCCCAAACACTACAATTCTTGCCACTTCTTTTTCTATTGGCAGCAGCAACCAATTGGCCGAAGCAACAGCAACAGATGGTAATGATATTGGTGCCATCAACAAGAACAAGTCATGCTTCCACAAGGAGAAACAAGCTCTCCTTCATTTCAAAGCTTCCATTTCTCGAGACTTCTATGGCCGACTCTCTACATGGAGAGTTGAAGATGATGATTGCTGTAACTGGACTGGAATCACCTGCAACAACCAAACACATCATGTCACAGAGCTCCAACTGCAGGAGTATTTTCTTGAAGGTGAGATTTGCCCTTCATTGGTTAACTTAAGCTACTTGAATCATCTTGACCTTTCGCGAAATTCTTTCAATGGAACCATTCCCAAGTCCATTGGTTCCTTGACCCAATTAAGGTATCTTGACCTACATAACAATGATTTCGATGGAAGAATTCCCAACTCCATTGGTTCCTTGACCCAATTAAGGTATCTTAACCTTCATGAGATTCATTTCGATGGAAGCATTCCCAACTCCATTGGTTCCATGACTCAATTAAGGTATCTTGACCTTTCCTGGAATCTTTTAAATGGAACCATTCCTAAGTCTATTGGTTCCTTGACCCAATTAAGGCACCTTGACCTTTCCGTTAACTCATTTCATGGAAACATTCCCAAGTCCATTGGTTCCTTGATCCAATTAAGGTACCTCAGACTTTCCTTCAATTCTCTCGATGGAAACATTCCTCCAGAATTAGGAAATCTCACAAACTTGAGAGTTCTTTCACTTGAGACCGATGAAAGATCATCTACGATTGAAAACCTCGATTGGTTGTCTAACCTTTCTCATTTGCAACAGCTTCAAATGGATAAGATTTCCTTAGCCAAGGCAAATCAGTGGGTAGATATCATTTTAAGTCTCCCAAAACTATCAGATTTGAATTTACAGGAATGTAACCTGTCAGAGGTCAAGCATCCACATTCTTCATTTGTCAACTCTTCTTCTTCATCTATTCAATATCTGAATCTCAATGGTAACAATCTCAACTCATCCATGTATCGTTGGTTGTTCCCATTAACAAGCAATAGACTTCTCTCTCTTGATCTCTCTAACAACATGTTAGATGGGATACCTAAATATCTTCGTGATCTATGTTTGAGATATTTAAATCTTTATAACAATCGTATAGCTGTTAAGTTTGATGATTTCCTGAACAATTTGTCTAGGTGTACAATGATTACATTGGAAACGTTGGATGCTTCGTATAACCAACTTACTGGGTCATTGTCAGATGAGATACAAAAGTTTACATCCTTAGTAACTTTGCACCTACTTCATAATCACTTAAATGGGACTATGAGTGAAAAAGTGTGGAAACTACCCAATCTTCAAACTCTGTACGTTTCTTCCAATTCTCTTATCATCAGTCCAAACATTGGAAAGTCAAGGCTTCAAAATATAAATCTTTCAAACAACTCACTTGTAGTGACTCCTTCCAAAGCTCATATGTCAAACCTTTACAACGTAGAGTCTATTGATATGAGTTCTTGCAATCTCGGGCCTCTTTTCCCCAAATGGATCCAAACACATAAAAATCTTAGTTATCTTGATATCTCGAGTAATCAAATTTCAGACACGATTCCTGTTCAGCTTTGGAAGACATGGCCTTCACGACTAACATATTTGAATCTCTCTTCCAACAACGTTAGCGGGATAGTATTAGATTTGTCATCAAACTTTGATCGCGGAGCAATTGTAGATTTGAGTTCCAACAACTTCTATGGGCCAATACTGAACTTTTCTTCCACTTTAAGATGGTTAAATCTTTCCAAAAACAAATTCAACGGTGGAATCTCCTTTTTATGCCAAATTAATGATGATGAGTTCTTAAGATTTCTTGACCTCTCACACAACGCATTCACCGGACAACTTCCCGATTGTTTGTGGCACTTCAAACATCTAACTGTTCTTAATTTGGGACACAACAATTTTTCTGGAAGGCTTCCTGCTTCTATAGGATATTTGCTTCAACTCCAGGTATTGGATTTATCCAACAACAGTTTCTCAGGAGAATTGCCTTTGGCTTTAAAGAAATGTACAAAGTTAAATTTTTTGAATTTGGGGACAAACAATCTTTTTGGTAATGTGCCTAATTGGGTTGGTGAAAACTTAACAGAGTTGTATGTTCTTAGCCTAAAGTCAAACAATTTCTCCGGACCCATTCCTTTACAGTTATGTCAACTCATCAACCTTCAAATCTTGGACTTGTCAATGAACAACCTCGGTGGAAGCATCCCATCGTGCGTAAATAATATGAAGGCTATGGTTAACAGAAAGTTCTGGTCGGGATATAACATACATTTACAATCAGGTACCATGAAGGATGGTCTTTCATTTACCATTGATTTTGCATATGTTGACAACGCGATGATCGAGTGGCAAGGGAATGAACGTGAATTCACCAACAATCTAGGAATTTTAACGATTATTGATTTGTCAAACAACAACTTAACGGGACAAATCCCAAATGAGTTGGTCGATCTTCATGAATTGATTGCACTGAACTTGTCAAAGAATGCCCTACTTGGAGAGATTCCACGAAAAATTGGTGAGATGAAAAATATTTTAACTTTAGATTTATCTAGAAACAATTTTTCGGGAGCGATACCATCAAGCATGTCTCAGATGACTTTTTTAAATTACCTAGACATGTCGCATAATAGCTTGTCCGGGAGAATTCCATCTAGCACTCAACTCCAGTCCTTTCCAGCTTCAAGGTATGCTGGAAATGCAAGACTATGTGGACCTCCCATTACCACAAGTTGTCCCAGAGATGAAGTACCATCTACTGTAGGTGAAAGTGAGAGTGGTGAAGAAAGTGCATTTGAACTTGAGAGATGGTTTTATATTGGTGGGAGCATCAGTTTTGCTACTGGATTTTGGATGGCATGTGGGGCTTTACTTCTCAACCATCATGGGAGACATGCCTTCTTTCACTTTGTTGATTTCGTGAAAGATTGGGTTTACGTAAAGGTGGTGGTGCTCATTCGAAAGCTAGAGAGGGTTGCAAATGCGTAGTGGTCTATATCTCATTCTTCTTTTTGAGTTGTTGTTTGTTGGTGTATTTTCATTGTTTTTGTTTGATTAATTATGTTGTTGTTATTTGTGTGCTAGTGATATGGTACATGTATTTCGCATGGGGCGTTTTAAGTTCCAAGTATGAATAAAATTGCCACCAACACCATGGGTGGCCATTTCGTTGTCGTGTGTAAGATAGGACAAGATCTACACTGCAACTGTATTTAGATACCATAAACATATTCAAACTTATGCAAAACCAAAGTTAAGACCGTTAACCACAAATATTGAGTGTGTTAACAAGTGTGTACATTTTTCTTGCTAATATCAACTCCATAACTCCGTTGATCGTCATAATAAGACACGGTCTTCGCCCATTCAAAGATGTAAATCTTTTGATATAAAATCTATGTTTTCAATTATTTGATTTGATGTTTCTCTGTTTTTGAATTTGGTGTTTCATGATTTGGGTTTGATTGTTTTTTTGTTATCAGGGTATATTTCTTTTCTCTGTTTTCATTTGTTTGCTTTATAGATGTAATGTAGCATCACTAATTATCAAGGTATCCATGGCTTGCATTATTATAAATTATATCTTTTTGGTATATTAAAGGTATTAATGATAGCAACTGCTTGAATGATCATGGGTCATTCTTTAAGATTATGATAAAACATCACAATCACAGAGATGGAAACAAAGCCATTCATCTCTAACATTCAGACTTCATTTGCCATTGACCTTATAATTTTGACAATGAATAATCTTGGAAAATATATATATCAAGAAGCATTCTTCATCTGTTGTTGGAATGGTACCATTATTAAAATATCGACTTATCGATCAGTGAAAAGAGCAGCCTAGCCGGAAGAAGCGAGGCAGAAGCGGAAACAGGGTTGGATCACGAGAGCGGTTTATCCTCAGAAATGATTGCGGGATTGTTAAAAAGAGAACCCAAGAATAAAAATAGTGAACAAATGTTGTAATTTGAAGTCTTGAATCATCATTTCAAGTTACAATTGAAAGAAATTTTATTTTTATTATCTGTAAATAAAAAGCTCATATTAATAGATATATTTTGTGTTTCTTAATTGAATCTTCAAATTTGAATTTCAATTTTAGCAATTACTTGTATATTCATTGTTCACGTGTAAAATATATATTTGTAGACATTTGTGAATATGCAAATAATCACATGTAATATATATATATATATATATTCTTATGTAAGCATACTTATGGTTTGATGTTTCACAATTTAGATTTGAGTTTGATCTTTCTGTGTTTCCATTTGTTTGCTGTATATATGTAATGTCTATCAAGGTAGCATTTTTCATCACCATTATTGAATTGAGACATGCTTTTTTCCACTTTGTAGATAGGTTGAAAGATGGGGTCCATGCATACATGATTGTGTATATTTTTATTCTTCTATTTTTACTTATGGCTTCAAGCATAAATGTTTTTTATATCTACTTAATGTTGCTCTCGTTTCTGGTGATTGAGATATAGTACTTGTATCGTTAAGAGTACGTATTATGTCCCACTTATCGGGTCAAAGCGACGTGTATTGAAAGATTGTGTTTTTTGATGTAACGATGGATCCAAATTCCGAGATCGAGTGCTCCAAGTTGCGAGCATGCAGACAAGCAATAAACCATGGTTACTCCAACGGGTTTTAATATTTCATGGAACGTAGCCAATGCATCTTTAAAACGTTTGGCTTGAATGTAGGCACCGATCATGGCGTTCCATGGAACCACGTCTCTCTCAGGCATTTCATCGAACAGTTTCTTTGCAGCATCCATACGACCATGTTTACCATAACCAACAACCATGGTGGTCCAAGACACGATCGTTTTCTTATCCATCTTGTCAAATAAACTCTCGGCAGCCTCCATATTCCCACACTTCACATACATCATGTCCATTAAGGCATTATTAAGTGGAACCGTCATCTTTATTCGATTTTCTTCGACATATCGATGAAACTTCATCCCAAGATTCAACTTTTCCAGCTGAGCACAATAAGCTCTCAGAAATAAGATGACCATCCATCACAAATCATATAATTAGCAGTTTTTGCATCGTAAACATTTTGCGGATTTGAGGGATAAATGCAGCATTATAACTCAAGGCTACTTTCTGCAACTTAGAATATGGGTTCAAAATTATTCAAATGCCCCATTCCTGCATATAAAATCAAACACTTCTATTTTCATATTGCAAAAAGTAGAAATTTTTGTTTTTTTTTAATGTTGCTTTGTAAGTTTGTTTTATGTGTTTTATTGACAATTAATTTAAGAATTAATCTCATAAAATAGCAACAAGTGCAAAGAAGCCTGAAAACAATATATTTCATGAATTTGGCAGTAGCTCTATTTATAAAATACTAGTTAATGGCCCGTGTAATACACGGACGATTTAAACATATTGTTTTAGTTTCTAATAAGAATTAACATTTGCATTATAAAGTTCACAAATAATTCACCACAAAACCAAACGTAATATCCAATTAACAATATAAATATGACTTAGTTAATTGATAAAAGAAACATTAATGATTTAGTTTAATCATTTAGGAAATTATATATATAACATTTAAATTACTTTTCTTTCATTTTTTATTCAAGGCTTTATTTGAAATTGAGTAAGTAGAGAATTATTATTTATTAAAATAATTCTAATTAATTAACGATTTAAATGAAAAAAAAATTACTCTTACTTTATTATTAATATTTTAGTCATCTAATAGTTGTTAAAATATCTGAAATTCTTTTGTTGAAAGATTTGGATTTCGTGAATGATTCTAAAACGGGAGGGATTCTGAAATAAATTATATAGTGTTTTTGATTTGAAGGGTTTTAAAAAATTATTATTTATAAATGATCTATAGAATTAGTAAGATTAAAAGGATGAAATCTTTAAATTTCAAAAACATCAACAATAGCGTTTTAAATAAAATAAAATTTTATTATTTATAAATAATCTAAAAAAAATTTAGATTAAAAATAGGAATCTTTAAATTTCAAGAATATCAATGATAGAATTGTAATAAAATGTAAACAACTTAATTTATATCTATTTTTAATATTTACTAATATAAATAAATTAAAAAATATTCAATATTATACTCATTTTGAAGGTATCGTCGAGACGATTATAAGTGTGTAATTTATAAAAAAGAAAAACAAAAAACTTAAATGGTTTTAATTCATATACATTATTTACCTTAATATGATAAGAATGTAAAGTGAAAATTGAAAGATTTGGATTTCGTTAATGATTTTAAAACGGGAGGGATTCTGAAATAAATTATATAGTGTTTTTGATTTGTAGGGTTTTAAAAAAAAAATATTATTTATAAATGATCTATAGAATTAGTAAGATTAAAAGTATGGAATCTTTAAATTTCAAGAACATCAACAATAGCGTTTTAAATAAACTAAACTTTTATTATTTATAAATAATCTATAAAAATATTTAGATTAAAAATAGGAATTTTTAAATTTCAAGAATATCAGCGATAGAATTGTAATAAAATGTAAACAATTTAATTTATATCTATTCTTAATATTTACTAATATAAATAAATTAAAAAATATTCAATATTATACTCATTTTGAAGGTATCGTCGAGATGATTATAAGGGTGTAATTTATAAAAAAGAAAACAAAAAATGTAAATGGTTTTAATTCATATACATTATTTACCTTAATATCATAAGGATGTAAAGTGAAAATTGAAAAACTAAGGAGTAATAAGTAATTTAATCAAATAATTATAAGGATACAAAATGTAAATTATAAAACGAAAACTAATAAATTAATGAGAAATTTTAGGTATGTAAATTTTGGAAAAAAAAATGGAAATAGATTATGATATCATCATTTGATAGGATTTGGCCTGAATAACCTGATTTTGCATAGGGATAGGCTATTTGCACCCTTTGAATTACCATAAGCACCTCAAAAAGTGAATTGCTTACTCATACCTATCAACATCAAGTCCTTCTTTTTATATTTCTAATGCCTCTTTTTACATTTCCAATGCCTCTTTTTACATTTCCAATGCAACTCAAAGGGTGCAAATAGCAATCCCCTTTTGCATAAAGTATGGTGCAAATAGCAATCCCCATAAACCTACCAAGCTATAACTATTAAAATAATTCTAATTAATTAACGATTTAAATGAAAAAAAAATTACTCTTACTTTATTATTAAATATTTTAGTCATCTAATAGTTGTTAAAATATCTGAAATTCTTTTGTTGAAAGATTTGGATTTCGTGAATGATTCTAAAACGGGAGGGATTCTGAAATAAATTATATAGTGTTTTTTATTTGAAGGGTTTTAAAAAATTATTATTTATAAATGATCTATAGAATTAGTAAGATTAAAAGGATGAAATCTTTAAATTTCAAAAACATCAACAATTGCGTTTTAAATAAAATAAAATTTTATTATTTATAAATAATCTAAAAAAAAATTTAGATTAAAAATAGGAATCTTTAAATTTCAAGAATATCAATGATAGAATTGTAATAAAATGTAAACAACTTAATTTATATCTATTTTTAATATTTACTAATATAAATAAATTAAAAAATATTCAATATTATACTCATTTTGAAGGTATTGTCGAGACGATTATAAGTGTGTAATTTATAAAAAAGAAAAACAAAAAACTTAAATGGTTTTAATTCATATACATTATTTACCTTAATATGATAAGAATGTAAAGTGAAAATTGAAAAACTAAGGGGTAATAAGTAATTTAATCAAATAATTATAAGGATACAAAATGTAAATTATAAAAGGGAAACTAATAAATTAATGAGAAATTTTAGGAATGTAAATTTTGAAAAAAAAAAATGAAAATAGATTATGACAACATCATTTGATAGGATTTGTTTAATTGACCAATGAAATCACACAATTTCATTTTGATGACATCAGCAAAATCCTTCTTTTAATATATATATATATATAGATATGTTATTATGAATAGACAATAGCTACTAAAAAGGAGTTGGAGTGAGCTAAACAGCATGCATACTTACATTTTTACATATAAACAAGAATAATTTCACAGATAGAATAGAATGGTAAACATTAGTAAGTACATGGATGGATGTATTATGAGAACACTCCAGGAAATGGAAATCTAACTAACATTGTTTACTTATAGATATAATAAGCATATAACATTGTTTTTAAAATAGCAAACTCTATATGAAAAATTAGGGCTGGAAATTTGGAATCCATAATCAACTAACCTAGTGGAATCCAATCGGTATGATTGAGGACATCGAATTACGAATTGCAAGCCGTTCGAATTGGGGGTGGAATCGGAAAATGCCAAAGTCGAAGCCGGAATCGGAATCGAAATCGGAATCAGAATCGGAATTGGGGATGAATGGAAGTTTGGGTTTAGGACTTCGCCCATAGCCCAGGCCCATATTCAAGTCCAGGCCCATGCCATATTCATAAATACCCAAATTACCTTAAATATTTCCTTTAATGGTTATTTTATTTGGGTCAATTTGTTTGTTTGTATTTATATTACATAATTTTTAAATAAAATAAATTACAATATGGAATGAAAGAAAAAGCATCTAATAAATACAAATTGTCAAGCCTTAGAGATCGTCGGACCATTTTAAAATATGTAAGCCATGAATTGAACCTAAATTGACCAATTCGGTTTCATTTGTTGCATCAAGTACTTTCATATTTTGATAAATCGAGCAAAACAAAGCTACAACTATTACTCCCTTGTAACATTTGGAACATTCATGGAGCTTAGCATAAAATTACTTAGTAATAACAACATATGAGTTGTTTTTTATATTATATTATTAAGCGTATTTGTAACGTTCAAGATTTTTAAAAAGTCATAGAAGTTCGTGGTCCAACTTAAAGTTATATGTCTAGCTTTCATAGTTTGTCCGTATATCGTATCACTTGCATGTATTCTCATCAATAGTTGCTTTATTTGGGTCCATTAGTTTGTTTCCTAGATTTATTCTTACGTTATTTGACAACCAAAGCCTATCAACAATTTGGAAAAAAGAAAACATCCATTAAATCCAAATTTTCAAGACCTGGAGTCGTGGTACGTTATTATGGACCATTGATTAATTTCTTCAACTATTGTCTTGTATTTCTTTTTCCAAATTCCATGGAAACTAAGTTCAAACGAAGATTCAAGATATAGTGATGTTTAATATGGCATTGAGGTGGATTTAACTGGTCATTTACGTATGTGTAATAAATATCTTCATTAAAAAAAAAACAAATCATAGCTATTGGCAGTATAGCTGTTCTTATAGCTATCGTTGGCAGCAGCGAGTGGTTGAATGGGGCTGTTGTTTTGTCTCGTTTGTGACTATTTATGGGCAAAGATGTGTCTTTTATTTACTTCTTGTAAATCTTTTCCATCTAGACGCCAGGTTAGTTTGGTAGTCGGTGTTCGTTCTTATACTGTCCTATTCATTGGTTGTATTTGGTTATGGTTGATCTAATAAAGTTGTTTGCTGTTCAAAAAAAATTACGTATGTGTAATGAATATCTTCCTTTAAAAAAACAAATCAACGTATATTCATGATTTTTCAGTGTCAAATGCACAAAACTAAATTATTTCTATCACATTCAGGGACCAAAGTGCATCACATCAAAAGTTGAAATTTTTTCTACACTTCAATTTTTACGTGTCTTTGAAATATGTCATCATCAAAACGAAAGAAAATGTTGTACCATAGACTCAAAAATATCCCATCACAAAAACTAGAAATTGACATCTCATTTCTATCTTTATTGTAAAAACTCTAGAAAGCCAACAAACTATTCTATTTTAAATGATTAAATCTTCAACCATTTTTTATTGGAAAAAGTTAGGAAATTATCCACATTTTGAATGATTAAGTATTTGAACTATTTTTTTAAATAAAAAAAACTATTAAACATTCTTATTTTGAACGATTAAGTTCTTGAACATTCTTTTTTCAATAAATAAACTATTGAACTTCCAAGAACTAGTTACCTACATTATTTCCCGGAGTTATTCTCACATTATTTGAGAACCAAAACCTATCAACATTATCGAAAAAGAAATCATTCACTAAGTACAAAATTACAAGACTTGGAGTCAACCGACATTTTATTGTGGATCATTTCCTCAATTCTTCAACTTTTCTCTTGTATTATTTTTCCAAATTCCATGAAAACTAAGTTCTTATGAAAATTCAACATATAGTGACGTTTTAATATGCATCAAGTTGGATCTGGTTGGTCCATAAACTTCAAATTTTACATATATGTAATTAATATCTAAAACAATAAAAATCAACAAAAAACAAATTATGTTCAAGATTTCCTTGTGAAATGCATAAACAAAGTAGTTTAAGGTCAATTACCAAACACTTATCAAGTTACTTACCTTATGAGATGGACATGATAAAAACCAAAAGTCTTATCCGATAAGAGGGATGACAAAATCTGAACTTCTTATGAGGTAAGTGTGAGAGAAGACTCTTACCCATTTAACGATCGAGTAAGAGATTACAAAAAATCCACTTCGATGGTTGAGAATGTGACTAGACAAGTAAAATGGGGCAAGGACTAAAATCCACGTTGATGTAGTTTGGTCTCAATTTTGTATCAACTACGTATTGGATTGAGTCTTTTTCAGGTTCTCCGGGTTCGATTTGTCGGGCTAGTAGGTCTTTTGAGCACCCATGCTTATTACATATACTTCGAAAATAAACGCATTAACTTGCATATGAACTACAATTGCTTAGATAATCCAGCCCTTTTGGCTCATTTGTAAAGTCTATCTAAAAAAAAGTATTAACACTAACAATCAATATCATTCTCTTGGAAAGGAAAAAAAAATGGATATACAAAAAACGGATATTAATTCTATATGTGCTTTTGTTTCAAATGAGACACTTATGTTATTTAATTTGATTAAAAAAATGAACATACATGATTCGATTCTAAAAACATATGATACTATAGTTGTTAATTAGTGAAGCTATATTAAAATGGCAAGAGAGGAATATAAGGTCGTTTTTGGTATGTATATAGTGATTTAGAAATCAATGGTGAGTGTAATGTTAAACAAGATGATATTATGATGGGTAATTATAAATCAATGATGAATGTAACTAAATATAGAATAAATTGTTAATTGTACAACATGTGAAATCCTTCCTTCCTAAACAAATTAAGTATATACAACCACTGCTGCTGTTGCCTTCTCACCAATTTATTTTACAAAATTTAGTACCTGTTTTCAAAAAAGGAAAAAAAAAAAAACAAATCTTAAAACAAAAAGGTTGTAATTAATATACATGTTATGTCTTCCTTTTATAGGTGCATCTTCCCTCTACTATTTGCTTTGTTCTCTTATGTTGGTTGATCTCTCTACAATTCATCATAAATCACACATAAAAGATAATATAATCCATTCAAAATATAAGGGGAAATTCATTTCCCCATCTCCCGCGATTAAGGTTAAGGGTAGAATCGGAAAGTAGTGACTTACTTTTGAAAAGGAATACTCTTTATGAAACCAATATTAACTAATAGTGCCAAGTAATTATACAAAGTATCACGAAATTAAAGCTATTGAAGAGTGGAATCGGATTAAAAGAAAAAGAAATAATAGAAGACAAAACCATATTCTAAAATATCGACCTACCAATCTGATTTGTAGGATGGATTGACCAAGACTTACATTAAAGAAATCAAATCTGAAAACTATATATACCTTCCTTCGCTGGTATATATATATGTATGCAAACAACCATTTTATTAAAGAAATCAAGGCAACAAAAAATATTATATTTATCTATTTTGATAAACTTAAGCTATGATTTGGTCTTACTACTTCATTATTATTCTGTTGCTATTTGCCACTTCTTTATCTGTTGCCAGCAGCAACCAATTGGCAGAAGCAGCAGCAACAACATATGGTAATGCTAATGGTGCCATCAGCAACAAGTCATGCTTCCAGAAGGAGAAACAAGCTCTCCTTCATTTCAAAGCTTCCATTTCTCAAGACTTTTATGGCAGACTCTCAACATGGAGAGTTGAAGATGATGACTGCTGTAACTGGAGTGGAATCACCTGCAACAACCAAACACATCATGTCACAGAGCTCCAGCTACAGGGCGGTTTTCTTGAAGGTGAGATTAACCCTTCATTGGTTAACCTAAGCTACTTGAATCATCTTGACCTTTCCTGGAATTATTTCAATGGAACCTTTCCCAAGTCCATTGGTTCCTTGACCCAATTAAGGTACCTCGACCTTTCTGTTAACTTCCTTCATGGAAACATTCCTCCAGAATTTGGAAATCTCATAAGCTTGCGAAATCTTTCACTTGGAACCTATGATGAAAGGTCATCTATGATTGAGATTGAGAACCTAGATTGGTTGTCTAATCTTTCTCATTTGCAACACCTTCAAATGAAGAGGATTTCCCTAGCCAAAGCAAATTACTGGATAGATGTCATTCTAAGTCTCCGAAAACTATCATTTTTAAGTTTATGGAAATGTGATCTCTCAGAGGTCATGCATCCATATTCTTCATTTCTTAACTCTTCTTATTCATCTATTGAATATCTATATCTTCCTTATAACAATCTCAACTCATCCATGTATCGTTGGTTGTTCCCATTAACAAGCAATAGACTTATCTATCTTGATATCTCAGAAAACATGTTAGATGGGATACCCAAATATCTTGGTAATCTTTGTAGTTTGACAGTTTTATATATCGGAAGCAATCGGATAGCTGTCAAATTTGCGGATTTTCTAAACAATTTGGCTGGATGCACATCAGTTACATTGCGAACGTTGATTGTTCCGCATAGCCAATTTACAGGGTCAGTCTCTGATGAGATCCAGAAGTTTTCATCGCTAGAGTTCTTGTACCTATCTCATAATCACTTAAGTGGGACTATGAGTGAAAAGGTGTGGGAATTACCCAATCTTCAAACTCTAGATGTTTCTTCCAACTCTCTTGTCATCACTGCAAACGTTGGAAAGTCAAAGATTCTGTACATAGATCTTTCAAACAACTCACTTGTAGTGACTCCTTCCGAAGCTCATATGTCAAACAATTACTGCGTAGAGTCTATTGATTTGTGTGCTTGCAATCTTGGGCCTCTCTTCCCCAAATGGATCCAAACATACAAAAATCTTACTTATCTTGATATTTCCAGTAATCGAATTTCTGACACGATTCCTGTTCTGTTTTGGAAAACATGGCCTTCACGATTGAGATATTTGAATATCTCTTCCAACAACTTTAGCGGAAAAGTACCGGATTTATCATCAAATTTTGACATCTATCCAACAATAGATTTCAGTTCCAACAACTTCTATGGGCCGATACCAAATGTTCCTTCCGCTTTGGCATCATTGAATCTTTCTAGAAACAAATTCAATGGTGGAATATCTTTCTTATGCCAAATTGTTGATGGGTTCTTGTCATTTCTTGACCTCTCTCACAACTCCTTAACCGGGAGACTTCCCGACTGCTTGTGGCATTTCAAAGGACTAAAAGTTCTTAATCTAGGGTACAACCATTTTTCAGGAAGGCTTCCTGCTTCAATAGGATACTCGTTTCAACTCGAGGTATTGGATTTGTACAACAATAGCTTCTCTGGAGAATTGCCTTTAGCTTTGAAGAATTGCACGAGGTTAACGTTTTTGAATTTAGGGGCCAACAAGTTTTCTGGTAGTGTGCCTGTTTGGACTGGGGAAAACCTAACATGGTTGTATGGTCTTATCCTAAGATCAAACAACTTTTATGGACCCATTCCTTTACAGCTATGTAATCTCGTAAATCTTCAAATCCTTGACTTGTCGATGAACAACCTCAATGGAACCATCCCACCATGTGTGAACAATTTGACTGTCATGGTTCATGGAAGGTTGTTTCCGGAAAGTTTCATGCATTATTATACGAAGGTTTACGATAATTATCATAGTCCGTATGGTACTTATGTCGACAATGCGATGATTGAGTGGCAAGGAAATGAATGTGAATTCACAAAGACTCTAGGATTGTTATTGAGCATTGACTTGTCAGGCAGCAACTTAACAGGACAAATTCCAAATGAATTAACCGATCTTCATGGATTGGTTGCACTAAACTTGTCAAAGAACACTCTACATGGAGAGATTCCACGAAAGATTGGTGACATGAAAAATCTTTTAACTTTGGATTTATCAAGAAACAATTTTTCTGGAGCGATACCATCAAGCATGTCTCAGATGGCTTTGTTAAATTACCTAGACATGTCACATAATAGTTTGTCGGAGAGAATTCCATCTAGCACTCAACTTCAGTCCTTTCCACCTTCAAGGTACATTGGAAATGCAGGACTATGTGGACCTCCCATTACCGAAAGTTGTCCGGGAGATGAAGTACCATCTCTGGTACGTGAAAGTGAAAATGGTGAGGAAAGCATAGATGAACTTCGGAGATGGTTTTATATTGGCGGGGGTATTGGTTTTGCCGCAGGATTTTGGATGGCATGTGGTGTTTTACTTCTCAACCGTCGTGGAAGACAGGCTTTTTTCCCCTTTGTTGATTTCGTGAAAGATTGGGTTTACGTAAAGGTGGTGGTGATCATTCGAAGATTGGAGAGGGTTGCAGGCACATAGTGGTCCATAGTTCGTTCTTCTTGTTTGTTGGTATATTAATGTTGTTTTAACTACTTGTTATCTTTGTTCTTTTGGTGTTGGAGATATAGTGTTTGTATTGTATTTGGTAGAGGGTTTTAAGCCCCCAAGTATGAATAAAATTGCCACCAACACCATGGGTGGCCATTTGATTGTGGTGTGTAAAATAGGATAGAACTATAGCTACTGTTGCAACTCTGTTTTGTGTAACATCCCAAATTCCTTATTTACTCATTTAATTTAATAGTTTATTATTGTTGTTAGCTAGAAAATATAACTGGGTTAAAATTTGGATATTTGTGTGGGCTTAGGATTTAGGAGTGGGCTTAGCCTAGGAGAGAGGTCCGGCCCGGGTTTATAAATACCCCAACTCTCCTAATTAGTTCCTCCTAATTCCATTCTTTTACTTGGAGAGAAAGAAACAGAGAGAGAGAAACTGAGAGAGAGAAACCGAAAGAGAGAGTGAGAAAGATCGAACTAGAAGAGGTGATCGAGGGCTTGGATTCGTATTTCGATCACGTAAGGTATGGTTACTAATCTCGTTAATAATCGTTCCGGAATCTAGGGTTTTGATTGTTGATGTTTCGAGATTGTTTATGGTTGGGTTTTCGATGTAAATCGAATCTAGGAATAAGTATTGTTAGGGTTTTGCTTTGAAATCGATTATAATGACTTTGGGGTTAAATTTCGAAATTGCTGTCAGGATTGCGCAGCCGTGGGAGATCGGCTCGTTCTCCCTCGTTAACCGTCGGATCGTCATGAAATTTGGACAGCGGCTTCACGACTCATTGTTCTTCAATCTGACCAGAGGGATCGAGCATCGGAGGCTCCAGTAAGGAGCAGCAACTAGTCGAAGTTGGCTGATTTTCCAGGACAAGCGAATTCGGTAATTTGGATTATTAAGCGGTGTGTGCGATTCTCAAAGGCAAACGACGAAGAATCAAGTGTGGTTGTTAATCGATCACAAGGTGGGTTAACTTGCTATCGTGAGGATACCGAGGAGTACCCTAAGCTGCTATAAGGTGAGTTACACTGTGCTTGTTTTATATTGTTTCGTGTGTATGTATGCATGATTTGGTTGAGTCACTTTTATAATTGTGAGTGGGTTTTACGTTCGTCGTATTATAGCTTGCTTATATGTATGTAAGTTGATGCGTTTGATGAGGCCGGATTGCGGGGCGATCCGAAGAGCGAGTAATCGCTAAGGCCGGGTCGTGGGACGATCCGAAGAGTGGGTAACCACTGAGGCCGGGTCGTGGGACGATCCGAAGAGTGGGTAACCACTGAGGCCGGGTCGTGGGACGATCCGAAGAGCGAGTAACGCTAAGGCCGGGTCGTGGGACGACTCGAAGAGTGGGCAACCACTAAGGCCGGACTGCGGGGCGGTCCGAAGAGCGGGAAACCGTTAAGATGTTGATATGAGGTGATTGGTATGTGTGATTGTGATGGCACCGGTTGTGATATGTGCCCACGTGGCAGTGTGAAATAGGTATAGTGCTAGCTCACTAAGCGTTTTCGCTTACCCTTTCGTTGTTTACCTTTTTTTTTCAGGTTCTGGTTTAGAAGTGGATAAGGGCAAGGCCCCAGCTTGATTTTTCTGTGGATGACGGTTCTAGCGACACCTTGGCATTTATTTGTGGGTTTTATTTTATAATTAAATGGGATATTTAGTTACTTATTTTTAGTTGGCATTTATTGAGCCGGTTCGCCGTGAAAACGTATTTATTTCGTAATAAATTTATTTATTAAATTCTTTTTATTTAAAACCTTTAAAAAATCCCGTTTTTGAAAATTGGATGTTACAACTTGGTATCAGAGCCTAGGTTTAAGAGAATCAGCACACACGCTTGCGAGTGTGTGTGTGGTTGGACTTAAACTAGGAGATTTTGGGAAAAAGGAAATGGTCAAGGGTCGGAACTGTCAACGGAACTTCAAGGTGGGGGTGAGTAGCACTATCTGTATTTGATTATTTTGTGCCATCAAAGTGATTATGTGTTAACGTTTGAGTTGTGATTTTTGGCAACTCCTCTTGGAGTATGTTGGTAATTTATGTTTGTTGACTACCTACTTAGTCGATAGGATTGAGATTGATTTAGGATGGTATCAACCTCAAATGTAAACACCTCGAGAAGTCGGTAAGGGGTTACTAGGCATGTTTTTGTTTGATTGTTGTCTAGTGATCTCAAGCCGGTTATCGATTTTCGGTTGGTTATAGCAGTACGGGCCCAAATAATAGTACTACTATAAACACCGGTGTAGATTTGAATTTGATTAAATCTTGGGAATCTCAATTTGATTGACGACAGTTAGGGGACCAATGAATGCTTGAGCTGTAAATACAATTTGATGAGGTTATTTGTTGCTTATGATATTACATGAGAATGACTGTTTGAGGTTTAAACATATGTGTTATACACTTATATGTGTGGGGGCGTGATCTAGTCGTTAGGATTGCATGTGCACTAATGACTATTGTTAAGTACTGCGTGAGCTTTAGCTATGATTAAAGGAGGGTGTAGTAGGACACTCTAGATGTGGATAGTGGAATGACCTCAAGTAGTATTGTTCTTAAATTACTTTGTTAAACGTTTAGAAGGGTGACCTTAGGAGCACTCAACTGGTGAGAGTTGTTTAGACTGCTTATTTACACTCGGTGGATTATGAGCACCAGTACGGATTCCTTGTTTCTTCGTTACGTGTATTCGTTTGCTAAATTCCGTGCGTTTATTTGATACGTGTACGGACTCCTTATGTTTTCATTCGTGTCATTCGATCTATTCGTTCATGCTTAATGTGATTTTGTTGATCAGGGTTATTGAGTGTTTCCATTAATTTAGTTGTTCGTTTGGTTGGACGCCTTCTTTCGAATTTACATATAGAAACATGATTTTATAGTTATAAGCTGCTGGAAATTTTTCTGAAAATTTTATGTTGCTTGTAAAAATCATAACTAATCGCTCGTTTATCGGATTACTTCATACGATATATGTTTGGAAACCCCCAGCAGTGTACTACAAATTATTGTCACACGAACAACCTGTAATTTTTATGCTAAAGTGTCCAAAATCTGAGTTTTACGAAACAACTCCTGTTTTAGACGAAAATAGCGCAACCATTTTCAAAAAATTCGCACAAGACTCGTTTTAAGCCCGATTCAGTCCATTCTTGATTCGTTGGAATCCTAACACGCTGATCTAAAACTTTCATTTAGGTATGTTTTTCTAAAGCTTATTGTAAACATGTTAAACTGTTCGACCTCTAAACTTGTTAAATGCTAAAAAATTGTACGTCTCGATTTCTAAAAGCCGTGTTATAGTTTTCGTTCGGATTCGATTCTTGACAGGATGTTGAGGCATCCTGAGGTTTTGTAAAAGGGCTGGTTGCGTGGTTTGGGTTCACTATGGGTTGAGTTTAGCCTAAAGAGTTGGTTTGGAGTCGGATTGCGCTATAGGTTAGTTAAACCTGTAGACCTGTAGAGTCAGTGTGGAGAGCAGTGGGCTCGTTAGAACACTCAGTCGGTTGACTATGATCTTAGAGCAGTACGGTTGAGAATACGTTAGTGCATGTCGTAGGGCATGGTTCTAGGTGAATATCTTGTTGGATATAGTTTTTGGTGGTCAATAGAGGGAGGGGGTTTTACCTAGAGACAGTAAGCCCTGACTCAAGGATAGATGTTTATGTTAAGGTTGGAGAGACACTCCAGCAGTTGTGGTTAGGTTAGACTCTTTAGTTGGAGAGAGAGAAGTTGTCCTGAAGATCGAGACAGATCTAGCGGTTAGGAATCTGGAGGCCAAGGTCTGCAGCAGAGGCGGGACTGAAGACGCAGCTACGTTGACGTCGAAGCATTCCCAAATGCCCTGCCTAAGGGAAAAAAAGGACTGGTGATTGTCTACGAGATAAATACCAGGAGCGGAGGACGCTCCCTAGGCCAATGTGGGTTTTGAAGGTAGTTGTTAATTCTTCTTGGAAGAATAGATAAGGATAAGAGGAGCTTGGAGCCGCGTTTGGATAGGTTAGTATCCTCAACTCGAGGTTATTCTAGGTGGCTGCTTAGAGAGCAGTGTTTGTCGTTTATAGAGTTTATAGCCGAGAAGATCCAGGAGGCCGTTGGTTCGTACCCAAGGCCCAAGTGGGGGAGGGATAGTTGGTCGTGTATGGCGAAAGAGAGCGAACCAAGACGGCGTTCTATTCGGTCGCGATGAGGAGACGGTACCTGTCGCGTGATTGCACGGATTATTTAGCTTACGCCTTAAGCAATCAGTCGAGAGGAAGTATCGGTAGTCAGTAAACCTTCGAGCGTGCTTTCGGGAGATCTATCGGGATTCCGACCGGTAGACATGTTGAGATTAGGTTCGACTTGATGCTCGGATTAGCATCAGTTGTGGGGACCCCAGTCGTTTAGCATCACTTGAGCTCTAAGAACTAGCGGGCTGCTTAAGCCTTCAGGGGAGAAAGGTTACCCGTTGAGTAGCTAGTTTCGGGGTTCGCCATCTAAGGGTCGTGGAGAAGAAGAACATGGGTCATCGCATGGGTAGTGGTTAGCAAAAACTCACTCGGGTTATCGCCAGGAGTAGGTATCCCTTGCCTAAAAATTTGTAATTTGTTTGAGCAGTGTCAGGAAGCAGCGTGGTTTCAAGTTTGATTCTCTTCGATTTAGCACCAGGTGAGGTGGAGGAGGGAGACATCCACAAGGCAGCGTTCAGAGTCGGATGCGGGCATGGTGAGTTCTTAGCGAGGCTTTCCGGCCTCGCTGCTGCCCAACTACTTCTGGTGGATTGATGAACCAGGTCTATAGGCAGACGCTTGATAGAACGGTGTTAGTTTTTTCTAATGTTATTGTAGGAAAGCGTGGAACGGATGCTCGTTCGTACGAAGTTGTTGATGTTACAGTATTTGAAGTTGGAGGAAGTTAGGTACAGGGGATTTGTGGAGGTCGAGTTGTGATCCAGACTAGTCTTACTTGACGCTTGTGTTTCCTACACTGGTGGTTACACTCGTAGGCTTCAAGGGTCGAGTGGGGACTGTCGGGATAAGGTGTTTGGGGTGCAGAATAGCAATCGGCATTCGAGATTTGCAGCGAAGTTGTGTGAGACGTTGATTGATGCCTTCCGGGGGCGCCAAGGAGATGATGGGCATTACGATGCATCACTTTTTGGTTATGTAGTGTTGTTACGTAGATGTATAGGGATCGGAAGACCGATTACTGGTGGTCGGATATGAAGCGCGATGTGGCCGATATGTAGAGTCGTGTTCGACCAGTCTGAAGGTGGAATGGCAGCATCGTAAGAGTTCCGAGTGGATTTAGGAGCCAGAAGCTGAAATACGGGAGTAGTATCCAGAATTGTTTTC
This sequence comes from Centaurea solstitialis, assembly GCA_030169165.1. Classification (NCBI taxonomy): domain Eukaryota; kingdom Viridiplantae; phylum Streptophyta; class Magnoliopsida; order Asterales; family Asteraceae; genus Centaurea; species Centaurea solstitialis. The sequence goes on from CM058042.1 coordinate 10,150,359, forward strand.
AGATTGATTTCGGGGACGAAATCCGTGTAAGTGGGGGAGAGTTGTAACATCCCAAATTCCTTATTTACTCATTTAATTTAATAGTTTATTATTGTTGTTAGCTAGAAAATATAACTGGGTTAAAATTTGGATATTTGTGTGGGCTTAGGATTTAGGAGTGGGCTTAGCCTAGGAGAGAGGTCCGGCCCGGGTTTATAAATACCCCAACTCTCCTAATTAGTTCCTCCTAATTCCATTCTTTTACTTGGAGAGAAAGAAACAGAGAGAGAGAAACTGAGAGAGAGAAACCGAAAGAGAGAGTGAGAAAGATCGAACTAGAAGAGGTGATCGAGGGCTTGGATTCGTATTTCGATCACGTAAGGTATGGTTACTAATCTCGTTAATAATCGTTCCGGAATCTAGGGTTTTGATTGTTGATGTTTCGAGATTGTTTATGGTTGGGTTTTCGATGTAAATCGAATCTAGGAATAAGTATTGTTAGGGTTTTGCTTTGAAATCGATTATAATGACTTTGGGGTTAAATTTCGAAATTGCTGTCAGGATTGCGCAGCCGTGGGAGATCGGCTCGTTCTCCCTCGTTAACCGTCGGATCGTCATGAAATTTGGACAGCGGCTTCACGACTCATTGTTCTTCAATCTGACCAGAGGGATCGAGCATCGGAGGCTCCAGTAAGGAGCAGCAACTAGTCGAAGTTGGCTGATTTTCCAGGACAAGCGAATTCGGTAATTTGGATTATTAAGCGGTGTGTGCGATTCTCAAAGGCAAACGACGAAGAATCAAGTGTGGTTGTTAATCGATCACAAGGTGGGTTAACTTGCTATCGTGAGGATACCGAGGAGTACCCTAAGCTGCTATAAGGTGAGTTACACTGTGCTTGTTTTATATTGTTTCGTGTGTATGTATGCATGATTTGGTTGAGTCACTTTTATAATTGTGAGTGGGTTTTACGTTCGTCGTATTATAGCTTGCTTATATGTATGTAAGTTGATGCGTTTGATGAGGCCGGATTGCGGGGCGATCCGAAGAGCGAGTAATCGCTAAGGCCGGGTCGTGGGACGATCCGAAGAGTGGGTAACCACTGAGGCCGGGTCGTGGGACGATCCGAAGAGTGGGTAACCACTGAGGCCGGGTCGTGGGACGATCCGAAGAGCGAGTAACGCTAAGGCCGGGTCGTGGGACGACTCGAAGAGTGGGCAACCACTAAGGCCGGACTGCGGGGCGGTCCGAAGAGCGGGAAACCGTTAAGATGTTGATATGAGGTGATTGGTATGTGTGATTGTGATGGCACCGGTTGTGATATGTGCCCACGTGGCAGTGTGAAATAGGTATAGTGCTAGCTCACTAAGCGTTTTCGCTTACCCTTTCGTTGTTTACCTTTTTTTTTCAGGTTCTGGTTTAGAAGTGGATAAGGGCAAGGCCCCAGCTTGATTTTTCTGTGGATGACGGTTCTAGCGACACCTTGGCATTTATTTGTGGGTTTTATTTTATAATTAAATGGGATATTTAGTTACTTATTTTTAGTTGGCATTTATTGAGCCGGTTCGCCGTGAAAACGTATTTATTTCGTAATAAATTTATTTATTAAATTCTTTTTATTTAAAACCTTTAAAAAATCCCGTTTTTGAAAATTGGATGTTACATTTTGGTACTATAAAATTACTCAAACTGATGCCAAAAACCAAAGGTATGACAATTATTAATAAGTGCATGATAGATGAACTTCAACATTAACCACCAATATTAAGCGTTTTAAGTAAATCGTCAGACTAATCTTTTATTAAGATATTCTTGGAAAGTATCCTAATAGTCTTTTTATAGAACTTGTTACATATAACACTTTTCAAAAAGTGTAGTATAAAAGATTAACAGAACATTTTATTTCTCTACCTCTGTGCTAGTCTTGCTAATTCAAAATAGGTAAGATCTTTTCCTCAAAAACCTCTGTATTCAATTATTAGGTTTAATATTTCTCTGTTTTTGAGTTTGATGTTTCATGATTTGGATTTTCTGTTTGATTGTTTTTTTCTCTGTTTTCATTTGTTTGTTTTATAGATATAATGTAGCATCACCTATCAAGGTATCCATGGCTTGCATTATTATACATTATATTAAAAGGTATTAATGATAGCAACTTCTTGAATGATAATGGGTCATTCTTCAAGAATATGATAAAACATCACAATCACATAGAAGGAAACAAAGCCATTATTCACCTCTTAAGATTCAGACTTCATTTCCCATTTGACCTTATAACTTTGACAACGAATAATCTTGGAAAAAAAATATATATCAAAAAGCATTCTTTATCTGTTGTTGGAATGGTACCATTATTAAAATACCGACTTACCGATCAGTGAAAAGAGCAGGCCCACTGGAGGGGCTGAGGCAGAAGCGGAAACATGGGCGGATCACGCGAGCGGTTTATTCTCTGAAACGATTGCAGCTGGACTGTTGAAGAAGAGAAACCAAGAATAAAAATAGTGAGCAAATGTTGTAATTTGAAGTCTTGAACCATCATTTCTCAAAAATATGAAACTTGAAGGACCTGTTATGTAATTTGGGATTCCATTGAGATTTGTAAAATAATCCTTGAACAATTTCAAAGCTACGATTGGGTATGAATTCTTAACCAATCTTTGAATTTTTTTTTATATGTTTCTGTTCGGTTTTAATTTGGTAATATGATCATATACTCAAATGTTGGTTCCAATAGCATTAATATTGTCAATTTCGAAGCTTCAATGATGAATTTTGATGAATACCCAAAACCTAGATCTAAAAAGATTTAAATTAGAACTCGTTTCATAATGGTTTTCACTGTTTTTATGCTAAAATATCGAGCATAATATTGTAAATATCATCATTAAATAAAAAAGCCCATTAATTTGAGATCGAAAACTAACCTAGATTAACAAGAAATCGGAGCTTTGGGTTGTTGGATGTGTTCCGGGTCAAAGAGCGGCATAATCGGGCGGATCTCAGGATCCGATTTTCTGGCCATCGGATCTGAGTATCTGATCTAAGGGGCTGTTTACTTGACGCTTACCCGGTAAGTGCTTACCGGGTCAATTTACGTTTCGGGATGAACATGACAAGGAATAAATCTTACCCGGTAAGAGCGAAGACATGAACAAAGTATCTTACCCGGTAAGTGGGATCGACAACTCTTACCCAATAAGAGGTATATTGTTGCGTACGATACCGTTTTGAAAGACTAAAATAGTGTCCGATATGGTAGGTGATAGTGTTCAATTTTACCGTTAAGCAATTACCGGGTAAGTATTTAAGTAAACGGTCCCTAAGACTTGAAACCAAGCTAATTAGATAGATGGCATTATTGATGTTGGGTCCATGAATACATGGCATATTAAAAAAAATGAAAAAAAGTCCTACAAAAAGCGTGTGTTGCATCTCACCATGCATGGAACGTGTTTTGGCTTCAATCACGCCTTATAAAAACACTATAGTCTATACGCTATTTCATAACAATGGAGACACGTTTTATGCCACATAGGACCACGATGCACACAATGACATGCCTTTTTGAACACTAGTCATAACTACATCAATGTATTTTGAAGTCATTATATGATTATTTCAATTCTATAGCAAATAGTTTTGTTTTGTTTTTGAAAGTATTTATTTGAGCTTTTTATCCGTAAAAAAAATTGTAAACCATGGATTAGACCATATCGACCATACTCAAAATTTACAAATCAACTAAGAAAAGTTACATATCATAATCCCAGCTACTTATACTCACTTAGCAAGTTCAAGTTTAACACAAAATTATCAACTTTTATGTGAAATATTTGGGCTATACAACCAACCACGTTTTATATTAGTAAGGATATTTGTGAAATTCAAAATTTTAAAACGGCTAAAAAAGTCATTGATCCAAATTTTGTTTTCACAAACTAAACGTGGGAAGTATGATAGAGAAATTTACATGTGGTCTACATTGGTTGCTTTTTGTCCAATAATTTGTTTTGTTGATTTTTATCACATTATTTGGGGTCATCGTGTATCACGAGATGGAAAAAGCATCCAATAAAAAGAAATTATGAAGACCTGAGTTTTCTTACCCTTTCAACTTTCACGCATCTTGAAATATATCGTTGGTTGACATAATCGGAATGAAATTTGTTGAAGAAATTAAAATCTACTTGTTTGGTTCGTAGACTCTAGTTTGGAATTAGAATGAAATTTTAATAAATAACTAAAATACCTTCTTAGTAATTTAATTTTTTTAAACACAAAGTGATTTAATAAGTATTCATTAATTACTTTATTTTTTCTCAAAAATAAAATAATAATAAAATAATTTAAGAAAATAGTTATTAAATAATTTAAATTAATTAATAAAAAATAATAAATTAATCATAAGTAAATTAATAGTCAATTATTTAATATTAATTATTAAATAAATTAATAAATAACTTATTTGTTATTGTGTTATGTTGGATTAAGGGTATATTTGACATTATGAAAATACTGGAATCCATTTCATCAAAATCCGTAGTAGTTGCTAAGGATTTTTGAATTCCTTCATTTGTGGAATTTGATGGAATTCAGAGATTCCATCTGTCGAAAAAAAAAAGAACCAAATGAAGGAATTAAATCTAGCCAATGGAATTCCACATTCCAATTCTATCATATTTTTTTAGAATCTGCGAACCAAACACCACCTAAATGTTTGTGTTTAGACTTTTGAGAAAGTGAAATCAAAATGAGAACTTACAAGTAAAAGAAGCTAACAAGCTCAAAAAAGGAAGTTAAAGGTTCATGCAAATGCTAAGAACAATTGAAATTAAAATTGTCATATAATTTTGAATATGTAGCTAGTTATATATAGGTTAGTATAATGTCTAATATACATATATTAAATACATAACTAGTTAACAATCATATTCAATTCATAGTGCACTCATTGGGTTGAATTCAAATTAAATGACCTCAACCCAAGCTTAAATGATTCAATTTGGTGTAATTCTGTATCAGGTTGTAATTTCCAAAATTTTGGAAATTTAACAAATTTTGGTCTAATTTCCAAAATTTAACACCTGTTTTCAAAAGATAATATAATCCTTTAACAATATCCATCCTAAGAGGAAATGAATTTCTCCATCTTTCGATTAAGGATAGAAGAGGAAAGTGGTTACTTACTTTTTGAAAATAAATACTCTTTATGAAACCAATATTAATTAATAGTGCCAAGTAATTATACAAAGTATCAAGTAATTAAAGCTATTGGAGAGTGAAATCAGATTAAAAAGAAAAAAAGAAATAACAAAAGACAAAAGCATATTCTAAAATATCGACTTACCAACCAAGACTTACATTGAAGTCGTGGACATCTACATGTAATCATGGAAACTTCAAACCTGAAAACTATATATATATATATATATATATATATATAGGGGTGGGTTCAAATGTGAACCAAAATCTAGATGTGAACATGAGGACAACCCAGAGCGCGACACGTGGCACCCCAAATTCAGAAGACGCGCGGCCTTCAATCAAATTTCCCGCGGCCTTAGTGTTATTCAGTCTGAATAACACTGAAAAATCAGTGTTATTCAGACTGAATAACACTAGGTCGCGGGAATAGGTCGCGCGTCTCAGTTTTTTTTTTTTTTTTTTTTTGCCACATGTCGCGCTCTCGTTTGTCCTCACGTTCACATTTAGATTTTGGTTTGCATTTGAACTTTCCTCTATATATATATATATATATATACCTTCCTTCACTGGTATATGTATGCAAACAACCATTTTATTAAAGAAATCAAATCAGCACAAATATTATATTTATCTATTTTGATAAATTTAAGCTATGATTTGGTCTTATTACTTTATTATTATTCTGTTGCTATTAGCCACTTGTTTATCTATTGCCAGCAGCAACCAATTGGTGGAAGTAGCAGCAACAGATGGTAATATTGGTGCTATTAGCAAGAAGTCATGCTTCCACAAGGAGAAACAAGCTCTCCTTCATTTCAAAGCTTCCATTTATCAAGACCCAAATGGTGGACTTTCTACATGGAGAGCTGAAGATGATGATGATTGTTGTAAATGGAGTGGAGTCACCTGCAACAACCAAACAGGTCATGTCACAGAGCTCCACTTACCATTGTGTCTTCTTAAAGGTGAGATTAGCCCTTCATTGGTTAACTTAAGCTACTTGAATCATCTTGACCTTTCCTTCAATTATTTCAATGGAACCATTCCCAACTTCATTGGTTCCATGACTCAATTAAGACATATTGACCTTTCATGGAATAATTTCAATGGAACCATTCCCAGGTCCATTGGTTCCTTGACCCAATTAAGGTACCTCCACCTTTCTGCTAACTTCCTTCATGGAAACATTCCTCCAGAATTTGGAAATCTCATAAGCTTGCGAAATCTTTCACTTGGAACCTATGATGAAAGGTCATATATGATTGAGATTGAGAACCTAGATTGGTTGTCTAATCTTTCTCATTTGCAACACCTTGATATGCAGAGGATTTCCCTAGCCAAAGCAAATTACTGGATAGATGTCATTCTAAGCCTACAAAAACTATCATTTTTAAGTTTATGGAATTGTGATCTCTCAGAGGTCATGCATCCATATTCTTCATTTCTTAACTCTTCTTCTTCATCTATTGAATATCTATATCTTCCTTATAACAATCTCAACTCATCCATGTATCGTTGGTTTTTCCCATTAACAAGCAATAGACTTCTCGAACTTCATCTCTCTAACAACATGTTAGATGGGGTACCCAAATATCTTGGTAATCTCTGTAGTTTGACAGATTTATATCTCGAAAGCAATCAAATAGCTGTCAAATTTGATGATTTCCTAAACAATTTGTCTGGATGCACATCAATTTCATTGCGAAGGTTGAGTGCTTGGGATAGCCAATTTACAGGGTCAGTTTCTGATGAGATCCAACAGTTTTCATCGCTAGAGTTCTTGGACCTATCTGATAATCACTTAAGTGGAACTACGAGTGAAAAGGTATGGGAACTACCCAATCTTCAAAGTCTAGATGTTTCTTCCAACTCTCTTGTCATCACTGCAAACGTTGGAAAGTCAAAGATTTCGTACATAGATCTTTCAAATAACTCACTTGTAGTGACTCCTTCCAAAGCTCATATGTCAAACATTTACTACTTAGAGTCTATTGATTTGAGTTCTTGCAATCTTGGGCCTCTCTACCCCAAATGGATCCAAACATACAAAAATCTTACCTATCTTGATATTTCCGGTAATCGAATTTCTGACACGATTCCGGTTCTGTTTTGGAAAACATGGCCTTCACGATTGAGATATTTGAATATCTCTTCCAACAACATTAGCGGGAAAGTACTAGATTTATCATCAAATTTTGACATCTATCCAACAATAGATTTCAGTTCCAACAACTTCTATGGGCCGATACCAAATGTTCCTTCCACTTTGGCATCATTGAATCTTTCCAAAAACAAATTCAATGGTGGAATATCCTTCTTATGCCAAATTGTTGATGGGTTCTTGTCATTTCTTGACCTCTCTCACAACTCCTTAACCGGGCAACTTCCCGACTGCTTGTGGCATTTCAAAGGACTAAAAGTTCTTAATCTAGGGTACAACCATTTTTCTGGAAGGCTTCCTGCTTCAGTAGGATACTCGTTTCAACTCGAGGTATTGGATTTGTACAACAATAGCTTCTCAGGAGAATTGCCTTTGGCTTTGAAGAGTAGCACGAGCTTAACGTTTTTGAATTTAGGGGCCAACAAATTTTCTGGTAATGTGCCTATTTGGATTGGGCAAAACTTAACAAGGTTGTATGGCCTTATCCTAAGATCAAACAACTTTTCTGGACCCATTCCTTTACAACTATGTCATCTCGCAAATCTTCAAATCCTTGACTTGTCGTTGAACAACCTCAATGGAACCATCCCAACATGTATAAATTATTTGAATGTCATGGCTGATGGTAGATTATTGGGACAAAAAAGTCATTATTATTGGGATAGCACAAGTGTCACACATTACTATGTCGACAATGCGATGATTGAGTGGCAAGGAAATGAACGTGAATTCACAAAGACTCTAGGATTGTTATTGAGCATTGACTTGTCAAGCAACAACTTAACAGGACAAATCCCAAATGAATTAACCGATCTTCATGGATTGGTTGCACTAAACTTGTCAAAGAACACTCTACATGGAGAGATTCCACGAAAGATTGGTGAAATGAAAAATCTTTTAACTTTGGATTTATCTGGAAACAATTTTTCTGGAGCGATACCATCAAGCATGTCTCAGATGGCTTTGTTAAATTACCTAGACATGTCACATAATAGTTTGTCGGGGCGAATTCCATCTAGCACTCAACTTCAGTCCTTTCCACCTTCAAGGTACATTGGAAATGCAGGACTATGTGGACCTCCCATTACCGAAAGTTGTCCGGGAGATGAAGTACCATCTCTGGTACGTGAAAGTGAAAATGGTGAGGAAAGCATTGATGAACTTGCGAGATGGTTTTATATTGGCGGGGCAATTGGTTTTGCAGTTGGATTTTGGATGGCATGTGGTGTTTTACTTCTCAACCGTCATGGAAGACATGTGTTTTTTCCCTTTGTTGATTTCGTGAAAGATTGGGTTTACGTAAAGGTGGTGGTGCTTTTTCGAAAATTGGAGCGGGTTGCAGCGACATAGTTCTCTATAGTTCGTTTCTTCTTGTTTGTTGGTATAATAATGTTGTTTTTAACTAATTGTTGTTGTTGTTATTTGGGTGCTGGATATTTAGTGTTTGTATTTGGTAGGGTGTTTAAATCCCAAGTATGAATAAAATTGCCACCAACACCATGGGTGGCCATTTGGTTGTGATGTGTAAAATCCTACAGTAGATATATAGTTGCAACTGTGTCTTGGTACCATAAACTTAGTCAAACTGATGCAAAACCAAAGCTAAGACCACTCACTATTAATAGCTACACAAATATTCAGTGTTAAGTAAATTGTGCCACTATTCTTTTATTAAGATATTTTTTATTAGTCTTTTTATAACCACACATAGGTTACCATTTCTTGATGATAGCATCTGCTTGAATGATTATGAGTCATTCATTATTCAAAATTATAACAAAACATTACAATCATAGAGAAGGAAAATAAGACATTCACCTTAACATTCAGACTTCATCTACCATTGACTTTAAAATATTGATGATGAATAAACAGGAAAAACAATATCAAGAAGCATTCTTCATCTGTTGTTGAAATGGTACCATTATTAAAGTATCGACTTACCGACTGAGCAGCCCAATCGGAGGAGAAGCTGAGGCAGAAGCGGAAACAGGGGCTGAGCAGCAGAGCCATTTGTGAATATGCAAATAATCACATGGCATATATATTCTTATGTAAGCATACTTATGGTTACCCATGTAATGTTATATACTAATAGTCATATTTCATATTTTGAAGACCCCTAGGTTGAATAAAAAATCAAGTTATGTTCCATTGTTCTTTGTATGGAATGTGTTATATGTTAAAATGAGTAGGAAAAACTTCAAAAATCATGGATGGGTATGCTAGGTTTATTTTATTTGGAAATCGTTTATTAATATGTGACAATCGGTACCAGTTAGATGGTCGACGTTATCGACGTTGGGTACATATCGTTAATTAATATGTGACAATCGGTACCAGTTAGATGGTCGACGTTATCGACGTTGGGTCCATGAATACATGTAATATTTGGTCAAATTATCGGTTGCATAGATGCAATTATTACAAGTTGAGTAGACGCAAATATGTTTTGTCTAATTGATTTTTTGAGATAGGAGCATCGAAGCGTATCCGTTTGGTTCAAATACTCTTGCAATTTGATAAATCAAGCATTATTTTATATTATTAAGCGTATCTGTAACGTTCAAGATTTTATAAAGTCATAAAAGTTTTTGGTCCAAGCCAAAGTTATATGTCTTTCATAGCTTGTCATTAGTGGTTGCTTTATTCAGGTCCGATCACTTTGTATTCTAGATATATTCTCATGTTATTCGAGAACTAAAAGCTATCAACGACATCGAAAAATAAAAACATCTAGTAAATGATATGATAATAAATTAAGAAATGCTTGGTTGGGGGTAGAAATTTAACAAAAACACAAACATGAGGGGTTTATTTTGTCGACTGCTCAAAGTCAAGAAGAGGGAAAAGATCTTTAAAAACCCGTTTCTATGACGACAAATTCCCCAAATCGATCATCAATTACCCTACGATTGATATAGCATCGAAGGCGTTATAACGATTCAATCACCGAAATCGTAACGAAAACCTTGAGAAAAATGGCGAAAGAAGCAGTAGAATTAAAGATGAAGATGAAGAAAACGGTGGATAAAAACCCACAAATCGTGATGCAACTAATTACTGATAAATGTGTTTAGAAACAAGAATAATCAAGAAAACCGCTTGATAAATGGAAGCTAGATATTGGTAAGAAAAAGAAGCCAAACCTGTGCGTTCATGGAAGTAGAGAAGGATTACTGTGTATGCCAAAAGAATGAAGAAGAAGAAGAAGGGATGTTGCTAGACATAATTTATTGATGATGGCCAAAGGTAACCCAGTTATAGTACTGCCCGGTCGGTTAACCGGTAACCGTCCCGACCGTTAACTGGTTATAACCGGCCTGGTGCCTAACCGGTTTCTTAACCGAAAACCTTAATCGGTTAAGGTTTTTCCGAAAAAATGCATAACTAGTTATAACCGGTCTTTAGCCTGTTATAACCGGTAACCAATGTTTTTTTATGTATGTATTTTTTTATATAATCAAAGTAATTAATTTAAAAGTATAATACAATATATTTTTAAAGTAATTTGAGTAATCCATTTTTTTAAGTCTATAGAATTAATTAATAATTTTATTAAAAAATAGTAAAAATATATAAATAACCCTTAATCGACCTTAACCGGTTATAACCAGTCAAAGTTGACCAGTTAAAAATAACCTTGATAAGTTATACCCAAAACACCCTTAACCGTAACCGGTTAAGCCGGTGTACTGTTTATAACCGGGTCCGTAACCGAGATTTGGCCACCTACTAGGACGGACATCTCATTTGGGTTTTCTTTGTGTTGCTTTGGGAATTGTGGTGGGTTATAACTAGTATTGGGCCTGAAACTTGACTAAAATAAGTGGGCTGCCCTTGTGAACCATGTCGGTGAACTTGAGTTTTTACTTAGGGCAGGCTAATAATAGGTAGTGGATACTTTTTTTTAACTATTTTAGTTAAAATTTTGTAGCAAGTTGGAGATTAAATTAAAATATATTGAAGTTATTATGATTTTCAACCTTATATAGCAGTCTATTGTAGGTGGCTTTTTTAGCCTTTTTTTTATGAAAAGTTAAGTTCATTTAGCCCTTCTAATCAAACATTTAATTTGTAATGATAACACAATCTTATTGATCAAAATTTTAATTCATGAAATCTAACATAAGTTGCCTAGTTTTCTTTGATTTGGATCAAATAGTTTGAAATTTTGAATGAGAAAATGTTGAGTTCACATTTGCATTTTTAACTAAACCCTTTAAGTTTCATGGATTTTATTGAAATCCCACAAGCATATATAGGATAGAAATTTGATCGAGGTAGTTGATATCTTGAGAGATTTCATACAATTTGTTTGTAACAATGTTTTATAATATGTTATAAACATTTGTTTCGTAATAATCAATTAATAAACAAATAAATTAATTATTTTCTAAAAAATCGATAATATGCTTTTAGAGATGATTTATCAAAAAAAATGAAACTCATTTTAGATCTCACAAACCAATTACAATAAAGATTCAAATCATTTCGATCCAAAATCCTTCCAAACCGCTCAAAAATATTTCGAACCAACCATACCCTTTTTTCTCTATGCAACAACAACAACGGTGACATTGGTTATAAATTTTTGATTTATAATCCAAATTATTAACTAATCAAGATATATGAGAAGCTTCTTATATCAAAATGAGCCTAGTTGAACTTCAAACCCGTAGATGGCATTCTTATTGGTTTACTTTATTTGGTATAAAATCATTTATTGGTATCCAAGACTTCAAGCCGAACAAACAAGATACATAAGTCAAGTTATATGATTTTGGGTCCATGCTTACTTATGTGGTCTATTTTAGTCCATTTATTAGTAGATGGAAATAACTACTACAACTTGGCCAACACCCACCTAAAAAATCTTAATTATAAAGCTCCTTGTAATCAAAGTGTGTCGATGGTCTTGTTCGCATTGGAACCGGGTAATAAACAAACGTATATGACCGGTGATGTATTGACTCTAGATCAAGATGTCTAAGATGTCTCCATTTTTTGTCCATGGAAGCTTAATGTAACCCCCTAATTTCAAAGCAAGCACAAAGACTTGGTATGCCAATTCATGATGCAAGAAAATTTCCATGGGTCAATATCAAAAGGTAAGACTTTTGGACATGCTTTTAATATTTACAAATAATTTCAAAATATCAACAACAAGAAGAACCCCTTATAGGAACTATATGTATAAGCATTCATGGGTTCATGTTCATGCATCTATTAAGAAATTAGTGGATTTTGATCAACCATGAAGAAATTCCTTCACACCATCAATTTTCTTTTTCTAATTTTCTCATTTTTCTTGATATGCCTTGAGACTACAATTCTAGCCATTTCTTCTAGTGGCAACCGACTGGCAGAAACAGATGCTAATGGTGTCAGTAACAAGTGCTTCGACAAGGAGAGACTTGCTCTCCTAGATTTCAAAGCTCGTCTTGAAGACCCCGATGACCAACTCTCTACATGGAGAGCTGAAGACAGTGATTGTTGCAAATGGATTGGAGTCGCTTGTGACAACCAAACAGGTCATGTGACAATGCTCGACCTGTCCAATTATTATTATACTGTAGGTGGTCCTCTTAGAGGTCTTGGAGGTGAGATTAGCCCTTCATTGGTTAACTTAAGCTACTTGAATCGTCTTGATCTTTCCTTCAATTCTTTTCATGGAACCATACCCAGTTCTATTGGTCTCCTTTCTCAATTAAGGTACCTTAGACTTTCCCACAATTGGCTTCATGGAATCATTCCTCCTGAAACTGGAGTCACAAACTTCCGAAATCTTTCCCTTGATGAACCACGTATGATTGAAAACCTAGATTGGTTGTCTAATCTTTCTCATTTGCAACACTTTGAAATGAATAAGATTTCCCTAGCCAAAGCAAATCACTGGGTAGATGTCATTCTAAGTCTTCGAAACCTAACATATTTAAGTTTACAGGAATGTGACCTCTCAGAGGTCATGCATCCACATTCTTCATTTGGCAATTCTTCTTTGTCTTCATCTATTCAGTTTTCTTTATCTCACTGGAAACAATCTCAACTCATCTATGTACCCTTGGTTACTACCATTAACAAGCAATAAACTTCTTTCTCTTGATCTCTCTTACAACATGTTAGATGAGATACCAAAAGATCTTGGTAACCTTTGTAGTTTGACATCTTTATCTCTCGGTAGCAATTCTGCAGTTGTCAATTTTCCAGATTCTTTAATCAATTTGTCTGGATGCACATCGGCCACATTGCGAGAGTTGCTTGCTTATGGTAGTCAATTTACAGGATCATTGTCTAACGAGATCAAAAAGTTTTCATCACTGGAATTGTTAATCTTATCTCATAATCACCTAAATGGGACAATGAGTGAAGAAGTGTGGGAACTACCCAATCTTCAAAGCCTTGATGTTTCTTCCAATTCTCTTGTTATCACTCCAAACATTGGAAAGTCAAAGCTTTCGTATTTAAATCTTTCAAACAACTCACTTGTAGTGATTCCTTCCAAAGCTCATATGTTAAACGAGTACTACATAGAGCATATTGAGTTGAGTGCATGCAAAATAGGGCCTCTCTTTCCCAAATGGATTCAAGCACATAAAAATCTTACCAATCTTGATATTTCCAACAACAAAATTTCAAACAGAATTCCTGTGGAGTTTTGGAACATATGGCCTTCACAATTGGTATATTTGAATCTTTCTTCCAACAACATTAGTGGAAAAGTACCAGATTTATCATCAAACTTTGGCCTCTATTCAAGAATAGATTTGAGTTCCAACAACTTCTATGGTCCAATACCGATTGTTGCTCCTACTTTGCTATTGTTAAATCTTTCCAAAAATAGATTCTACGGTGGGATCTCCTTCGTATGCCAAATTGTGTCCTTATCTTTTCTTGACCTCTCTCATAACTCTCTAACCGGACAACTTCCAGACTGTTTGTGGCATCTCAAGGAACTAAGAGTTCTTAATCTAGAACACAACAATTTTTTTGGAAGGCTTCCTACTTCTATAGGATATCTGGTTCGACTTCAGGTGTTGAATTTATACAACAATAACTTCACGGGAGAATTGCCTTTGGATTTGAAGAATTGCACGGAGCTAAATTTTTTGAATTTGGGGGTCAACAAGTTTTTTGGTAATGTACCTGTTTGGATTGGGGAAAACTTATCACGGTTGTATGGTCTTAGCCTAAGATCAAACAACTTCTTCGGACCTATTCCTTTACAACTATGTTACCTTGTGAACCTTCAAATCCTAGACTTGTCAATGAACAACATTATTGGAACCATCCCATCATGCTTGAATAATTTGACTGCCATTGTCCAGGGAAAATACCTATACTTGTGGAGACAAAACATACGTTATCCATTGGGGTACACACATGATAACGTTACTACGGTTTATGCGAGTTTTGAGTATGTTGATAACGCAATAATTGGGTGGCAAGGAAATGAACGTGAGTTCACCAACAATCTAGGTTTGTTAGTGAGCATTGATTTGTCGAGCAACAACTTAACGGGTCAAATCCCAAGTGAATTGGTCAATCTTCATGAATTGCTTGCATTAAACTTGTCAAAGAACGCTCTATTTGGAGAAATTCCACGAAAAATTGGTGAGATGAAAAAACTTTTAGTTTTGGATTTATCTAGAAACCATTTTTCAGGAGTGATACCATCAAGTATGTCTCAGATGACTTCCTTAAGTTACTTAGACGTGTCACACAATAACTTGTCGGGAAGAATTCCATCTAGCACCCAACTCCAGTCCTTTGAACCTTCAAGGTACATTGGAAATGCAGAACTATGTGGACTTCCCGTTATTGAAAGTTGTCCCAGAGATGAAGTACCATCTATTGTACGCGAAAGTGAAAGTGGTGAGGAAGACAAAGACGAACTTCGGAGATGGTTTTATTTTGGTGGAGGCACTGGTTTTGCTATTGGATTTTGTATAGCATGTAGCACTTCATTTATCAACCGTCATGGAAGACATGCTTCTTTTCCGTTTGTTGATATCGTGAAAGATTGGGTTTACGTAAAGGTGGTGGTGTTCATTCGAAAGCTGGAGAGGGTTGCACGTACGTAGTGGTCAATATTTCACTCTTCTTTTTGACTTCTTGTTTGTTGGTATATTTATGTTGCTTTCATCTACTTATAGTTACTTTTGTCGGTATTTCCTTCTTTGTTTTAATTTTGACTTCATCTACGTATTGTTGTTACTTGTATCTAGTATGGGTTTGGGTCCAAATTATGAATAAAATTGCTACCAACACCATGGGTGGCCATTTCTTTGTTGTGTGAGGTAGGAATATAAGTATATCATACATAGGGCATGTTCAAAGGTTGGTTTCTATTGCATACCCAAATAGCTCCTAGATTAGGTATGCAAATGGTACCTCGATTCGACGATTAGAAGTCCAAAAATTCGATCCCTTCGTTCTATTATTATAAACGCTGCTAATCGATTATATATATGGATGCATGGTTGATTCGATTGATTTGCTCAACTTTCAGAAATTAGGGCTTTTTTATCGTCCTGTTCTTGAGTTTTAGAAAATGGTGATAAAGGTCCTCCAACTATCTGTATTTTTCGGTTCACCCCCTTGTAAATTTCATTAATTGACTGAAAGAAGGAAAAACCCTTGTTATTTCGATAGCGGTCCAAGTCTTGTTCACCCTTTAATCTCGTTTTTTGTCTATATGTTTTAAAAAGTAGGATAATTTACATACTTGGTCCCTGTGGTTGTGGTTTACATTTTATTATATTATTAGTCTTTATTTTAAAATAGTTATATGAAAAAATCTATGTGATTTATATTATATTATACTATTAGTCTTTATCGTTTATACTATATTGCACTATTGGTCCATGTGGTTTACACTATATTGCACTGTTGATTCCTACTTTGTCAATAAAGTTAGGAACCAATAATGCAATATGGTGTACGATACCAACAAAAATAATTATGTATATATATATACATATTTTGTTTTCATCTACTTATTGTTGTTGGTATGGTGGTAGAGATATATAGTAGTTGTATTTGGTATGGTTTAACTCCCAATTACGAATAACATATAATAAATATAAATTTGCAAGACTTGGCGTCAGGGGATATTTAATTGTGGACCATTTATTCAATTCCTCAACTTTTGTCTTGTATTTTTTCATCCAAATTCCATGGGAACTAAGGGGGTGTTTGGTTAAAA
Source organism: Centaurea solstitialis (assembly GCA_030169165.1). Taxonomy (NCBI): domain Eukaryota; kingdom Viridiplantae; phylum Streptophyta; class Magnoliopsida; order Asterales; family Asteraceae; genus Centaurea; species Centaurea solstitialis. The sequence continues at coordinate 10,166,913 of CM058042.1, forward strand.
GTATTAAGCGGTAATCAATAAGAACGATAATAAAAGAAACTGTCTGGTTTTCTGTAATATAATGGGTTTATTCTATAGAAGCCCAAAATTTAATTCTTGATTAAACTTCATTCCCATTTTCATCTTTGACATTTTCATTTATGTCACTATATGTTGAATTTTATAAGAAAATGAATATGAGTTTTTAAGTTTGAACAAGGTGATATAAAGATGTTCAAGACACAATTTTAAATCAAAGCCAAGTATCTTGAAAATTCTGGAAACATAATTGTTTGTAATAACAAAAAATAATGATATGATTAATAAAGGAATTCTTGGTTGGGGTAGATATTTACTAAAAAAAGAAACTTGAGGGTTTATTTTGTCGACTGCTCAAAGTCAATAAGAGGGAAAATAAATAGGGCTTTGAAAACCCGTTTCTATGACGACGAATTCCCCAAATCGATCATCAATCACCGAAATCATAATGAAAACCTTGAGAAAAACTATAGAATTACCGTGTAGATTTCAAGCGTTGATTAAAAATGAAGATGAAAGATTGGTTTATTAAAGTTTGAAGTCGATTTGGGGGTAAAAAAACCCACAAATCGTGATGCAATTAAAAACTCATAAATATGTTTAGAAACAAGAACCAAAAAGAAGACCGATGATAAATGGAAGCTACATAAATATAATTCAACAGTTAATTAGTTGCATTGGTAAGAAAAAGGAGCCAAAACCTGTTTAATGGACCGTTCAGGAAGAAGAAGAATGAATGTTGGACATAATCTAGGTTAATCGGTAACCGGCCTGGTCGTTAATCGGTTATGACCAGTGTGTTTCCATAACTGGTTATAACCAGTGAGTTCACCAACAATCTAGATTTGTTAGTGAGCATTGATTTGTCGAGCAACAACTTAACGGGACAAATCCTAACTGAAATCGTCGATCTTCAAGAATTGCTTGCATTGAACTTGTCAAAGAACACTCTACTTGGAGAAATTCCACGAAAGTTTGGTCAGATGAAAAAACTTTTAATTTTGGATTTATCTAGAAATCATTTTTCAGGAGCGATACCATCAAGCATGTCTCAAATGGCTTTCTTAAATTACCTAGACGTGTCACACAATAACTTGTCGGGGAGAATTCCATCTAGCACCCAACTCCAGTCCTTTGAGCCTTCAAGGTACATTGGAAATGCAGAACTGTGTGGACTTCCCCTTATTCAAAGTTGTCCGAGAGATGAAGTACCATCTATTGTACGCGAAAGTGAAAGTGGTGTGAAAGACACAGACGAACTTCAGAGTTGGTTTTATATTGGCGGGGGCACAGGTTTTGCTATTGGATTTTGTATAGCATGTGGCACTTCATTTGTCAACCGTCATGGAAGACATGCTGCTTCTCCCTTTGTCGATTTCATGAAAGATTGGGTTTACGTAAAGGTGGTGGTGTTCATTCGAAAGCTGGAGAGGGATGCACGTACATAGTGGTCAATGTTTCGTTCTTCTTTTTGACTTCTTGTTTGTTGGTATATATACATTGCTTTCATCTACTTAGTTATTGTTGTTATTTGGGTGCTAGAGATATCGTACGTTGTATTAGGCATGGGAGTTATAAGTCCCAATTATGAATAAAATTGCTACCGGCAACATGGGTGGCCATTTGGTTATGATGTGTCAAATACGGCAAACCACAAATATTGTAAGTGTTTTAATTATTGTGTAATTATATTTTTTTTCTTCTTAATATCCAAGTTCATTAATCATTACTCAGTTGGTCAATATTGACCCTTTACAAGTAAATCTTGTGACTAGTGTTTTTATAGAGAACTTGTTATATGTAACATTTTCTAAAAGTGTGATATTAAAGATTTAAGCACCAACTTTCTGTTTATTTGAATTTGGGAAGGAATGAAGGTAATTGGGGTTTCCATATATAAAAGAGTGCCGAGCTGTACTTCACGATGAGATAGGGTCTTCCAACTTTCTGTATTTAGGGGGTGATAATTTCATACACGACCTGCTGTCAACCCGATACGACATTACACGAAATTAAACGGGTTTGGGTTGAGGTTTTTGACCCGTCAACCTGCCAATTTCACGGCTCGTGTACGGGTTGACTCGTCGGGTTGACCAGCGAACCCATTTATATTTAAATTAATTATTTTTTATATAATAAAAAAATTAAAAAAATCAAACTTTAACCTTAGACTTAAGCACCTAAAGCCAAAATGCCAAATAACCCTAGCCGCTTTCAGTTTCAATCGTCTGCTCCAGACTCCAAGTTCAATCGCCGTCGTCGATTTCAGCCAGCGTCGTGTATTTTGAACTTTAAACTTGTTTTATTTGAACTTGGAACTTGTTTGTATTTGGTTGCTTTTGAACATGGTTGTATTTGGTTGCTTTTGAAGTTAATTATATTTGGACTTTGTTTTTATTTGAATTGTACGTACTTTGAATGTTGACCCGTCAACCCGTTTATGACCTGCCAACGCGTTTATGACCCACCAACCCGTTTATGACTTGCCAACCCGCCACTGATCCGCCAACACGTAACACGACCCGCGACACGACCCGTCACATGTAAATGTTGAAGAATGCGACACGATTAGCTAAATGGTCGTGTCACGGGTGGAGCTTTCTGACCCGCCAACCCGTGACCTGCCAATCCGCCAATTACCACCCCTAACTTTCAATTAATTGAATCTCGTTGTAATTGATCTTCATGAACTTTTTGTACTAAAGTTGTCAAATAATGTTGTAGTTAATTGGATTGACTCCACAAAAAATTGGTAACATGACAAAGCTTTTAATTAGTTTGGATTATATAATTTGTTTGACTTATATATCTTGCCTATTCAGTAATTAAGCTAAACGTTTTTAAACTGTATTATCAAAGATTTATTATCTAGGAAAGAGAAAAAAAAATACATATATAATTTTAATAATTTTCTAATTTACAAAGATATGGTTAAATTTGTTAAATTTACTTTTTTGCAACTGAATATGTCGAATAATAAAAATAATAGTGAAAATGATAATGTAAAAAAATTAATATGATATATTTCATAACTAATATTAATGAACAATCTATACTTAATATTACAAAATAACTTATAATGAATATTTATTGATAATTAATAGCAGTAAAACACAATTAATATTAATACAAAATATAATTAGAAAGAAAAAAAATATTTTTAAAGCTTATTAAATTATTAAACCATTACTAGTTCAAAAAAAAAAAAACTATGTTAGCTATTTCGATTCATTCATCTCATTCCAGAAACTTGGTAGTGTACCCATCTATGCTCATCCCTAATTATCCATCAAGAATGGACTCTAACGGTAACCTTGATACCACCAAACCAATAAACATTTGGTAAAGTACTCATTTTGTTTCCTTGTTTATTCGTTTGTTTTGTTTATTAATCCTCCGAGGTTAGAAATTTCTTGGAACCAACACGATATTGTTTATGTTATTTCCTTTTGTCTCTTATGTATTATATTCAAAGCGTAACCTATAAAATATAATCATGGACAAAGTCGGATTTCTTTAGGTCAATTTGATGGAGTCAATTGCTGTAAAAGTTCTTTTATTTAATCAATTAACAAAATATCGAAACTCTATATTACGAAGCCATCCGAAGCCCATAAAGTTCATGTTAAAAACATATACATTCCGTTAGATTGCAAGTAAATATCTAATTTGATGGGTTTAATTGCCATGAAATTGTTTAACCAATTAATTAAAATAAAAAACAAATAAAAGACAGTAAAACGTATCAATGTGAACACCAATATTATAAAGTAGTGTCAATATCAAAGTATTAATTCTATGTAATGTGTCCACATAATGCATCAATTTTTAAAAAATGTATCAACATCATTCCTTAATTCTTTAAGGTTATCATAACATTTCATGACTTGTTTCTAACTTTCTATAATGTACAATTTTAAAACATTAAAGTTTAGAAAAACATCTAATAAATACAAATTGACCAAGACTTGCGAGTCTTCGTATGTCCAATCACTTTTCATCTTTTGTCTGTAAGACTGTAATATACTTTTTCCAAATTCCATGGAAATTAAGGTGCCATTTACTTGAAGTTTACCCGGAAAATTAGGGATGGCAATGGGGCGGGTTTGGGGCGGGGATTGGTTCCCCCGTCCCCGTCCCCGCTTAAAAACCCGCGGGATTTAAACGGGGATCCCCATCGGGTAATCGGGGAATTCCGTGGGGAAACGGGTATCCCCGTTTAGTATAAACGGTTAATTAAACGGGTTTCATCGCGGGGATCCCCATCATCGTTTAAACTTTACCATAAATCCACAAGTCTCGGAAAATGATATACTAAATTACATAACATTCTCGAATCCATACTCTAAACATATCCGAAAGAAATTTAAGTCCTAAAGTCGAAATGCATCCAAAATAGTAAAAAGTTTAGCTATATATATATATATAGTTTAAATGCATCTAAAGTATTAAAAGTTGAAAGGTTAAAGTATATATACGACCAAACATAAAATCATTTAGATATATATAATATATTGTCTACTAAACAATCATAAAATAAAAATAAATTTAGAGATATAGTCGTGGTGGGGGATACAATCGGGGATATATTCGGGGATATAATCGGGTCGGGGATTGGTCCCCCTGTCCCCGTCCCCATCCCCATTTAAAATAAGCGGGTTTTCCCCATCCCCGTCCCCGTCCCCATTTATCGTCCCCAAACCCGCCCCATTTATTTCGGGTTTCCCCATCGGGTTCGGGGTTTTTTGCCATCCCTACGGTAAATGCTTGTCGTGTCAATTTATCTTATAAGATGAGCAAGACAAGGACGAGAATCTAACCTGGTAAGAGCGATGACATGAACCAAAAGTCTTACTTGGTAAGTGAGATTTACAAATCTTAGATTGACTGTCGTTCAACCTCCTCATTACGATTCGAGTCGGGCAATGGAATGAAACCTTGGATGCTAATCCTAGGTTCACGAATCCGAACAAACCAAACCGACACTATCCTCGGAGACATTTCAGAGGTCTTTGGTATAGTAATCAGCCTTTTTTGATGAACCTACCTTCGCTTAGTAAGAAGTTGGTGAAGGCATCGGGATAGAACCGAAACTATTTCATTCAAGAACTATGCCATTCAAGAACCGACTGGTCGATGGAAAGCTTCAAAGAGCACAACTGGATATAAAAAAATATCCTATATCCATAGGGTCAAGGGCGTTAGCGAGATCGTCTTTGAAATTGTTATTGTAACACCCTAAAAATCAGGGCGAACAAAAGCTTTCATTTCAACGAAAGGTGGTATACAAAATGCAACGCCATGGCGTGAGCTCTTCCCAAAATGGGGTATAAGTAATGTATAATTACAATGTTTGTAATCAAATAAAGGAATACAGTAACCAATTAGTCTAATTCCTATTGGGAAAAGACTACAAAAGGGTTATCGGTCTATGGTCAATCTCACGGCCAAGAAGACCGGTCTCTCCACGTCCCCCGATGCTCACTCTACTCCCGAAGCCTACTTGGGAGCGGCGTCCCTAGTACCTGAGAGACACATCGACACCAAACAAGTGTTAGGCTAAAGGAGCCTAGTGAGTTGTGCAAATAATATCATGCGCGTAGAGTATATAAGGCATGCGAGATATACAAGATTACACTAGCAATACAATTAGCATGTTAAACCGGTTTATTATTATCTTCGGAAACAATGGGAGCGACCCATTTCCCCCAACCAATACCCCGACATTCGTTACTTCCAAACACCTCGATGTCCCGAATTTAGCATGGCAACATCATCCGAGGCCCGCGCCCAAGGAGCAACCCGAGGGCCGGCGACATAGGTACAAACCCCAAGACTGTTTGGTGTGGAAATATTGCGTTGGTTCATCCATGTTATTATCATATAGGATCGTGATACGGACTTTAGCATCGTGCCACGTCCATGTTGTTTCATACAAGACTTCGACACTGAATTTAGCATAGTATCTCGTCCGCATCATTTACATATAAGACTTAGATACTGAATTTAGCATAGCATCTTGTCCATGTCATTTACATACAAAACCTCGACACTGAATTTAGCATAGCATCATTAACAGAGGTATGTATTGAGGGTCTCAAGCCCTTCACTTCGTTTAGTGTATGCCACATTGCGGATATCAATCCTCTTTTACAAAATTCCATAGCATATATCATTTCATGTATTTCACATAGATATATTTATCTTACACCCGTGGGTCTAACACATACGAAGTAGCATACGATGATCCATCTCATATAAGGAAATAATATCATACGAGTCATTTATACGAGCAAAACACATCATACATATCATGAATACTCTTAACTTGGAAACTTGAGGATTTCACCTTAATATCGCATTCATTCACGACCCCAAGTAAAACATGTAAAATCACGAGATGACGTGCTCTCAGTTTTAACAAAATAGTTTATAACAACTCACCTTAGGGTTTACACCCAAAACCCCCAAATCTTCCGATTTAGGTCAAATACGAGAGCAACCTAAAATCAAGTAAATCGAACCTTAGGTTAGTTTCATAACTCTTATCGCATAGATTATCCAACCTCAAATGGTTTAGATGAAGCTTACCTAGCCAAATCTTGAACAAACCCTAGATGAAGAACACTTCGCAACAATGGTGGTTTGAGGTTGTGAGAGGGGGAGAAGATGAAGCCATGGAAGCCTCCACCCTTCAAACTAGTAGATCTAGCCTCCAACACTTATCAAAACATGAATTCCACCTAAAACAATACTAGATCTAAGCCAAATATGGTAGAAAAGGTTTGGAGATGAAAAACCCCCAAATCGAAGCTTAAACTCGAAGGAGATGAAGAGATTACTTACACCAACGTTTTATAACTCCCAAATGCTTGAAATCCATTTATGTAGTCTTGAAGAGCTCGAAAAACCGAGAAGATAGCAAAAAGAATCGGGAGAAACGGAGTCCGGATGAGAAAGATATGCCCAAATGAAGAAGGAGGGGTTTTTAACCCGATTCGGACTGACAGACACCTAGCGGTCGCTAGGTGTCTTAGCTAGCGATCGCTAGCCTTAGAAAGACAAACAGAAAGTTGATTTTGATCGCTAGCGATCGCTAGGGTGAGGCCTAGCGGTCGCTAGCACCTGTGCACCCTTATTTCGGCCATAACTTCTTCGTTATAGCTCCGATTTCGATTCCGGAAGAACCGTTGGATTCGTATTTCAATTTCCCATCCAACAAGACTATAAAATATAAGTTTTGATCAAAAGTCCTATTTTTCATATTTTCTTAAAAGTTCTAAAGCCCGAAAATTACGGGTGTTACAATCCTCCCCACCTAAATAAAATTTCGTCCCCGAAATTGCTAATCTCTTCCGAACCACAAAGGACCACTTTGCTCAGGCGCTTTGCAAAGATAAGACATTATGCTCTCTCTATACCAGTCAGTTAAATCACCATTGGACTTGGTTACGTTCACAACACGATCACTGATATGGTGGTCTCGTTTAAAAGTGGTTCATCAAAACACCACAAGCTACTACTTTACGTCTATCCTTCGAAACATAACGCGTTTATAAGGATAATATCACTAGAATACGCAACCTTAGCTCTTTGTATAGTTTAACCAATTCAAATCGACTAAATTCTATGGTTCAAGGTACCATACATCATTTGCCTCCTATTAAAGTCGATCACTCGACTAATAGTTACTTTACTACCAAGGAATGTCTCTACACACTCACTAACGGTGTCTAGCCGTCGTCATTAATTCTCAAAGAAACTCGAAAATTCCGTCTACTCGCCTATGAATACCATAAAGAAGATAAGTTTCTTCACTTAGAAAATCGCTAATTTCCAATAATTCCATAAACTTCCACATTCGCACTATCATAGTCCTTCTAATTATCCAATCACCTACGCAATTCTAACCTTGACTTAGGTGACTAAAGCTTGAATTTCTAAGTACGAATTCTCCCTGGAATCCATCTTGATTCAATAATATAAGTCCACTACTTGTCCCCATCAATACTTGTCATCATATCCTAAGTTTCATGCTTAGTCTGGCGTATCACGCCATTATGTCCACTACAAATTCTACTTCGCATAACTCAATTATACGTCACATCTTCAAAATCACCTGTATATTCACAAAAGGTTCCTCTTACAAGGCAATATTAATACACTGACAACATACACCACTCGGTCTACGTATAAGGTCATTAGTATACATCACACGATCACCAAATGTGGTACCACTGATAATTATTTTCTCGATCTCTAGACACGCATGGAGAATATTTCCTCATCTATACCCCCAGTGTACTACTAAATTCTTTATTGAACCTTAGAGTCACGATATATAAATATACACACACTTAATTATGTCTTTCCTAGTTAACAACATTTTTCCTTCTACATGAGGGTCTCCTATCGGACCACCCTTCTTCTCGTGATCATTGGCAATACGGTGCTCCCCAACAACACTCTCGTAAGCGAGAGGGACACGAAACTAAATCCCTATGTAATCTAGTTCTGAACCACAACGAGCACAACACTACTCCGTCCAATTTTCCAAGTGTTACTCCACTATATAATAGCATGCTCATAAAAGGTAGAACCAAATTAATTCATGTAACACATCGAAGGATAACATGCAATCAGTCCGCACCTGGGCATCGATCTTCAACCAAAATTTTAGTACATCAAGGAATTCGATAACTCCAAAATTATGCATGGTAAACATTTATCTCAAGCACACAATCGGATACAAGCACACATGTATTTTACACAAAGACTTGACAACAACGGCATGAAGCATATTCTCGGAGAGTGTGAAGGCACATAGAATACATAACTTATACCATATTAATCATACAACACTTCAACCCCAAAGCTCTAAGTGGTTGCTATGACCCCCAACTAGTCTTACCAAAAGACAACTGGTTTCGTGCCAAACAACCATGAGTCGCACTCCTAGAGCTAAAAATATTCGGAGCTACTTAAAGAAAATCCAATTCGAATTTGCACACTTAAGGCTACTCATCGAAAATCAATCCTCATAATAAGAGGTCCATAACATGACTGTCAACCATAGTGGACCTCTCAGGTTTTGCCCTCTTGGTGACCACTAACCAGCTAACCGTCGTGAGACACGGGTTCCCAACAAAACCTTGCGACACCTAGTAGTCCCAACAACCACGATTGACTTAAGCGTAAAAGCATCAAACGCAACAAAGTCCTAAAGTTCATCGCCGTGCAAATACTAATCCAAGCTTACTACTTCGTTATTTTAGAATCCAAAGCTCATAACTGAGCTATTTAAAATCGAAGCTTATAGCCAAACTATTAAAATCAAAGCTCGTAACTGAGCTGTTTAGAAATCCAAGCTCACAACCGAGTTATTCTAGAAACCAAGTTCATAACCGAGTCCTTTAAAATCAAAGCTCATAATCGAGCTATTTTTAGAAATCAAATTCAAAACCGAACCCTTTAAAAATCAAGGCTCATAATCGAGCTATTTTAGAATTCGAGACTCGTTCCCCGAGTTCTTATAATCAAAACCGAGCACTAGCTCTAAACTCAATAGACCCAAAATTGACGGTCTTAAAATAATTTTATATTGTTCACTCCATTAATGTGGATGTAACCCACGAGGTCATTTGACCCAAAAAATCCCAACACAGTTTAGCAAAACAGTTACCCAAATGGGTCCACACTTTTATAAATCTCGTTTAAGCTATAACTCATGTGAAAACGTATTTATAATTCTTGTAAATCAAGTCATCTCGAAAATCTCATATTTGATTATTATATCAAAATCCATTCAACATACGCACCCGGTAACACTCGACTATCGTTTGTTTAGAAAATAACTTTACGGAACACACAACATTTTGGAAGAACATTGTTTTGGCACATACGCCATTTTGCAAATCAATTTGGAAATATTCACGTGATAAAACGACAACTTTGTATAAAAACACTGCAAAATTTGTAGGCTACCTATTCCGCCAAAGTCATCCACCTACATTCCTCATACATTACCATCAGTGTTTCACAATCATCTAAGCGATCTCATCTAAAGGGCGAGTCCTTTATGTCGTGCTAGATAACACATTCCAAGTCTTACATTGATAGATTCATCTCTTAGACTGGATCTTATACTTCTACCCTCGATATTGCCTAGGGTGTCTCCACATGTTCTTACCTCATACTATTTCAAGGTATGGGCCTTTCTCAACTAACCGCTCGACCTCCGGTCGATTACAAGTCAACCTATTTTATCTCGACATTCGATCTTAGGTTAAAGATATTCAATTCCTCTTACGATCCTCCTCTTTTAAATCTAGATGCTTAATACGACAACCCTAAGAGCGAGGGATTTCTAGAAGTAGGGCTCATGTATAAATCGACTATTTGCCTCAACAAACCAAACACATCCTATAACATGAAGGAATATTCCTATTCCTAATAATAACCTTCTTCATATTCGAGTCGGTCTTAGGTCTTGATCTTCATAACCTTCTAGCATGACATACTACATAATTTCTCATTATCGCTTTGACAAGTAAGCTATATCTATTTTTCTTTTCCACACTTCCAATATCCACACGATATTCCGAGGTATACACTTCCCGAAACATGCCTTCCAAGCCCAATTGTAACACCGTTAGTTTGAAACTTTAAAATCTCAATAAAAAAAAACGAAACCAGCCTTTATTACGTGAAAACGGGAGTTAATATCAAAAAGCACATTTTAACCAAAAATAATGTCATCCAACTCCATTTCAAATAAATAAAAATGATCAAGTTTAATAAAATTATCCCAAAACTGAGTTTGCTGGAACCGTCCGCACAACTAGAGTCAAGCGGGGCCTTGCCCTTATCCACGCCTAATCCAGAACCTGGAAAAAGGGAAACAACGAAAGGGTAAGCATAAAGCTTAGTGAGCTAGCACTATGCATACGTTACCACATAACCTGGTCATATACCATAACAAGCACCAATCACATACAACAAACATATCAGCATATCAATAATCAACTATCACAACAGATATCCGACTCTCATGAGGTCATAAACTCCCGTCAGTTTGGACACGGGTCGGCCCCCACAACTCACCAAGGGCATGTGGATTCCCTTTCTCCCGTCAGTTAGGACACGGGTCGGCCCCCACAACTCATCAAGGGCATGTGGATCCCCTTTCTCCCGTCAGTTTGGACACGGGTCGGCCCCCACAACTCATCAAGGGCATGTGGTTCCCTCACGTACTCTATCATGCATATATAACCACATCACGTAATAAGATACACATAGAGTAACTCACCTGATATTTGAAGACTAACCGGACAACTGAAAACTTGATCTGATAACTGAACGGTTTATAGGTTAACCTACAAAAGATTAAGACTGGTTACATACTTATTCGATAATTAGATTATGTGCCGACTAGACTCCCGCGTGAACCGCATGTGCCACTATCGTCTACGCCCGCTCATCTACTTGCGACGACAAAACAATGCCTACAAATTACAAGCTATCGCTTATACCATCCACTTTAATGCTTTGTCACTAAAAACTCCATGCACTCATATACGACTTTTAATGACAACCATACTCTAGCCGTCACTTTAATGACTTTGATGACAACCTACGAATTACTTACTATTTTCTTTATTTCTTTCTCTAGAGACACACACAACATGAAGATTTACTTAGACCTATATAATATATATATTAGTTCACACCATCTTTTTAACAAAAGAGCATGTAACTTAAATAACTAAACAACTGTGCTTGCACGCCTACGACGGGAAATTAGCGGACTTTAAAAAAACGAAGGTGATCTTAAAGGAATTAAATTCTATCGATTCTGAAATACTTACACAACTTACTCGCCTACGAAGAAGATGATTGATGTACGATCGGTCGATGTCGTCGCCTAGAAACGAAAACAAAAGCAGCCGCCTTCGGCTTACCGGCGTCCGATCACAGCGGCCGTGGGGAGATTGTCTACGTTCAAACACGTTGTCGAATGGCGTCAATGATTGATTACGACACTGAACGAACATCCACCGATAACAACTCTCGCCGGCATCATAACTCACAACAGAATACGGCGGTCGCCGACGTTGTAACTCGGAAAGGAAAACAGTGGTCGTCGGCGTCGAAACTGGGGTGGCGTAGATGGTGGCTGACGGTTAATAGGCTCTTTGTTTGTGGGTAGTCGGCGGTAGGGTTAGGGTTTGCCTCTCCAGCTTTTTAATTCAATACTGATATTATATATATATATATATAATCTAAAAAAAATCGCAGCATGGTTCCTTAAAAGGCTGGACATTCATGACATATTTTCACTAATGGTCCTTCTAATTCATAAAAAAACATAATACCCCACAACTTCCATATAATACCAAAACAAAATTAAACTACTAAAATCCCTTATATAACTCTACATAAAATTGGGGTGTTACACCAATTAATAAATCTTACCACTAAATCACACTCGAGTCAAGGTACTCAAATCACCTCCAAGCCAATCATCAACACATGACCTTTAGATAAAGACTTATCATAAATAGGGTCCTTTATGACCGAGCAATTATCCTATCACAGGGAAATCAAGAAAAATAAGATTAAGCTACCATACGTACCAACATTTATCAATCATTACATCGATAGTAACCAAGAATACCCAAATGACGATACATTCATAACTCAGTAGCTAAGTGATTTATGAATGGACCGTACACGGGATTCCCTGCCTCTATTGACGCAAATTCTCGATCCATGTATTCCGTATCCCTAGCGCTCTCCCCACCTAAGACTTTACCCATCGTAGGTGACATGCCTATTAGTGCACTAAGTTTAAGTCTAGGTACACTACGGTCAATACCTAGTTCGCTTAAACTAAAGCTCTGATACCAACTTGTAACACCCTAAAAATCAGGGCGAACAAAAGCTTTCATTTCAACGAAAGGTGGTATACAAAATGCAACGCCATGGCGTGAGCTCTTCCCAAAATGGGGTATAAGTAATGTATAATTACAATGTTTGTAATCAAATAAAGGAATACAGTAACCAATTAGTCTAATTCCTATTGGGAAAAGACTACAAAAGGGTTATCGGTCTATGGTCAATCTCACGGCCAAGAAGACCGGTCTCTCCACGTCCCCCGATGCTCACTCTACTCCCGAAGCCTACTTGGGAGCGGCGTCCCTAGTACCTGAGAGACACATCGACACCAAACAAGTGTTAGGCTAAAGGAGCCTAGTGAGTTGTGCAAATAATATCATGCGCGTAGAGTATATAAGGCATGCGAGATATACAAGATTACACTAGCAATACAATTAGCATGTTAAACCGGTTTATTATTATCTTCGGAAACAATGGGAGCGACCCATTTCCCCCAACCAATACCCCGACATTCGTTACTTCCAAACACCTCGATGTCCCGAATTTAGCATGGCAACATCATCCGAGGCCCGCGCCCAAGGAGCAACCCGAGGGCCGGCGACATAGGTACAAACCCCAAGACTGTTTGGTGTGGAAATATTGCGTTGGTTCGTCCATGTTATTATCATATAGGATCGTGATACGGAATTTAGCATCGTGCCACGTCCATGTTGTTTCATACAAGACTTCGACACTGAATTTAGCATAGTATCTCGTCCGCATCATTTACATATAAGACTTAGATACTGAATTTAGCATAGCATCTTGTCCATGTCATTTACATACAAAACCTCGACACTGAATTTAGCATAGCATCATTAACAGAGGTATGTATTGAGGGTCTCAAGCCCTTCACTTCGTTTAGTGTATGCCACATTGCGGATATCAATCCTCTTTTACAAAATTCCATAGCATATATCATTTCATGTATTTCACATAGATATATTTATCTTACACCCGTGGGTCTAACACATACGAAGTAGCATACGATGATCCATCTCATATAAGGAAATAATATCATATGAGTCATTTATACGAGCAAAACACACCATACATATCATGAATACTCTTAACTTGGAAACTTGAGGATTTCACTTTAATATCGCATTCATTCACGACCCCAAGTAAAACATGTAAAATCACGAGATGACGTGCTCTCAGTTTTAACAAAATAGTTTATAACAACTCACTTTAGGGTTTACACCCAAAACCCCCAAATCTTCCGATTTAGGTCAAATACGAGAGCAACCTAAAATCAAGTAAATCGAACCTTAGGTTAGTTTCATAACTCTTATCGCATAGATTATCCAACCTCAAATGGTTTAGATGAAGCTTACCTAGCCAAATCTTGAACAAACCCTAGATGAAGAACACTTCGCAACAATGGTGGTTTGAGGTTGTGAGAGGGGGAGAAGATGAAGCCATGGAAGCCTCCACCCTTCAAACTAGTAGATCTAGCCTCCAACACTTCTCAAAACATGAATTCCACCTAAAACAATACTAGATCTAAGCCAAATATGGTAGAAAAGGTTTGGAGATGAAAAACCCCCAAATCGAAGCTTAAACTCGAAGGAGATGAAGAGATTACTTACACCAACGTTTTATAACTCCCAAATGCTTGAAATCCATTTATGTAGTCTTGAAGATCTCGAAAAACCGAGAAGATAGCAAAAAGAATCGGGAGAAACGGAGTCCGGATGAGAAAGATATGCCCAAATGAAGAAGGAAGGGTTTTTAACCCGATTCGGACTGACAGACACCTAGCGGTCGCTAGGTGTCTTAGCTAGCGATCGCTAGCCTTAGAAAGACAAACAGAAAGTTGATTTTGATCGCTAGCGATCGCTAGGGTGAGGCCTAGCGGTCGCTAGCACCTGTGCACCCTTATTTCGGCCATAACTTCTTCGTTATAGCTCCGATTTCGATTCCGGAAGAACCGTTGGATTCGTATTTCAATTTCCCATCCAACAAGACTATAAAATATAAGTTTTGATCAAAAGTCCTATTTTTCATATTTTCTTAAAAGTTCTAAAGCCCGAAAATTACGGGTGTTACAGTTATCCTCTTTTTCCTGTACTTTCTCTTTCCATGAGAGTAAGGCACCAGGTTTAGTTAGTAAGCCAAATGCAAGTGTCAAGCAAGCTCTATTGCAAGCAAGGTTTGTAAGCCGTCATCGCGTAAATTGTTACAACGTTGTTTTAAAAGACTAAAATATTGTTCGATGCGGTAGGTGATAGTGTTCAATTTTACCGGTAACCATTTATCGTCTAAGTATTTATTTGAATCAATGCATTTCTTACTGAGTAATTATTTGTTGTATGCATTTGGTTGGTAAAGGCTTATTTTTTATATATAATAATTTAGTATGAAAAATTGAGACGACATATCAAGTGAAATTTCGTGGCAACTTTGGTGGGTTTTCTTAAATCAACGTCATCAATACCATTTTTCGAAATTAAGTTTTCAAGTGATTTTATAACTTACACATATATTTTTTAATATTTCTTCGTTTTGAAAATTAACCCATTAAAATTAGTGATAAGCTAGTGCGATGCGAGTCGTGGGTAAAGTCACATGTGTGGCTTTTTCGTTGTTAATGCAAAATTATGTATATAATTTTATTAGTTTTTGTATTATTTTAAATAGATATTGTTCTCATTTAATCCTCTCTCTTGGTATATATTAAATTAATATGTGATTCGTCAATATTTAAATTCTTTATCTAAACACTTATCAAGCACTATATATAAATCTTCATGGGTTCATGTTGATTCATATCATCAATACAAATTAAAAGATTCTGATCAACCATGAAGACATCCATTCATACCATCAACCTTGTTTTTGCAATTTTCTCACTTCTCTTGCACAACAAAAGTGTCATTTCTTTTAGCCACCAATTAAATAATGCTAATGGTATCAGCAAGTGCTTCCACAAGGAGAGGCATGCTCTCCTTCATTTCAAAGATGGCCTTGAAGACATTGATGACCAACTCTTTTCATGGAGACTTGAAGATGACGATTGTTGTAAATGGAGTGGGGTCACCTGCAACAACCAAACACATCATGTCACAAAGCTCGACCTCTTCGATTTGTTCTTAGGAGGTGAGCTTAGATCTTCATTGGTTAACTTAACCTACTTGAATCATCTTGATCTTTCCTCTAATTTTTTCAAAGGAACCATTCCCAGCTTCATTGGTTCCATGAGTTGCTTAATGTACCTTGACCTTCATGACAATTATTTTGATGGAACCATTCCCAAGTCCATTGGTTCGTTGACCCGGTTAAGGTACCTCGATCTCTCTGACAACTTCCTTCATGGGTCCATTCCTTCGGAATTTGGAAACCTCACGAACTTGCAAAATCTTTTACTTGGAACCTCTGAAGGAAGTATGGTTGAAAATCTAGATTGGTTGTCTAATCTTTCTCATTTGCAACACCTTCAAATGGATATGATTTCCCTAGCCAAAGCAAATCACTGGGTAGATGTTATTCTGAGTCTCAAAACGCTATCATACCTAAGTTTATGGGGATGTGACCTCTCAGAGGTCACGCATCCATATTCTTCATTGGTAAACTCGTCTTCTTCATCTATTGTATTTCTTAGTCTTGGAAATAACAATCTCAACTCATCCATGTATCGTTGGTTGTTCCCATTATCAGGCAAAAAGCTTCTCAATCTTGATCTCTCTAACAACAAGTTAGATGGGATACCCGTATATCTTGGAAATCTCTGTAGCTTGACATCTTTGTCTCTCTATGGGAACTCTATAGTTGTCAACTTTTCTAACGTTCTAAAGAATTTGTCTGGATGCACAATGGTTACATTGCAAGAGTTGGATGTTTCAGATAACCAACTTACAGGGTCATTATCCGATGGGATCATAAAGTTTTCGTCCCTAGAAAGCTTGACCCTCTCTAACAATCACTTAAATGGGACTTTGAGTGAAAAAGTGTGGGAACTGCCTAATCTTGAAACTCTAGATGTTTCTACCAATTCTCTTGTTGGAGGTGTTATATCTGAAAACATTGGAAGGTCAAAACTTAGAAAGGTAGATCTTTCAAACAACTTACTTGAAGTGATCCTTCCAAAGCTCATAACCTTTCCTATGTTGAGTATCTTGATTTGAGTGGTTGCAAAGTCGGGCCTCTCTTCCCCAAATGGATTCAAACACACAAGAATCTTATCCATCTTAGTATTGCCAATACTAGAATTTTAGGCACAATTCCTGTTGAGTTCTGGAAGACATGGCCTTCACAATTGACATATTTGAATCTTTCTTCTAACAACATCAGTGGGGAAGTACCGGATTTATCATCAAATTTTGATAGCTATTCAACAATAGATATAAGTTCCAATAGCTTCTATGGGACAATATCGAATGTTCCTCCCACTTTGCTATCGTTGAATCTTTCTAAAAACAAATTCCATGGTGGAATCTCTTTCTTATGCCAAATTGTTGGCGGGTCCTTATCATTCCTTAACCTCTCCCATAACTCTTTAACCGGGAAACTTCCTGACTGTTTGTGGCATTTCAATCAACTAAAAGTTCTCAATCTAGGACACAATAGGCTTTCTGGAAGGATTCCTGCTTCTATAGGGTATTTGGTTCAACTTGAGATGTTGCATTTATACAACAATGACTTTTCAGGAGAATTGCCTTTCGCTTTAAAAAATTGCACAAACTTAAACTTTTTGAATCTGGGGGCCAACAAGTTTTTTGGTAATGTGCCTGTTTGGGTTGGGGAAAAGTTGACCTTGTTGTATGGTTTTAGCCTAAGATCAAACAACTTCTTTGGGCCTATTCCTTTACAACTATGTCATCTCATGAACCTTCAAATCCTAGACTTGTCAACCAACAACCTAGATGGATCCATCCCATCATGTGTGAACAATTTGACTTCAATGGTTCACAGAAGGTCCTTGCCAAAAAATAACATGCATGGTTATGGGAAGCTTCACAATGAAGAAGGCGATATTACTATGGTTGGTACTTATATCGACTATGCGACAATCAAATGGCAAGGAAATAAACATGAAATCACAAGTACTCTGAGATTTTTAATGAGCATTGATTTGTCAAGCAACAATTTAACGGGACAAATCCCAGATGAATTGATGGATCTTCATGAATTGGTTGCATTGGACTTGTCAAAGAATGATTTAGTTGGGAGATTCCACGAAAAATTGGCGAGCTGAAAAAACTTTTAACTCTGGATTTATCTAGAAACAAATTTTCAGGAGTGATGCCAACGAGCATGAGTGGGATGTCCTTATTGAATTACCTAGACGTGTCATATAATAACTTGTCAGGGAGAATTCCATCCAGCACTCAACTCCAGTCATTTCCCCCTTCAAGATACAGCGGCAATCCAGAACTATGTGGACCTCCCATTACCAAAAACTGTTCGAGAGATGGAGAATCAAAAGCACCATCAGTTGGCAAAAGTGATGGTGGTGCAGAAGGCATAGACGAGCTATGGAGATGGTTTCTTATTGGTGGGGGAACCGGTTTTGTTACTGGATTTTGGATAACATGTGGCGCTTTACTTCTCAACCGTCATGGGAGACATGCTTTCTTTCACTTTGTTGATTTTCTGAATGATTTGGTTTACGTAAAGGTGGCCATCTTCATTCGAAAATTGCAAAGGAGTGCATATACATAGTGGTCTATATTTCGTTCTTATTTCTGTTATTTGTATCATGCATTAGCATTGTTTTTATCTGGTAAGCGTTGTTCTTGTTATGGTGATAAAGATATAGTACTTGTATGGGAAAGGGATTTCATGTCCCAATTATGAATAAAATGCCACCAACACCATGGGTGGCCATTTCTTTGTTGTGTGTGAAATAATAGGGCATCATGAAAGATTCATATTTTGATGCTTAACATAATGCAACAACATAAGGATTAATCTTGTAAGAATGCATGATAATAAAGAAGTAAAGAAATTCAAGAAATAATTGGTGATTTAATTGGTTAGGGGAATAAGAAGCAATCGATGCTGCTGGACCCATTTGCATAATTGTATGTAGTATTTGGGCTTGGGAGTTGCCTAAAAATGGGCTATAATTGTGGGCTTAGCAAGCGTTTGTATTTTAATGGCAAAATTTACTTGAGGGCCATGAATCATAATATAAAACTTGTTATTTTTTAAGGGTGTCTGGGTCAAAGCCTAACCAATCCTCGACAATTTTGGGGGCTAAACGTGGCCCCACTTAAATGTCCTCGGGCATGCGCATGGGAAGGTTCGAACTCGGTTAGAGCACTACGAACCCCCCAAGCGATAACCAATCCGCCACAATACTGGAAGACAATATAAAACTTGTTGTAAGACGTTTGATATGAAATTATATTCAAACAAGACATTGATTAGGCACAGAAAAATAACGAGTTGGATGTTGGATGTTATCATCGATCTGATCCAATTAATATTGGACAATCTATTTCCTACAAATAGATGATTGGGTCAAATTAATTTTCACATATTGATATTACTATTGAATATTGATTATTCACTTGATTAGATTAAGATCAATCAATATATTGATTAAATTTTAACCAATCAATCTACTGTTTCAATCGGATTGCAAAATCTATACCAAACCCTACATATTTATTTTTAAGATCTTGTATTGGTAGAAAAGTAATAAAATATTGTTTTTCTCTCTTCTATAAAGTTGTAGAGGTTTCTCTAAGTTTAGAAAACTTTACAGTTTTTTTTAGCATAAAAAATAGCATAGTTGTTTGAGCACAAAAATGCTAAAAATTCATTTTTTTTATCTATTTTAGCATAGTTGTTGGAGATGTTCTCATATGATATGTAGGAAGTAGCTACATGTACGAGAAGCTTGTCAGGAATGTTGAGAATCCCAGGTGAGTTTTACGCTTTATACTGATATTATAAAATGATTATATTATGTTAAATGATATATTATAAGAGAATGAAGCATGGAAATAATGTGATCTAATCAACCAAATAATAATTAACAAATTTAAGTGGAGTCTTTAAACTCATGATTACACGTTTAACCTTTTTCAAAATTTCCATGGAAATTGAGCTTTATTTTAATTAAAGTATTCTTTGAACATTGGAAATTTGTATAGCTTTTGCCTAATTTTTTCATTTTGTTCTATGATGCTCTGAAAAACATATTTTTTTTATTTACTTATTGGTATTTATGTAGTTGATTAATCTTTTTTTTAACATAGGGTGACCGAGTTGGTATGCACACCTCGACTAATTTCAGAGTTTTAAAGAACAACAGGAAAACCATCGGCAATCTTTTCAAAGACTCAAATCTTATTACCAGTTAAGCTAATTAACAACATAAAATTTGATAAATGCATTTTTCTTATATGTTGGTTTTTGTGGAATTTGCTTTTACGAAACAAATTTAATAATACAAAAAAATAAACCAACATAAAAAGAACAAAAAGGTGACGAGTGGAATTTCTAAGCACTTTTGATGGGTTTGAAGACCATAAATTACGGCAAATCAACTTTAATAGTAAAAAATAATTAATGTAATACGAAAAAATAAATAATATTAAAAAAACTACCCACCCAGACCACTCAAATAAATGTCTAAATTAAAAAAAAAAAAAAAAAAAAAAAAACATATAACTAAATTCTCGAATCAAAGGCACAATTTATTACCTAGTCAAAGACTGTGGTTGGGTGCTAGGTCCAGCATAAGTTGGACCGGGACAGCGACGGATTAGTGGGCTGCCTGTGGATGTTTGATATCGCTGGGGAGGCAGAGGTGTGTGTTCGTTGTAGTCATTCAATTCGTTGGTTTGATGCCTCTATGTCTTCCAAAAAAATGTTTAATACCTTTAACTGAACACATCTTAAACATACCAACCAATCCAAATATCATATATTTTTGAAAAGAAACTAAATATCAATTTGAAAAGATCCTTAAAAATAACTAAATATAGAATTCAATTGTACAACATGTGAAAAATACAACCACTATGGCTGGTGTGTTCTCACCAACTTATATTACAAACTTTAATAAATAAATCATGGAAACCTTCAAACTTTAAACTATATATAAACCTTCATTGGTACATGTATGCAAACAACCATTTTATTGAAGAAATCAAATAAACACAAATTTATATCTATATTGATAAATTACGCTATGACTTGGCTTTACTTTATTATTATTCTTTTGTTATTCTCAAGTGCTACAATTGTTGCCACTTCTATAATTGGCAACCAATTAGCAATAGCAACGGATGGTAATATTGGTGCGATTAGCAAGAAGTCATGCTTCCTCAAGGAGAAACAAGCTCTCCTTCATTTCAAAGCTTCCATTTATGGAGACCCCGATGGCCAACTCTCAACATGGAAACATGAAGATGATGATTGCTGTAACTGGAGTGGAATCACCTGCAACAACCAAACACATCATGTCACAGAGCTCCACCTACGAGTGTGTCTTCTTGAAGGTGAGATTAGCCCTTCATTGTTTAACTTAAGCTTCTTGAATCATCTTGACCTTTCCATCAATTATTTCAATGGAACCATTCCCAACTTCATTGGTTCCATGACTCAATTAAGGTATCTTGACCTTTCCTTCAACAAATTCTATGGAACCATTCCCAAGTCCATCGGTTCCTTGACCCAATTAAGGTACCTCGACCTTTCCTATAACTCCCTTGTAGGAAACATTCCTCCAGAATTTGGAAACCTCACAAACTTGCGAAATCTTTCACTTGGATCGTTCAGTGTAAGTGTAAGACCAAATACGATTGAAAACCTAGATTGGTTGTCTAGTCTTTCTCATTTACAACACCTTAATATGGATAGTGTTTCCCTAGCTAAAGCAAATCGTTGGGTGGACGTCATTGTAAGTCTCCACAAACTATCATATTTAAGTTTATCGGGATGTGACCTCTCAGACATCATGGATCCATATTCTTCATTTGTGAACTACTCTTCTTCATCTATTGAATATTTGGATCTTAGCATTAACAATCTCAACTCATCCATGTATCTTTGGTTGTTCCCATTAACAAGCAACAGACTTATCAAACTTGATCTCTCTGGGAACATGTTAGATGGGATACCAAAATACCTTGGTAACTTCTGTAGTTTGACATCTTTATCTTTCAATTATAACTCTCTAGTTGTCAATCTTACAGAATTTCTTAAAAATTTGACTGGGTGCACATCTATAAAGTTGCAAAGGTTGGAGGCTATGAGTAGCCAATTTACGGGATCATTGTCCGATGAAATCCAACAGTTGTCATCCTTGGAATTCTTACATCTAAATGATAATCACTTAAATGGGATCATGAGTGAAAAAGTATGGGAACTACCCAATCTTCAATCTCTTCTTGTTTCTTCCAATTCTCTTATTATCTCTCTAAACATTACAAAGTCAAAGCTTCGGTACATATCTCTTTCAAACAACTCACTTGTAGTGATTCCTTCCAAAGATCATATGTTAAACCTTTACAACACAGTAGAGAGTTTTTATTTGAGTGCTTGCAATCTAGGGCATCTCTTCCCCAAATGGGTTCAAAAACACAAAAATCTTACCGTTCTTGATATCTCCAATAACGGAATATCAGACACAATTCTTGTCGAGTTTTGGAAGACATGGCCTTCACAATTGACACATTTGGATCTCTCTTCCAACAACATCGGTGGGGAAGTACCAGATTTAACATCAAACTTTGGCCTTTTTTCACAAATAGATTTGAGTTCCAACAACTTTTATGGTCCAATACCGATTGTTCCTGCCACTTTGGTGTCATTAAATCTTTCCAAGAACAAATTTGACGGTGGAATCACCTTCTTATGCCAAATTGCTGACAAGTTCTTATCATTTCTTGACCTCTCTCATAACTCTTTATCCGGACAACTTCCAGACTGCTTGTGGCATTTCAAAGAACTAGAAGTTCTTAATCTAGCATACAACAATTTTTCTGGAAGGCTTCCTACTTCTATAGGACATTTGGTTGGACTCGAGGTTTTGAATTTATA
The DNA here is from genome assembly GCA_030169165.1 of Centaurea solstitialis. Lineage (NCBI taxonomy): Eukaryota > Viridiplantae > Streptophyta > Magnoliopsida > Asterales > Asteraceae > Centaurea > Centaurea solstitialis. The sequence goes on from CM058042.1 coordinate 10,189,869, forward strand.
CAACAATAACTTCTCAGGAGAATTACCTCTGGCTTTGAAGAATTGTAAGTCGTTAAGTTTTTTGAATTTCGGGGCCAACAAGTTTTTTGGTAATGTGCCTGTTTGGCTTGGGGAAAACTTAACAGAATTGTATGGTCTTATCCTAAGATCAAACAAGTTCTTTGGACCCATTCCTTTACAAGTATGTCATCTCAAGAATGTTCAAATCCTAGACTTGTCAAGCAACAACCTCAGTGGAACCATCCCGACATGTGTGAATAATTTGAATTTCATGGTTAATGGACGCTTCTCAAATCAATTTTCACATCTTTATGGGTCAATATCCACTAGTGTCTTAGGTGTTTATGTTGATAATGCGATGATTGGGTGGCAAGGACATGAACGTGAATTCACCAAGAACCTTGGATTTTTAATGAGCATTGATTTGTCAAACAATAACTTAACAGGACAAATCCCAAATGAATTAAGCGATCTTCATGGATTGGTTACACTGAACTTGTCAAAGAACAGTCTACTTGGAGAGATTCCACGAAAAATTGATGAGATGAGAAATCTTCTAACTTTGGATTTATCTAAAAACAATTTTTCTGGAGCGATACCATCAAGCATGTCTCAAATGGCTTTGTTAAATTACCTAGACTTGTCGTATAATAACTTTTCAGGAAGAATTCCATCTAGCACTCAACTCCAGTCCTTTGAACCTTCAAAGTACACCGGAAATGCAGGACTATGTGGACCTCCTGTTACCAAAAGTTGTCCTACGGATGAAGTACCGCCTGTTGCAAGTAAACGACGTGAGAGTAGTGAAGAAGGCACCGATGAACTTGAGAGATGGTTTTATATTGGGGGGGCCGCTGGCTTTGCTACTGGATTTTGGATGGCATGTGGTGCTTTACTTGTCAACCGTCGTGGGAGACATGCTTTTTTCCCCTTTGTTGATTTCTTGAAGGATTGGGTCTACGTAAAGGTGGTGGTGTTCATTCGAAAATTGCAAAGGGTTCCACATACGTAGTGGTTTTTATTTCATTCTTCTTGTAATTTTGATTTCATCTACTTGTTGTTGTTACGTGTATCTGGTACGGGTTTAGGTCCCAATTATGAATAAAATTGCCACCAACACCATTGGTGGCCATTTCTCTATTGTGTGAGGTAGGAATACAAGTATTATAGGGCATCTTCAAGGGTTTCTATTGCATACCCAAATAGCTCCAAGATTGAAATGGATATTGCCATTGAGGTGATATTATAGTTTCCAAATTTAAGAAAGAAACAAAAACTTCCAAACACATTTCAAGATTCAGGATTTGCATCAACTTTGTAGTCCTGCAAAACAGAAGGCAAATAAGAAGCAAAAACCCATTGAAAAATGAAATATCATTTGGGGAAAACAATTGTAATACAAATCCCTGAATTGCAAAGGAGTTGTTTAGGGTGAAAATACCAAAAACAAACCCTCCTTTGTGTTTAAATTGGCAAAAATGCCTTTGAGGAATAGGATTATTAATACTCAACTTCAACATAACTCAAGTAAGTTCCCTCATCATTCTAATTATATGCTAAAAGTTGGGAATTTGGATGATCAAGATTGCCTTGGGGTTGGATTTGAGGCCTAAACACAACAATGGGTTTTTACCACTGTTCTAAAAAACTTGTCATGTAACAGGCTTGTGTCTCATACCACGTTAAACTCATGGCGTCTACCGCTTAGTTCTCCTAATGTGATATTTGATTTTTCTTTACGTTTTTAAGGTTTTATTTGCTAGTTTTTAATATATAACCTAATTTTAACTTGCTTATTACTATTAACTCATTGAATGACAGTACACAACATATGCCCTTGTATATAATATTTTATATGAACTAGAAATTTGATGCTATAAGTCATGCCTTGAAAACGTCATGGCTCCTAAGGCTTGACGCTTGGCCTCGCCGCCACGCCACGCCTCACGGCATTTAGAACCTTGGTTTTTACCGATTTAATCTGTGATTTTAACCCTTAACCCTACCAATCGACTTAGATTTTTTTGGTTGATTTCAAGGTTTGGTTGATTAATTATATTAGTTTGGATTAAATGAGGGAATGGATTAATTATATATATTATATAATGATTAATTATATTTTTAATTTTTAGTTATGTATTTTAAAGATTTATGAAAACAAAAACAAGAGCGGCTAGGAATCAATACAAATAGTAATAAAAAAAATGTAGATAAAACTCGACCTCTCAAACACATGGATTCTTATTAGAACTTGCGACTAGACAAAAACATTTATCCCACAATGCTGATTTTTACAAAATCTCTACCAAGAACCTCTAAAAGAACTTCCATCATGCATGCTCCACGTATATATAGTTTTGATATTTGAGCAACATTAAGTATAAAATCTCAAATTCATATAACTTTATATTAAATATATAATTTCACAAAAAATACAATATAAAAATACATGCAAACCATGAATTGAACTGAAATTGAAGAATTTGGGTTTCATTTGGTTCACGTATTTTCACAATTTCATAAATGGAGTAAGAAAACTTAAAGTTATAGTTATGGTTATTTACATTGTTACACTCTTGTACGTAGCAAATTAACATTCATGTAGTTTTGCATATAAATACTTACTAATGTTAATATAAATAAGTTGTTTTTATATTAATAAGAGTACTACTGAACAATTCAAAATTTTCAAATTATAGAATCGCGTGTAGCTTAGTTGTTGGTAATAGATGAGAGCAAGTTTGCAGAAAATCAACCGCGCACTCCCATAGCCACAACTGTTGAGTGAGTCAGAAATCCCCCCCCCCCCCCCCCCCCACAACACACATTATAGTAACACACACATTATAGTATTGGCAATCGATTGTGAGCCGGTTGGGGTTTTCCAAATCAACCTTTTTAAAGAAAAACTATAATGTTATATCTCTTTCACAATTACAAAAGCTCTTGATCCAAGTTGTTTTATTCGGGTCCATTAATTGTTTCTTTTTGACCTATGTCTACCATTATTTGAGAACCATAGGTGTCTCCATATGAAAAGGGAAAGATACACTAGATACAAATTGTCAAGACTTAAAAGACTTATGGGAACTTAATTTTGGACCATTTAATTTAGGACCATTATGTCCTCAAATTTCAATTTTCTAATATCATCCATTGGAAGGGAACAAAATCCATCCATTAGGTAGTGCCATCGACATAGATTATAAGCCAAAGTCCAAAGTTATTGAAAAAATAAAACATACACTAAATACAAATTGTCACCTTGAAGACTCTTGAGGTATTTATTTGGACCATTTATTCAACTCTTTTAACTTTGTCTTGTATTTCTTTTCTAAATTCCACATAAATTCAATGTATAGTGAAATTGTTTTAATATCCATCGAGATATTTAATTTGGACCATTTATTCAACTCTTTTAAATAGTAATTTAATTTAATTTTAATCCTTTACTTTTTAATTTTTTAATTTTAGACTTTTATCATAATAATGTAAGTAGTCAAATATGAACTAAAATACATTAAATACATAATAATCTTCGTGTTTATACCTTTGAATTCTAGTACAGTCTCCACCTAGGTTGTAAAATTTTATATAAGAGGAGGCTAATAGCGTCCCGACTTGGATAATTTTGGCTCGAATGTGTTGCTTTCATGCTTTGGATACAAGTATTATTTAGATTTAAATTAATTTGAACTACGGTTTAGTTTATGGATAGTAGTTAATTAAGTTTTTTAAATATATTTGAAATGATAACGTCTTTCTTATTCCTCAAAAGTTTACACCATGAAATCTAAATGATGTTATAATTGATTAATATCTAAGAATTGATTTACAAGATAGATAGATGGAATTATATGATGGGTCCATGAATATATTGGTGGCTTATTTGAGTCCATTTGTTAGAAAATGGAAATAATAATTACAAATTGATAGACACTTGCATCCAAGTCTTGAAATTCTACTAACGCATGCAATTCAGGGAACCTTCAAAGTTGAAACTATATAAACCTATAGTTGTCCATAATAAAAAAACCACATCTTATTAAAGAAATCATATCAGCAAATATATATTTATTTTGAAAATTTTAAGCTATGATTTGGTTTTACTACTTTCTAATTATTATTCTCTTGATATGCCCAAACGCTAGAATTGTTGCCACTTCTTCTCGTGATAGTGCTATTAACAAGTGCATTCATAACGAGAGACGAGCTCTCCTTGATTTCAAAGCTGCCCTTGAAGACCCCGACGGCAAACTCTCTACATGGAGACTTGAAGATGATGATTGTTGCAAGTGGAGTGGAGTCGTCTGCAACAACCAAACACATCATGTAACACAGCTCCACCTGTCCCCCTATGGTTTTGTTGTTGGAGGTCGTCTTGGAGGTGAGATTAGCTCTTCATTGGTTAATTTAAGCTATTTGAACCATCTTGACCTTTCCTATAATAAATTCAGTGGAACCATTCCCGACTTCATTGGTTCCATGACTCAATTAAGGTATCTTGATCTTGCCTTTAATGCTTTGGTTGGAACCATTCCCAGCTTCATTGGTTCCATGACTCAATTAAGGCATTTTGACCTTCATGGAAACTTTTTCAATGGAGTCATTCCCAGGTCCATTGGTTCATTGACCCAATTAAGGTACCTCGACCTTTCCTCTAACTTCTTTGTAGGAAACACTCTTCCAGAATTTGGAAACCTCACAAACTTGCGAAATCTTTCACTTGGACCTATTAAAGGATGTACGATTGAAAATCTAGATTGGTTTGTCTAAGCTTTCTCATTTGCAACACCTTCAAATGGATAGGATTTCCCTAGCCAAAGCAAATTACTGGATAGATGCCATTCTAAGTCTCCCAAAACTATCAGTTTTAAATTTAGAGGGATGTGACCTCTCAGAGGTCATGTATCCTAATTCTTCAATTGGGAACTCTTCTTCTCCATCCATTCAATATTTGAGTCTTAGATATAACAATCTCAACTCATCCATGTATCATTGGTTGTTCCCATTAACAAGCAATAAACTTGTCTCTTTTGATCTATCTGGGAACACGTTAGATGGGATACCCAAATATCTTGGTGAGCTCTGTAGTTTGAAATCTTTGTATTTCAGTACAAACTCTGCAACTGTCAATTTTACAGAATTTCTGAACAATTTGTGTGGATGCACATCAATTTCGTTGGAGGAGTTGGATGTTACGGATAACCAATTTATAGGGTCATTGTCCGATGACATCCAAAAGTTTTCGTCCCTACAAAGTTTGAAACTTTCTTATAGTCAGTTGAATGGGACTATGAGTGGAAAGGTGTGGGAACTACCCAATCTTCAAACTCTAGATGTTTCTTCCAATTCTCTTAGAGGAGAATGTATCGTTGAAAACACTGGAAAGTCAAAGTTGGTCTATATAGATCTTTCAAATAACCCACTTGAACTAATTCCTTCGAAAGTTCATATACTAAACCTTTCCAATGTAGAACATCTTGATTTGAATAGTTGCAAGCTTGGGCCTCTCTTCCCCAGATGGATTCAAACTCTTAAAAAACTCAACTATCTTGATATCGCCAACACTGGCATTTCAGACACAATTCCTATCGAGTTTTGGAACACATGGCCTTCACGATTGACATTTTTGGATCTCTCTTCCAACAACATTAGTGGGAAAGTACCAGATTTGTCATCAAACTTTAACCTCTATCCTGTAATAGATTTAAGTTCCAACAACTTCTATGGGACAATTCAGAATGTTCCTTCCACTTTGGTATCATTAAATCTTTCAAGAAACAAATTCTACGGTGGAGTCTCCTTTTTGTGCCAAATTGTTGATGGGTTCTTATCATTTATTGACCTCTCCCACAACTATTTAACCGGACAACTTCCCGAGTGCTTGTGGCATTTCAAAGAACTACAAGTTCTTAATCTAGGACACAATAAGTTTTTTGGAAGGCTTGATGCTGCTATAGGATATTTGTTTCAACTCGAAGTATTGGATTTATACAACAATAACTTCTCAGGAGAATTGCCTTTGGCTTTGAAGAATTGTAATCGATTGAGTTTTCTGAATTTGGGGGCCAACAAGTTTTTTGGTAATGTGCCCACTTGGATCGGGGAAAACTTGACAGAGTTGTATGCTTTTAGCCTAAGATCAAACAACTTCTTTGGACCCATTCCACTACAACTATGTCGTCTCATGAACCTTCAAATCCTCGACTTGTCGATGAACAGCCTCAATGGAACCATCCCGTCATGTGTGAACAATTTGAATGCCATGGTTGTGGGAACATGGTCCTTGGAGAAACGAAACAATCATGATTATTTAAGTATTACAAGAAATGGTCCGAAAACATACCTTGGTACTTATGTTGACAATGCGGTGATCGAGTGGCAAGGAAATGAACATGAATTCACCGGTAATCTGGGATTGTTAATGAGCATTGATTTGTCAAGCAACAATTTAACAGGGAAAATCCCAAATGAATTAACCAACCTTCATGAACTAGTTGCACTGAACTTGTCAAAGAATGCTCTACTTGGAGAGATTCCGCAAAAAGTTGGTGAGATGAAAAGACTTCTAACTTTGGATCTATCTAGAAACACTTTTTCAGGAAGGATACCATCAAGCATGTCTCAAATGACCTCGTTAAATTTCCTAGACTTGTCACATAATAACTTCAGAGGAAGGATTCCATCTAGCACTCAACTCCAGTCCTTTGAGCCTTCAAAGTTCACTGGAAATGCAGGACTATGTGGACCTCCCCTTACCAAAAGTTGTTTCGGGGATGAAGTACCAGGTGTTTCAAGTAAAAGTGAGAACAGTGAAGAAGGCACCGATGAAATGATATGGTTTTATATTGGTGGGTTCACCGGTTTTGCTACCGGATTTTGGATAGCATGTGGTACTTTACTTCTCAACCATCGTATGAGACACGCTTTTTTTCCCTTTGTTGATTTCTTGAAGGATTGGGTCTACAGAAAAGCGGTGGTGGTATTCATACAAAAAGTGAAAAGGGTTCAACATAAATAGCAGTCTGTATTTTATTCTTCGTTTAACGTTGATTTCATCTACTTAGTGTTGTTATGGTGGTAGAGACATATATAGTAGTTGTATTTGGTATGGTTTAACTCCCAGTTATGTGAATAAAATTGCTACCAACACCATGGGTGGCCATTTCTGTGTTGTGTGTAAGACATCTTTAGGGGTTTCTATTTGAACCACATTCAAGATTAAACATTAAGCCACAAAACATAAGGCAAACAACAAGCAAAAACCATTGCAAAATGAAATACCACTTGGGGAAAAAACAATTGTAATACAAAACCTCAACTTTAAAGGTGTTGTAGGAAGAAAATACCATTTGGAATTGGGGGAAAAACAAACCCCCCTCTATATTTGAAGGTTATTCGGATGAGAAAGAATGCCTTTGGGAATCAGGATTACTTCTCAACTTTATCGTAACTCAAAAGTAATCAAGTTTCGTCACCATCGTAATTATACGCTCAAAATTGACTTAACTTGTGTAAAGAATGATTAGGCGCCACCAGAACCATACTTCTTTCCAAAAACGATGACCTGAAGCTTGTCGTAGCCAGCAAGGACACCAGCACCAGCAACAGCACGGAGAATGTTTGCACCAGCACCCTTGAACAATGATTTAGCGCCCTCATTCTTCAGGATCTGAGTGAAGGCATCTAGAGAGCTCTTGTACTTCACGGCTTCACCCGATGTCATCATCATTCTTCTGCGGACCGTGTCAATGGGGTATGATGCAAGACCAGCACCGTTTGTAATCAGCCACCCAAGAGCAAAGCTAGCAAAGAAGCTATCCTGCAAATACAAATCAACACCATTTGTCACTTACAAGTTACACAAACTTATGGTAATCATCCCTTTGAACAAAAGAGCCGGGGTTGTTTGTTTTTTTTAAAAGTACCTCTTAAGACCTCTTTTAAGTCTAAAAATTAAAAAGTTAAAACTGTTTGTCTTATTTTCAAGGAAAAGTCTGAAAACCACTTATCATCCTCTGAAATTTTAAGAGGTGCACCATCCACCTCTTATTTTTTAGATGTAAATTCAGACTTCAGACTTCTTAAAATCAAACGACACCCCAGATAAACAAAATACGCAATTATCTAACCTGCATTGATCCAGTCAGAAGAACTGGCTTCAAGGAGTCGTACATTCCAAAGTACAAACCACGGTAGACGATGATACCAACACATGAAATGTTGAATCCACGGTATAGCCCAGCAACACCATCTGATGCAAGAGTTTTCTTGTATGCATCTACCAACCCATTGAATTGCCTTTCTCCTCCCTTCTTGGCAGCCTTGGCATCATTTGCCAAACGGGTTCTAGCGTAATCCAACGAGTACACAAAGAGCAGGGAGGAAGCACCAGCAGCACCACCGGATCCAAGGTTACCAGCAAACCACTTCCAGTAACCATCACGGTCTTTCTTGAAGTTGAACAACCTCTTGAAGTAATCCTTGAATGCAAAGTTAAGAGCCTGCAGAATGTATCAACAACTAATAAGGAAACAATCATTTATAACCAATAACATATAGATGCTTAATCATATAAGATCAAGTACCTGAGTAGGAAAATAACGAATGACATTGGCTGTATTTCCTCTCCACAAAGATCCGAATCCTTCCTCCTTAATTGTTCTAGAGAAGCATTCTCCAATGCCCTTGTAGGGTTGAGAAAGACGTCCAGTCTTGATCATCTCGTCTTGGTTTTGGATCAAAAGCTTCACACGCTCAATTGGAGCAGCGGCAGTTTTTGACACAGCAGCAGAAACACCACCCATGAGAAAATCAATGGCAAACCCAGCAGCTCCTTTCTCTGATGGAGCTTGAACAAAAACAGGGAAGCATTTGCAGCTACCAGTGACTGTGTCACTGGATACTGGAACCCTGCATTTGTGTAATTGCCGTACGTGAATTGCCTTTGACTCGAAGCTGGCTTCTGGAAGGAACCATAGCGAGCTCGAACATCCTGGGAAAGGTGTAGCTGGCTGGCTAGTTTACTAGCAGTGGCTGAATGCTGGTTTTGATCAGCCATTATGTTGAAAACAAGATCCTGCAGACAGATCATATAGGGTTTAAAAGGCAAAATCATTGCTAATCATACATATTCAAAAATTTGCAAATCGATACAGCTAAATTAGCTAGCAGCTACCAAACAAGATATTGGCTCCCAAACATCAACCATGTCCAGATAAATCAAATACAGAAACCAACAATAAAACAATTATAGCAATATTAGCATAGGTCAACCATCCAAATGCTTGTTCTATCCCTTCCAACACTAATGTTGTCTGTCTAAAGTATAAAACCTCCAAGGCAGAGTGATTGTAAGTTGTAACGAGAAAATTATTTTAGTGATTGTGAAATCAAAAATAATTTAAAGATTGTTGTAGAATGAATGCTGGTAGATCTGGTCAACCTTATATTATATATGCAAATCTCCTTTCACATCAAACTTAAACCCGTCTATATCACAAGTACACAACTTTCCAACAGTAGCCAAGGCCCACAGGACAGGAGTGAGTAATTGAGGTTAAAATCTTGACCTTTTGTTTACTCTAAGTTACAAAGACAACATCTTTAAACTTAAGACAAATCTATACCTTGAATTAACAACAGAGAAAAGGGACTGTATTATTTATCCGACGAAGGGTAAAATATTTTAATTTTATGAAGGTGCAAGTTGCAAAACTGTATTATTTCGAAACCTCAAAGGGTGCACCTAAAAACCAAAAAGTTCTCCCGAAATCAACCAAAAAGCTGAAAAGTATCTCGAAATCAACCAAAAAATCGAATAAATCTCAAAATCAACCAAAAAATAGAAAAACTCTCAAAATCAACCAAAAAATTCTCTTGAAATCAATCAAAAACCCAGAAAATCTCTATTTTCAACACAAAAAATCAAAAAAGTCCATCAAAATCAACCAAAAAACTTTAAAAATCTTTTGAAATCAATTAAAAAAATGAAAATTTTTCTTAATTATATGGTGCCACCTTTTGAAAAATGCTCATCGGTCAACCTGTAAGGTATAACCGGGGAGGCACATGCAAATGCAACAATCAAACCAAGCATTCAACTTTTAAACAACTATATAGTGATCGATGCGTCTCAATAGAAAAATATCCGCAAAACCGAACCAAAATTCAACAGAGGAAAAAAACACAAAACTTTAACATCATAAATCCAAATCACCTTTTAAACCAGAAAAAATCCTAGAAACAACATTTTACTATCATATTCAACATAACTTCTTCCAGAAATACTCTACCTACTAATAAAACATCACAATCACAAATCCAAAACAGATCCAACGCCAATTATCGAATAGCGAAACAGAACGAATCAGCCAACGCTAACACGAATCAAAATAGCAGATCGAAACAAAAACATATAAACATATCAATATTCAATAACAAATGGAGATACGAATTACACACAACCGATCTATTCATCTACACAATATCATGAACAAAAGTTGCGTTAAAGTTCAGCTTAAGTTTGACAGTTTTTTTTTTCGAACTGAAGCTATAAAGCTTAACAATAAGTCGGATTCAGACAAAACCGATTCTGCCGGCCGGCCGGTGACCGGTGGAAGAAAGTAAACGGAGATGAGAAAGAGAGAGTACCTCCGGCGATGAACTAGAGAGAGACACGGAGAGAATAACGAGGAGATATGGTGAGACGTGCTTCTCGTAATGCTCAATGGAGCAGTGAGTGCTATATATATGGAGGCTGATATGTGAAATGAGGGATTTTATTCGAGGAGGTGTGATCAGGTGCTTCGCGGGTGTATGGTGTTAGGAACTTGGTATTTTGATCTAACGGTGATGAGAGAGATCGACGGTGGAGAGTTTGATATTCTGGAACGGTGGATTGATGGGTCGATGTTGTCTTTGGACCAGAATGGATTCGTTGTAGTTTCTTCCAAAAATGAAAAATATCAATCTAAGAATCTTAACATTTAATTCTAAAACTCTCTAATTATTATAGAGGTTATGGTGGTGATTGGTTCATTTTACTGAAAAGGAATAGAATGGGAATGAAAATGAGTATTGAAAATGAGTATTGTATTGATGTTGCGTGGTTAATTTATTATAATTAATGAAAAATTGTTTAATATTAAAAAAATGGAATGGCATATGGAAAAAGGAACTGAATAGGAAGAAAATTTTTATTCCCCACAATTTGGTTAGGAATGGAAATTAATTGATTTGCAGGAATGATTTTATTATATAATATCAGACCAAGCAGCAGTTTTCATTATCATTCTTATTTTTTATCCTGCAATACTCCCAACCAAACACCCCTATATTTATCATAGAATAAAAGTTTACTTTTTAGGAAATGAATGCTTCCTTTCTTAAATTATTTCAACATTTTGTTCTCAAAATTTGAAAGAAAAATTATTTATGTTCTTAAGGCAATGCGTAACTGAGCCATAGGCTCAGCGGGCTGGCGGGCTGGCCGACAGGCTCGCGTGATCAGTGTGGCAAATCCGTCATATCCGTTGTGTAGTTGTGTGTGGTATGTTTAAAGTTAAATAAAAAGTGAGAGGGCTTGAAGGGTTCGGATACTACAGAGATGGCTCCAGAGGGGTTTATAGTAGTTTTATAGTAAAGTTGATGTGGCAGAGGACTCGGAGGGCTAAAATACTAATGGACTCGGGTACTAATAGCCTAAGAGTAAAGATAAAAAATCAATAGAAGAATGCATGTCATGTTTAAATATATTTATGGGTTTAGTTCCCCAAAATGTATTCAACTTGTCACCTTTTGCTATTGTATGTATCCAACTTTAAAAATTATCATTTAATACATTAAACTACCAAAAGTTACCATTTCATGCATCGTGACCTGCTATCAAAGGTTACCAGCTGGTCACCCCTCTCCGGCGACTTTTCCGGCCATCCGGTCACCTTCTCCGGCGAGATTCCAGCGACTGCACTATTTCCGGCGACCCATTTTTTCCGGCGACCTCAACCATTTTTCCCGACGATTGTTTTTTCTGGTTTTTTGAATGGCGTCGGCTACGGCAGTGGCGGTGGCACTTGCTGCTGCCGTCATCGCAAGGCCACCGGTGACGACAATGGTAGTTGTTCTCGCCATTGTTTTCATCGGCGATGGCGACATTGGTGCTCCGACCGGTGACGACAATGGTGGTTGTTTTTCGGGGTTTTTCTCTCCGATCGGTGCTCTTTCTCGAGGTCTCGAACACATCGGTGCTCCTCCGTGGGGGATCGAAGTGGTGGTCGGTACTCCTCCGGGAGCTGCTGTGGCGGTGAGACAGTGATTTCTCGACGATCGAGATGAACTTCTTGAGGTGATGGATGTATTCGGGCCCCCGGGACACCGGAAAAAACAATAGTCGGGAAAAATGGTTGAGGTCGCCGGAAATAGTGCAGTCGCCGGAATCTCGCCGGAGAAGATGACCGGAGATGATGACCGGAGGAGATGACCGGCTACCTACTAAACAAGTTTCATGATGCATGAAATGGTAACTTTTGGTAGTTTAATGTATTAAATGGTAATTTTTAAAGTTGGATACATACAATAGCAAAATATGACAAGTTGAATACATTTTGGGGAACTAAACCCTATATTTATTTATAGTGAGATAATAGGTAGACTTTATAGAATCGGGGCGAAACAAATACTATTAATCGAATTTTATATAAAAATCTCATTTATAAAATACATAGTTTTTAATTGTTGTCCAACAAATTAACACCGTCCATTTCAACATATATGTAATCAAAGCACCACCCATGGGAAATGTCGAAATGGTATGGTATGAGTTGGGACCATTCGTTTCGTACCTCCTAATGAATCCCAATAGGTAACGACCGACCACCCCCCATGTTATTTGGAAGGGTCCATAATAATGCTATTTAATCATCTACTTTATTTGTCAAAGCATTAAGAGTCAACCCCGGTTGATAACATTCTTAGAAAGGACAGTGGATGCATCTTTGTCTACCCAGGTTCGATTCATGAGATGAGCACCATGGGTCGACTTCCTGGTCAGTCCATGATTAGCAAAAATTAGTCCGGTGCTCGTATAGGTCTTGATACGTTGTCGACTTCATGTAAAGACGTGTACATGAGCTATCCTACCGTTACAAAATAAATCATCTATTTTATCTTCTTGAAGAATGGGATTTTATGGTATGTTTACAAACGAGCATAATAAGAATTTTATACTTCGAATAATTATTGAGGCATGATACGATGATAAGGTGACTACGCATGTCAAGAAACCATCACAATCATTGATCACACCAATACATTTTTGTCCCTTCGCCCCATTCTTTGAATGGGGTCAAAATTGTAATTTGCCTCTAAAGTCTAAACCATCTCCAATCTAAACTTATATTACATCTCTAATTCTTTATTAAGCCATAATGCATAAAGCCATATAATGGAAACCCATGTAATTAAGACAAAACTTTATTGAAAAATCTGTATTTTACAGAGTAATCTTCTTGTTTGCAAACAGTTCAAGTGTTCATCATCATCTGGAATATGCAAAAGGCTTTTTATAAGTTTGCAACAACAATGAAGAACAAACCACACTCACAGAAGAAGCAGCCATGCAAGCACCAGCCAACCATGGCGGCAACCGGATTCCGGCGATCGGAAACAGGATTCCGGCCGCCACCGGCAACCCAAGCACATTATACCCGAGCGCCCACACGTAGTTCAAACGGATTCTTGAAATCGTCTTTTTCGACAGATCGATGGCCGTGATCACGTCCTCCAAGTTGCTCTTGATCAACACGATATCCGCCGCTTCGATCGCCACATCCGTTCCGGCACCGATCGCCATCCCGACGTTCGCTGCCACGAGCGCGGGCGAGTCGTTGATCCCGTCGCCCACCATCGCGACAATCATCCCTTTCGCCTGCAGGTCCTTGATCTTGTCGGCTTTTCCTAACGGATCGGTCTCGGCAAACACGTTCTCGATCCCGACCTCCTTCGCTATCGCGGTTGCCGTGGACCAGTTGTCACCGGTCACCATTATGCTTCTAATGCTCATCGAGCGTAAAAAGGAGACGACCCGTGCGGCCTCGGGTTTTACCGGGTCGGTGACAGCAACGGCTCCGGCGACTTTTCCGTCGATTGCGAGTAGAACGCAGGTGCGGGCTAGTTTTTCGTTGTCGGAGAAGTAGTTTTCGACCTCGGGGCTAACCGGGACGTTGAACAGCTTCATTAGCCGTTTGTTCCCAACTAGAACGGTTTTGGCTCCGAGTTTACATTCCACTCCGGCTCCTGGATGGGCCTCGAAATCGTTAACTGGTTCATGGTTGTTGGTTCGAGTTTTGTGCTTCGGCAATTGGTTCTTGGCATGCTCCACGACGGCCTTTGCTATCGGATGTTCGCTATTTGCCTAAAAACAAACCAAATTACTTCTATACACAAGTGCACACAGTCCAAATGAAAAGCAACAGTTTTCCGTTCTTTTGAGATTTTCCCTTGAACCAAACTATGTATATATGCTAAAACCCCTTTTCTCATCAAAAGGTTTTTCGAAAGGTAATCTGATGGGTTCCAAATATCTCGGATAGTATTAATCAGACAGTCAAATTAAAAAGTAGAAACCGAAACCGACCTCTACAGCGATCGCTATATCACAGAACTCCTCCATCGAAATTCTGGAAAAGAGTACAGCACTAGTAACTACCGGTTTTCCAACAGTTAGCGTTCCTGTTTTATCGAACACGACCGTGTTAACCTACACAACCCAAAACAAACGTCTCGTTAGATCAACAAAAATCTAAGGTCCAACACTGTGGTTAGTGATTCGAAACAATAAATGTACCTTATGCGCCTTTTCTAGTGCATTTCCGCCCTTGATGAGCACACCTTGCGACGCACCCTTACCAGTTGCAACCATAACCGCAGTAGGAGTGGCTAGACCTAAAGCACATGGGCATGCCACAACCAGAACGGATATACCGAACTGTAACGCGAGCTCAAACTCATCCATTGCCTTCGGTATCCAGCTTTTAGGATAGATTCCAGCTACTCCAGGAATGAACCATCCCAACCATGTCACAAAAGCAGCCAGAACCACCTGAAAATTTAGAATATGGTCTTTATTAACAACTCTTAACTTATCAAACATCAAGATCCAACATAAAATGATTTAGGCTTTGTTTGGCAAAAATAAGCTAGCTTATAAGCTAGTCCATCCGAAGATGTACCATAAGCTAGCTTATTGAAACGCTACTTGGAGTAGCGTTTTGGGAGCTTTTTGTAGCTTTTTCCAATTATACCCTTATTAATATTAATTATTAAATTCAAATATACCCTTTTTGGTCATTTTACATACTCATAAGCTAGTTTTTGTCAAACATAATTTGTTCATAAGCTAGCTTATCAGCTACTGGCTAGCTTATCAATCAACAGCTAGCTTATCAGCTATCAGCTATTTTGCCAAACATAGCCTTAGGAGGTGTTTGGTTAGAGATATTAAGCATTAATCAATGGAAATGATAATAAATAAAACTGTTTGGTTTTCTATAATACAATGGACTCATTCCTCCAGAATACCAAAATTTCATTCTTGGTTAAAATGGTGGGAATGAAAATTTTATTCCCATATTGATTTTCTATCATTTTTGTTTTCATATTCATTCCCATTTTCATTCCTCAACCTGAAGCAAACAGACCCTTAATTCGCTAAATCGTCCGCTAGAATCCCAACAACTTACCGCGGGTACGAAGAACTTTGAAACCTGATCAGCTAGCTTCTGCACGGGTGCTCGCGCTAGTTGAGCAGCCTCTACGATTTGAACGATTTGCGAAAGTGCAGTCTCTGAACCAACATGAGTGGCTTTGATCAAGAAGCATCCATTCTCATTAACAGTGCCACCAATAACCTGTTTTCATTTCCAAAGTACCGTTAGCCGGTCGAATATGATATCGTTAGGAAAAGAGGAAAAACAAACAAAGAAGTACCCTATCGTCCTTAGTTTTAGCAACCGGGGTTGGTTCTCCTGTGATCATACTTTCGTTCACATACCCCTGACCCTCAACAACAATCCCATCAACAGGAAATTTTGAGCCCGGAAAGATCTTCAAAATGTCGTTTCTTTCAATTAGTCGTGTGTTAATTTCCGTTTCTGAAAGGATGTTCCCTTCTTTGTTGATTGTCAGTAGGCAAGCGGTATCTGGAGCAAGATCCGTCAGCTTTGATAACGCGTCTGATGTCCTTCCTTTAGCCATGGATTCCAAATACTTACCAAGAAGAATAAACGATATCAACATTGTACTAGTCTCGAAGAAATCTTGGCCTTCAAATTTATCCGAAACCAATGCTTTTATTACTGTGTATACAGAATAAAAGTATGCAGCATTGGTGCCAAGTGCAACCAGAACATCCATATTCGCAGATCTTCGTCTTAAAGCATGATATGATCCCACATAAAACCTGAATAGAATTGGACAAACTATTTATAATTTACAAGAATTGTAACGATGTAGATGATGTTTTAACATAAAGAAATCTTTGCTACCTTCGACCAATGACGAACTGCACGGGTGTGCAAAGGACCCATCTAGAAACCATGCCAACGGTAAGCATGTTATGAATCTTGTAGCTTAACCAATTCCCATAAGGAGGAATCATTGGAAGTACCATAGAGAATACGAAAACTGGAACCGAAAACAAGCAACTCAAGAAAAACAGATTTCTATATGTTCTAATCTCATGGTTTCTCTCTGTATCGCGTTGACTTTCGGGGATGTATAAGCTGGCTTGATAGCAAGTGCTAGTGCCTTGGATGAACGATATGATGGATCTTGGACCAGTAAAATCCGGATCGAAGCTAACAGTCACCTTTCCATCATTTGTGCTCATTTCAACATGATTGACACCATCCACCGACTCCAAAGATTGCTTGATTGCAGCCATGTCTTCAGGAGATATGATGCCTTCTAGTTTTACGTGAACTTTGTTTGCATCGTTCTCAGATCCTACAAGATCCGCTCCAAAGCCAGCATCTACAACAGCTTCAATGATACGATCTGTGTTGGTGGCATTCGGATCGTAGTTTATCTTTGCTTCTTCAAGAGCCAAACCAACGACCGCTTTTTTCACTCCTCCAACCATCGAAAGAGCAGTTTCAATCGATTCAGAGCAGCTTGTGCATGACATTCCCTTGATTTTGAGACGGCATACTGCTATTTCTTGCTCTAGAAACTCAGTCACTTGAACTCCTGCAGCTTCAATGGCTTCTTTGATTGATTTTGCCTAAATTACAATTTTTTGTCAAATAGTAGGCATGACGAAAGTTCGGCTATGAACTCATTTTTCATTGCGAATGTGAGAACAACCGAGAGCGCGCCACGTGTCATATTCACTCTAAATAATCATGTTTTATTCAGAGTGAATAACACAACATTCACTGTTATTCAAAGTGAATAATACAGAATTCAGAGTGAATAACACTGAATGTTGTGTTATTCACTCTAAATAATTTAGAGTGAATATGACACGTGGCGCGCTCTCGGTTGTCCTTACGTTCGCAATGATAAATGAGTTTTCATATGAACCGAGCCGTAGTAGGCATAACCGCATAAACTTATAAATAGAAAATAGGGACAAAATTTTAATTGGACTTACATTAACAATTTCTGGTACATATTTAACTACAATTTGGCCTTGAAGTGGTGATACAGTGATGCTATCTACACCATCCACCTTCTGTATCTTGGATTCAATGGAAGTCAAACTTGATGCAGATTCAACTCCCCCAATTTTGAACATAATAGTTGTAACACCTTGATCCACATTATGAATTGACCTAGAACCATTTGACTGTTGGAAAAATGGCATCCTCAGATCTTCCTCCCAGTGGAGATCCATATCTGAATAGCTATTTCCAAATACACAATCATGAACAACAACACAATTTTTAGTTAAATAGTAACAAGTTTCAACTTTCAAACACATCATCAATCAGCATGTGTATGGTGTTATTAAGGCTGTGTTTGGCAAAAATAAGCTAGCTTATAAGCCCGTACATGTTCAGATGGACCATAAGCTAACTTATAAACTGGCTTATAAGCCAGCTTGTTGAAACGCTAGTTGGAGTGGCGTTTCAGGAGCTTTTGTAGCTTTTTTCCAATTATGCCCTTGTTAATATTAATTATTATATCCCAATATACCATTTTTTTGTCATTTTACATACTCATAAGCTAGTTTTTACCAAACATAATTTATTGATAAGCTAACTTATCAGCTACTAGATAGTTTATAGCTTATTAGTCAACAACTAACTTATCAGCTAAAATAAGAGAAAACTATAGAACATAATCGTTATAAATGGATGAATATGAATAAGAATTTACCTATTGGCAACGTTAGCGATTAGGGTTTTGCTAGTTGCAAAGGAGAAGGAATGAAGCTTGAGAATTCAAAAAATGGTTTATGAAAGAATGTATAAATAGGCTTTCAAAAAAGATAGCGCCAATGTTTAAAAAACCCATAATTATTGATTATTAATCAACATGAATTAAATCAAATGATATTTTAATCTCCTTTATAAAAATCTAACAAAAGGTTTAAATTATTAATTGAGTGTTTAAGGTTCTGTTTAGTGTGAATGGAATAATGAAATAGAGATTATTGCTTTTTAGAGTATATTTTAAATCTAAATTTTTTTAAAGGCATAGCAGTATCGAACCAACGAACGACTACTACGAACACACGCCCACTAATCCGTTGTAGTCCCGGCCAGCTTACGTTGAACCTAGAACCCAACTATTGTCTTTGACTGGGCTTGGAGCAGCCCGGTCTATGACTGGATCAGCCCAAATGCTGGGTACTCCTCATATCCTCAATTGACTCCTTTTGGGATCGAACCCAAGTAGACAGGGACCCATCCACAGCCCGGTCTATGACTGGACCAGCCCAAAGACTAGGTACTCCTCGTATCTTAAATTGACTCCTTTTGGGATCGAACTCAAGTAGACGGGGATCCCATCCATAGCCTTGGACCAGCCCAAAAACTGAGTACTCCTCATATCCTCAATTGACTCCTTTTGGGATCGAACCCAAATAGACTAACTGAGCTAGTCATGATTTGTTTCTGAATCTAGTTGTTAAATGCATTCTTATATTATCTTAATCTCGTACGCTAATTCCATCGACGTTGCATGAATTTGGGATTCCCTTTATATTTCTTTTTTGAAAATGTCATTCCCACCAAAGATGATAACATTCACTTTATCCCACTTTATCTTTAAAGCGATTGTAAAGTTTTTTGTCTATTGGTATTAACTTGTTATGAGAACATAATCCGTTAAAATTAATTAAATTGTATATAGTGGTGAGTTTGAGGCTTTGAGCATGTAAAATTAATCACTAGACGTTACAAATTTTTAATCAACAAAATAAAACGTTTAAAGATGATTTCAATCGATAATTTCTTGAACTCTGGATGTCTTTATTTGTGTTGTGTTAATGGAACCCCAGGATTAATCTCCAAAAGAGCCCTTGAGGAGAGAGAAGGGGGGTTCCAACATATATAGTGAAGATTTGGTCTAAGTCTAGCCGATTTGGGACTCTAACACGCCCCCTCCAACGAGGCTTGATGGAGGGCCAAGAAATTGGCTATGAGTGGAGTAGCCCAA
This sequence comes from Centaurea solstitialis, assembly GCA_030169165.1. NCBI lineage: Eukaryota > Viridiplantae > Streptophyta > Magnoliopsida > Asterales > Asteraceae > Centaurea > Centaurea solstitialis. The sequence goes on from CM058042.1 coordinate 10,209,537, forward strand.
TATATAGTGAAGATTTGGTCTAGATTATGTGGAACCCTATGATTAATCTCCAAAAGAGCCCTTGAGGAGAGAAGGGGGGTTCCAACATATATAGTGAAGATTTGGTCTAAGTCTAGCCGATGTGGGACTCTAACATGTTGTACAAATAATATTTAGGTAACTCTTTGAGATAATTAACTGGCTAGATCAAAGTTAACTTTTTATTAGTCACCCGTTCAAATCGTCACATGACTATTTATTTGGTAAATTAGTTGAAAACTTGATATTGATCGATAAATTATTTATGTTTATAACTGCTTATTTAATTTAATATTTTTTTATAACATTTTCTTAGCTTGCAAAAATAATGAAAGAATGAAAAAGACTAGATTATACCTAATGTTGTTGGCACTCATGCAATAATTTCTCCTTTTCACTACAAAAGTAAAAGGTCTTGCACCATATGGTACCAAAATAAAAGGCACCTGGTTATCCTCTCTTTCTCTTTTTGGTATCATGTGATATGTTATTTTTAGGGTAATTAAACTTATAAGATTCATGTAAAATAACTACTTTCCATGATCTAAAAAAGAGTAGATTTATAAACCAACAAAGATATTACAGTCGTTCGTCTATATTGATAAAACTTGTCCATGAAAAATTCCCATAAGAACTTGTTGATTCCAAGAATATCAAGTTTAAGGATCACACCTAAATTCGAAAAACTCAAGAAGTTGGATAGAAAGAAAAATTGAAAAAGTGTTTCATTCATCAACGGACTCTAACTTTAGTTTCATGCGATAAATTTAAGTTTTAATACATTTCATTAATAGTGCACAATAAATTGTCAAAATCAAGTAATAGGACAAAAAAACGTGGTATATATAGAACTTTTGGAATCTTTTAAGGCATTATCCTATTTTTTTTAGGTGAAACAACATAAAAGAAGAGCCAAAATTAGTCATACAACATTTTGTAGGAATTTATTGGTTAAATAGGTCAAGAAGTGTTATGTATGATGGTTAACCAAAAGAATATATTCCACATGTAAAAGAAATGTGTCATTTGACTCAATAAATATAATTAAGTTATAGAAAGAATATATTTTTTGGTCAAACATCCAAAATTACTTTGTAAAACAACATCTCCTAATGATTTTGGCAAAAGAATTAAAATTTAATCTCAAAAGGGAAACGTAAGAATTGTTTTGGAAAAATAGATAGATAAGAGAATGTTGAGTTTTATTCCAAGGAAAATTGTTTTATAAAACATGTGAAATCAACCATGACGAAGGAAGCGTCAAAGGAAGCCCGGCAAGGAAGCGTCAAAGCCATCGGCAAGGGCTTATTGCCGATCGGCAAGCCCGGCAACCCCGTCGTGGTTGATTGGCATGGAGAGAAATCAGCATGCCCTTGCCCTCTTGTTAAACTCCCCCACCCCACCCACCCCACCCTGCCCTCCCCTCTCTCTCCTTTCTCTCTCTTCTTTTTTTTATTTTATTAATTATTTAGATTGGTATGAGTGTGGATGAATTGGTAAAGATTGGTAAGATATTGAAAAGTTGATGTGGCGGTTGACAAGAGAGTCTACGGTTGTGAATGATCTTAAAAGCAAATTTAATATATATCAAAACTAAAGTAAAATAAATATTCTAAATGCGGGTAATATAAAGATATCCGACATGCTTCAAGAAAAAAAATTGATGCCACATGTATATGCAATATGCTGCAAGTGCGGTTTCATGACACTCATAATAATGTTAACATTTCCCACGACCTTGGGCAATTACAAAAACTATTATATGAGATTATGAGCCAATAACAATCACAAAGTTTGTTTTTGAAGTCATTTTTACACCACCAAAGGGTTTTTAATGTGACTTGAAGCATCTTGTGGATTGAAAAGCTACATGAATTGTCCTTTTATGAAAAAGAGAAGTGACATGAACACTTTTAAAAGGGGTAAAAGAAAGATTTGGCTAAAACCAAAAAAAAATGAAATTTAATCAAGTTTGGTTTTTGCTTTCATGGATAGTGGTATTGTTTTTTCGATCTCAATTTAGGTATTTTAAGATGTGATTGGTTTTCCTTGTTAAATAAGTATTAATTAAAGATGACATTATTCAATACTAAAAGACAGATGACTATAATTATAAGAAGGGATTTTGTTATCATATCTTTTCTTTAGGTGTATGACGTTTAAATGTTTATAACTAAGCATGAATTAACTTTAGCTTTTGACTTTTACGGCGTGGCTATGATTTTCAACTCATTTTTGTGATTGGCACAGGAAGATTAGTAGCTAGCCAGTGAAGTAAAAAAAAGAAGCTGTGATTATTAATTCTCGTGTAATGGTGAAAGCATATGTAAGCACATATGTGGCAAATGCCCTACATGTAAAGAGTCGTAATGACTAGGTTACCGCTTATGGTGTTTTTTTTTTTCAGTATAAAAAACAAATAATTGATAATCATTTGTATTTTTTGTGTAGAAAATTTCATCTACTTAAACCATTTAATGTAAATTAATTGACCAAGACCGAAAACCATTTCATGTAAATAAGATATGTTGGGTTTCCTTTCTTTAATAAGTATTAAAGATGGCATTATTTAATACTAAAAGACAGATGGTTATAATTATAAGAAGGGATTTTGGTATCATATCTTTTTCTTTAGAAGGTGTATGACGTTTTAATGTTTGTAACTAACTTTAGCTTTTGAATTTTACGGCATGCCTATGATTTTCAACTAATTTTTGTGGTTGGCACAGGAAGATTAGTAGCTAGCCAGTGAATAAAACAAGAAGTTGTGATTATTAATTCTCGTGTAATGGTGAAAGCATACGTAAGCACATACGTGGCAAACGCCTTTGATATAAAGAGTCGTAATGACTAGGTTACCGCTTATGGTGTTTTTTTAGTATAAAAAACAAATAACTGATAATCATTTGTATTTTTTGTATAGAAATTTTCATCTACTTAAACCATTTCATGTAAATTAATTGACCAAGACCGAAAACATTACTATCATTATTATTACATATATATATATATATTAGATTTTATTTTTAATTTAAAACCAACTTTTATTTCAACTAGTTTTTTTGTGGTTTGTTTTGGATTTTAGGAATCTCGCATATTAGAAAGTTCTTAAAAGAATCCCACCTCTTAACATCATTTTAAATTTGGGGTGACAAGACCTAACACTACCTAGTGACTCGATACACATTTTTGCCTTCGTTCTTGGAACACTATCCATGCTCAATCAGTATTAAATTGACTAGATACAAACCATCAAACCTTTATATATCTTGAGACATCTTGTATTTGTATAAATGCTTATTTCAAAAAGAAAATATATAATTAAAAAGATCTCACATATAACATGACATTGAGACAAAATCTTGAAGGCTTTAATGGAAGCTTTAATCGACTCATTTATCCATCAACATGAACAAAGCAAAAGCTACGCCCAATGTAAGCCATGATCCATCGTGGGAGGGTTTTGATAATTGGTATCCCTTTTATGGGTTACCTTTTTTTTATTTTGTTACATAAACATATAATGTATATCATTTAAATTTGATGTCATTAAAAAAATAACTATCATGAGTTCATGACTATATAGGGATGATTTATTTTAGGGTTAATTACATGGGTGTGTATCGAACTTGTCACGTTTTTTCATTGTATGTATCCAACTTTTAAACCTACCATTGTATGTACTGAACTTTTTTATTTTCTCATTGTGTGTATCAGATAACTTGTTACCTACAAATGCTGACGTGGAACAGGTTATATCTGACGTGGAATTTATTTTTTTTATTTTCAAAATGAGTAAATTACAAATTTGGTCCATGAATTTTCTTTAACAAAAATCAAAGTATAAGGGTTAAAGTGTAAAAACCCTATTATATATCTCTCCTATCTCTCTCTTTGTTCTGCCATTGAACCGTCTCCAGCGACGTCTCCGGCTAAATCGCACAGGAAACTAACCCTAGGCTACCGGAAATTATCGTAATCGGAAGAGTAATCACCTTCCATGCTAAACCTGTGTTGTTAACAATTCTCGATTCCAATTGTTGAAATCTCTTGGTTGCACTTGCACCACCGTCGGTGACGGTGGTGGTGGTGGTTGGATGATTGTGGTCGGAATTTGAGGTCGGTGTGGAGGTGAAGGTTGAGATTGCTTGTTCTAGGTTCCAGCCATGGCGGAGAGGATCTCTGTGCACAAATCGACATCTTCTAGACCTGTGATTGCTTGAAAGTAGGACAGTTTATCAGCCACATCACTCATATTTCTTCAATTTTTGCAATTAGTATGCGGATTTGTGTGAAAAATCGATGGTTTTTGATGAAGATTGATCAAGAAAGTGATGAAATTGAGAAATTAGGGTTTGAAAGACGACCTGTAAAACGACGACCCAAAATCGCAACCACCACCACCCAAAATCGCAACCACCACCACTCTGCTATCTCTCTCTCTCTGTGTTCAAAATCGCAACCAGATTCCATGGAAGAGGCTGTTGATTCCAGATCTGGTCGTTGATTCTGGTCGATTTCTGATCGCAACCAGATTCTGGTCGATTTCAGATCACAACCAGATCTGGGTGTTGATGGGTGGTGGTTGTGATGGATGGTGGTGGTGGAGATGGTTGTGATGGAGATGGTGGTGGTGGTGGTGGATGTAGTGGAGATGGGTGGTGGTGTTGGTGGTTGTGGGTGTGGTGGTGGGGTGGTGGTGGTGGTGGGTGTGGGTTTGGTGATGGTGGTGGTGGGTTTGGTGATGGTGGTCTTTCGGTGGTAGGCGGTGGTGTGTGGTGGTGGTTTGGTGGTTGTGGTTTGGTGGTTGTGGTGGTGGTGGGGTAACATTGTATTAATTTGGCAAAACAGGTCCTTGAACCCTATAAATAAACTAGAGGGACGAATTCTGTAATTTACTCAAACATATGATGAGTTGGCATCCTATGTGGCAGCCTATGTGGCAGCCTATGTGGCATTGTGACCGGTTACCTACTCAACACGTAAACCGATATACACAATGAGAAAATAAAAAAGTTCAGTACATACAATGGTAGGTTTAAAAGTTGGGTACATACAATGAAAAAACGTGACAAGTTCGATACACACTCATGTAATTAACCCTTTTATTTTATAACCGAGTAAAAGCTTATTACCTTATGCTAGAGGTGGGCAAAAATCGGATCGGCCGGGCTTTGTCCGGGCCTCGTAAAGAGCGGGCTTTTCGGGCCTTGTTTTGACCGGGTTCGGGTCAGGTTGGGCCTTGAGTGCCATACTCGGGCCCGTTATAGGTAGAAAAAGCCTAGGCATTGAAGACCGGACCTTGGAAAAAGCCTAGGCCCAGGCCTTGAAAAACAATTTTTTTTTCTCTTTTTCTAACTTATAAAACTACAATTATGTTTATAATTCCAATAATAATTATAATATACAATATTAACTACATTTATTTTATAATTCTAAAGTCTAAAATATAAATTAAATTTATTTATAAACCAAAATCATAAACAAATTTATTTTAAACCACTAAAACTAAACTATATAAAACAAATATATATTAAAAAAATACATTTATTATAATTATAGTATATTAAGATACATCCAAATCAAATAACTCGATATTAGTAAGTTAAAAATACAAGTAATTGACTATAATTATAATTATAGTAATTTACGACTTTGCCACTGAACCGGGCCTGTCGGGTCGGGATTTTAAATCTTCCAAATATAGGACCGGGCTAGGACCGGGCCTTGGTCCGGCCTAGCCAGGGTTTTCGTTGGGCTTGGGTCGGGGCCGGGGCCGGGCCGGATGCCCATCTCTACCTTATGCAACCCTCATCTAAAACATTCAGTGAGCAAGATTGATTACTAGATTCCATCAACGTACGTTGACTAGTTGCATGCAACAATTTTGCCTACAATAGATAGTATTTTCGTTAAATGCATACACTAACATGGAATGATTTATGATGGAATGCATAATGTTTCATGAAACTACCACCTTCATCCGATACATCACATGAACGGTTATGTGCATCGACATTTGCCACAAAAATTTGACGAAATCATGTAAATTCGTTTAGAGAATCGATAAGAATCCAAATGGATGTGCTAAATGCATGATTTAGATGACGGTTGCACGGGTTTGTAACCTTTTATTGGTTTGCCAAATAATCATGATTGTATATATACAGTGTATATTGAATAAAAGAGGTTTAAACGAGAATGATAACCAAATAAGAGTACACGAAAACGGTTAATCAGGTACAAAATCACTTGTGATTTTAATTTACACTGGTGGTCAACGCAAGGATGTGTCGGCGACATAGCTAGCGACCTCAAATCACAGCCAAAGTCACATGAGTCACGTTAATATAAAATCACATGTGATTCGATCATTTTCTTATTATTTTATTTGGTTAATGCTCTTACATGAACCTGACTCTATATTTAGAATATGTGTATATATTGAAGTTATAAATTTGGTGCATAGAGTTTTTATTCTATTGTGTTCAAGAGCATTTTGTATACTTGATCGTTGATCAAACATTTTATAAAACTATACGTCATGAATCAAATATTTTACCTTTAATAGGAGATACATCCTAGTATTAGGTGTAGATTTCATATCGTTAACTAGAACTTTAGTTTTTTCATATTGTTAACTTCACGATGGTTAAGGAACAATGTGGGTTTCTATAAGTCCATATTCATTGAACTTAGTTAGGAAAAAACAAAATACTTACTCATGAATTATTCGACGCTATTAAAATATGTGTCATATAGTGTAAAGTTTATAGTGTTTTCTTAGTTCATAATTACAATTTCTTTTCTTCACTCTCTATCATAAAGTAACATATTTGAGATTTGAAAATCAAATGCATAGCATAAGAACTTTTTAAGGTTATCAGTATCTAACCCTTCCAATCCTCTCAACCCCACTACCACATTAGCTGCCACATAAGCTTTTCTCCAACTCTTCCATTAACCCTCTGAAACCCTTTCTGATTAGTACCCAACCCTCCCAACCCTCTCTCTCTCTCTCACACACACAACACACACAAACAAGCGGTGGTGCAAACCGTCGATGTGTGCAAACCTTCCAACCCGCTGTTGGCGTACCGAGAACCGCTGAGCCCGCCAAGCCGGCAGCTTTCAACCCGCCGAACCCAAGGGCCCGGTATGCAGTTTTAAAAACTATGGATATTTTTATTTTAGAGAATTAGAGGTTTGAACAGAGAGCCCACTGTAACAGCCCACAATGACAATGTGTTGAATTTCATTAAAGTGAAGCAAAAGGTTTAACTTATGAGTTATGGCTTATGATTTATGAGTTTCATGTGAGTTTAGGAAAATGTTTATATTAAAGAGCATGTGTTTACAATCTTATTTAATTTGTATGATGATAAATGGAATTTGATATATTTATTAAGCTAATATTTTTATTGAATTGTACAAGAAAAAGTCTTTATGATTCTCTTCATATATTTAGTATATCAAAAGTAGAATCAAAATATCGATCTAAACTCCAAACTAAATTCATATTGCTAAAGTTCTCCATCCACAAAATTTTATTCTTTGAAAAGAGAAAACGAAAAAAAGGTTGGATGATACATGTTACTCTAGAACTCGAATAATTTATTTTTTGTCAAATGTACATAAAATAGTTCAAATATTCATTTAAATTTGAGTTATCCCATTGTTTTATTCTTTGTTTTTATACCTATCTATAGTAAATAATGATTGAAAACTTTGAAATTGAATGAGTTTTTGTGAAAGAGAGTAAATCATTTCTAAATTAAAATGGTAAAAGAAACATTCTTATAAATTATTTAAATAAATTAACGATGTAATAGTGGTAAGAAACAATTTTTTAAAGATTAAAAGGTTGAACATTTTCGAACATAAAAATCACAATATTTGTATATGTAACCGCTTTGTTTAGAGAAAAAGAACAAAATATTGGTTCTATCAAAAGTTTGATTTTTAGGCTAGTTATACGATGTCGGTATAGAAATAATTTCCAAAAAAGGATTGGTACTAAATTTGAATGTTTGTGAGACATTATCACAAAACAAAAATCAAATTTTGCATTTTGAATCATTATATCTGTCAACAATCAAGTTTTAATGAAATCATGCAACCTTTCTTCCTAAGGTTACACAACATGAAGAAATAAGTACTTTTGTACATCCACCCATATGAATATATGTGAATTTAACCAACAATATATGTGATATGTGAATTACATGTATTAAAACTCAAAAAAAAAAAAAAAAAAATCTTCTACATGCCTTCTACTTAACCAATTGCCATAACTTCTCTTCCTTTTAGCATCCATGGGTCAATAGGTCATGGTTCAAACTCACGACCATTTTATTAGGTTTATGTTCAATCAAAAGGCTATAAACCCACGTGCAACCCACACAATCCAACCTTTACCTTTTATTAGGCTATCGTCATATGATTGGAAGTTCCAGCATCTGTAACTATCCTAAATCAACCACTTAACGTTTCACCATTTGGTCATTGCATCTAGATTCACCCACAATCAACACAACAATATCAAGGTGCTTTCTACTACAAACAAGTGTCACGTTCCTTTAACCAAGATTTAACACGAGAACTGAAATGAAATAAGTACCAATTCTTCAAACCTATCACGTTGTATAAATATCTCTCTAATCTGACCATTACAAAAATATTTTACTATGCACACTCCTATGTATATCAAACTCATGCCAAATCATACATTAATCCTTGATGTTGATATGAATGTAGTACAAATTAGTAGTCAGATGAGTAAACTTCTCATCTGCCTACCCTTATCCATAGAAAAACGTTGTCTCTAGCAAGTAACTTCGTTGATAAGAGGATCAGACGACTTTGCTCAAATACAAGACATGTTTTACGTTCGACCTCAAGTCTTCCACTTATACCAGTATCGATAGAGACAAGCTTCGTATAGGACCAGTTAAAATTGCCGATTATCGATTTAGTTCTAAAATCTCCAAAACAATCTATTTTCTTTTTCTAAGTTAGGAAATAATTTTTAATGGACAAATAAATATAGAAACTTTTATTAGTGTTTATAAAAAAAATTTATATTCTAGCATACATTCTATAGAATTGGCATATATGCCCTTTAACCAAAAGTCCAAAACCCTAGAAAATGTCACCACCACCGAACTGAGGTTGAAGAAGAAGAACCACCGTAACGCCACCGACTACCACCACAATGCCGGAAAACCACCACAACCACCTCCACTTCCGATCAACCTCCATCAAAATCCCTCCGTTTATCCCCATCCGCCACCACCACCACCGCCGCCGGCCACCGCCTCTCTTCGCCGACCTCAACCTCTCAATCTCCTCAATTCTCAACAACTCCAACCATCCAGTCACCAAATTCATCTCCTTCATCAACAAATTCCCCCAATTTTCACAATTTCCAAACCTAATTCGCTCCAGAGAAGCGAGAAACCTGCCGCTGCTGTGCTCGGCATCGTTGGCGTTGACTCGAGGCGGCGACGAGGAGGGCGGCGGAGGAGAGGTTGCTGCTCAGGCGAGCAAGGGACATTCGGCGAGCCGGCATGATGATGAACGTGTTCTTATTAGTGAGGTTTTGGTGAGGAATAAGGACGGAGAGGAGCTCGAGAGGAAGGATTTGGTGGAAGAGGCGATGGCGGCGTTGAAGACTTGTCGACCGAATTCGGCATTGACGGTACAGGAGGTTCAGGAGGATGTTCATAGGATCATTGGAACTGGTTACTTTTTTAATTGTATGCCTGTGGCTGTGGATACTCGTGACGGTATTCGATTGGTGTTTCAGGTATTGTTTATGCATAAAAACTTGTACATTAGGTCTTAATTGTTTGTAATTATGGAAAATTTTCAGTATGCAGGGTATATATGTATATATAGTATGTGAAAATTCACAGCAAAACATGAAATTGTTTGGAAGCTTTGGCCCCTATTTGTATTGCATAATGGTCATTAGGATATCAGAACACAAGTTATGCAAACTGGTGAATTGATATGCGAATTCCACCCCAATTAAAAAGCAAAAGGATGCATCTTGCAACTTAATTACTTAACATTACACACTGACACACTGCTTGGAAGTTAATGGAATTTCTTGCTCTACGAGGTGCTTGACCGACAATACCATGTTAGGCCCGGTTAAGCTGAAAAATCCTTGCTTGAAAAATTCCGATCAGGCTCTCTTTCAACCACAAATCCCGGCCTGGTCCCAATAAAGTCTTTTGCTTTTTTGGTTTACTGAATATGGGATTGGAAGGCATGTGCCACCACCGAAAAAGTCCGGGCCTGGTGCATCTCTAGTTAAGATTGGATGATTGATACACGGACATTAGTAATCATATTAACAGGAAGTGAAAGATAAAACACTGCTTTTCCGTGGTTAAGCAATTTGCCTAGATTCAGGGCGTGACAAGGATGCTATAAATATAATATATCTTGTGAAATTTCAGCACATTCTTGATTCATAGAAGTAAATATATGCCAAAAGGATAAGAAAAGAAATTGTCATCCTACCTACCTAAAGGCAAAATGCCATAGTCATTTAAACCATTTTCTTAGTTGGATCTGCAAAGTCATAGACCAGTTAACAGTTCAAGTTGACTCCCTGTCCATATACATTTACATGTCTAGATTCGTCAGTTGGGTTACTTGTTTGGGTATATGCATGCATACACTTTTATGTTCCATTTTATGGTATCGGTGAATGAGATAATTGTATATCCAAGATCTTAAACGTGTTCACCTTTACCTAACTTTAGGATACATTTTCTGATGATAATACCGGCCACATAGTGATAATTCTTATTGTTTATAAATTTCCATTCCCAGCGGACCAACACACTTTTATTTTAAGGTAAGTGGGTAACACAAACAGAAAGTTGTCGAATTGCTGTTATATATGCATTTCTAATCTTCTTGTTCTATTCTAATACCTTTTGGTGTGGATGGAGTTATTTACACTAGTATCTTTTGGCATAAGGTAGAACCAAACCAAGATTTCCAAGGGCTGGTCTGTGAAGGAGCCAATGTTTTACCAACAAAATTTGTAGAGGATGCGTTTCGTGATGGATATGGTATGTTTTTTTTGTGCTGCCTCCTTTTCCTTATCCTTCTGAAAATAGCATACGAATATGTAAATGCACACATGCAGAAACAAGTATAGGGAGAGAATATACTTTGACAAACTAGTCATTTTTTCCTGACATTTTACATAGCCAGGAAAAAAATTAAAATAGATGATATTTGTTGTAGACATCATCTCGTTATGAAGCTTCTCAAGTTGCTATTTATATCTGATACTTTTTCAAGTTATGCAGGAAAAATTGTAAACTCAGACGTTTAACGAAGTTATAAGCTCCATTAATGGGTGGTATATGGAGCGTGGCCTTTTTGGTTTGGTAAGCATTTGATCCCATTGGTTATTTGTTTTTTCTGTAATTTTAGTCAATGGCTATTGGATATTTCAAATTGCAAACTGCAGTTTTGTTATGACTATATGTGCTATTAATCAATATGCTGTATTATGATGAAATCATCAGGTTTCGGGGATTGAGATTCTCTCTGGGGGAATTATCAGTTACAAGTGTCGGAAGCAGAGGTCAACAATATATCCGTACGTTTCCTTCGTAGAACGTAAGAGGATAATTTTTGCTTTGCTAATTTATGTAATGATTCCATTCTGAAGATATGCTAAACATTATGTCCATGTGTATTGTTGTGTGCTTCAGTGGTGAGCAAACTACCGGTAAGACGAGGCCTGAGACGATACTTCGGCAACTTAATACGAAAACGGGCAGGTATTAGAGAAATTTCTCTGCTTAAATTTCATTTTTCCAAGAGAAGAACCTACTCCATGTTAATGTTGGAAATCATTGAATGACCTGAACATAAAAATGGTTTCTTTATCTTGTCATATTTAATTCCTTTTTTTTTTCTTCAATTTCGTTAATGGTCTTTAAGAATTTTGAAAGATGATGTAATATGGAAGCGGAATGATCTTATCAGGTCTATAGTATGCTTCAAGCAAAAAGAGACGTAGATACGTTGCTAGCAATGGGTATTATGGAGGATGTTAGTATCGTTCCACAGCCTGCTGGAGGTAACATGACAATCCATTTAATGTGGATTTCATTAATAATTTTTGCAATGAAATATTTATGCGTAATTGATCAAAAAACAATGTTTGTCTTCGTGAGTAATGAGAACCTAAATTACTTTGTTAGACTCTGGGAAGGTGGACTTAACGATTAATGCGGTTGAGCGTGTAAGTGGAGGGATCTCGGCTGGTGGTGGAATTTCAAGTGGGTATGTGATCTCATTGAGTATTCATGAATTTTTACTTTTTTGACTGACTTACTTCAAATATTCGATATTCACTTATTAGTTATTCATTTATAGGATCACAAGTGGCCCTCTAGCAGGACTTATTGGGAGGTAATATATCAATTTCAAGAAACAATATGACATTATTGTTGTTAAGACAGTTTTGAATTCGCCAGTTTAACTTTGATTTTTTTTTTTTTTCCAATGCAGTTGTGCACTTTATCATCGGAATCTCTTTGGGAGGAACCAAAAGGTTAATCTTTCACTGAAAGAGGACAAATTGACTCAATATTTCGGATCAACTACACGGATCCATGGATTGAAGGAGATGATAAGCGAACATCAAGAACAATAATGATTCAGGCACCCCCACCTTTCTTAATTTCGATCCAATTTGGTTAATGTTTCATGATATTTAAAAAAGAAGATGCTAGATTTTTAATTTTATTTTCCGATTATGTATTTCAGAACTCAAGGACCCCTGGCACTCTTGTTCATGGCAATCAGCCCAACAACACCAACTTGACCATTGGACGGATTACTGCTGGCATTGAATATAGTCGGCCATTCCGACCAAAGTGGAGTGGGACCGCAGGGCTTATTTTTCAGGTATTATAAGGTTATCTACTATGATGCACAATGTTTTTAATACACAACTCATTCCAGCCTGTATTCCGATCTTCACATAACAGCGTGCTGGTGCTCGTGATGATAAAGGGAATCCGATAATAAGGGATTTCCATAGCAGCCCACTAACTGCGAGGTAATCTTTGACGTTTTCTTTATCAGACCCTGACGTTAATGGCCAGACTTGACAATTTTCATTTCGTATTTGTTGTAGTGGCAATATACATGACGATATGGTACTCGCTAAACTCGAAAGTGTTTATACTGGTTCTAGTGACCCTAGTTCTTCAATGGTAAGATGTGGAAACGTTTTTTTCTCACGGTTTCATTGTGATCGTGAGAATCTCATGGCTGTTAATTTTTCGCAGTTAGTAGTTAATATGGAGCAAGGACTTCCTGTATGGTCAGATTGGCTAGTTTTTAACCGAGTTACTTCCCGTGCAAGGAAAGGCCTAGTACTAGGCCCTGCTTGCCTTAACTTGAGGTAACTTTTTCTATCTATGATCAATCTCGGGTGCATACCGAATTACCAAATTTATCGTAATTCATTGAAGTAAATCTCCCTCGTAGTGTCACAAGAAAATCCACTTTACCTTGAACATGCACTTAGGGTCATTTGATCTCTAGACAGGACGGAACAACTGTTCAACGTTTGGTAAGACAAAACTAGACATGACATATTAGATAAAAATGAAAATTTTACCCCTAATGAGTTGTTTATATATTTTGATTAATTATGTAATTAATTAACTTATAGTAAATAAATATTTATTTAAACTAAATATAACATCATAATTTATTTTTTTCAAAATGATTAAAATGACACCAAAAATAAAAAGCTTAAGTAGTTTCTTATATTTTTTCTATATTATTTTATATTATTAACATTTCTCAATTAATCAAAATATATAAATTGTATAAAAATAATATTTTTAGGACAATAAAGTAAAATTTTAAATGAGAAAGGTTATTCGATGTTTTAAAAGAGCACCGAGTGAGTTTTATTTTGATGTTCTATTGGTAAAGCATAAGTGTGTTTTAAAATGAAGTTATATTTTTTTCACTCTGCTAACCGATTAACTTCCGACAAATACAGTCTATCTGGTGGTCACGTTGTGGGTAACTTCCCTCCCCATGAAGCATTCCCGATTGGTGGAACAAACAGCGTTAGAGGGTACGAAGAAGGCGCAATCGGGTCGGGAAGATCGTACGCTGTTGGTTGTGGAGAACTTTCCTTCCCTCTGGTGGGTGATCCAATCATTTTTTTTTGCTGGCAATTGCTGACCAAAAAACCATGTTTTAAACTTTTAATCCAAAATCTGAACATAAAGATGATCTTTTTATGAATCCCTTCATATTATTTTATTGCTGGTTGCAGGTTGGACCGTAGAAGGAGCTGTCTTTGCGGACTATGGAACTGATCTCGCTCAGGCCCAACCGTTCCTGGTAATTTGCTCGATCTATTAACATCCTCGTGTTATTATGTTTTTGCACGTTAAAATCGTCACATTCGTACAAACATGATTATTAGGCGTCGTTTGCTTTTAAAAGGCCCGAAGTCTGATTTCACATCTAAAAAATAAGAGGTGGATGGTGCACCTCTTAAAATTTCAAAGGATGACGAGGCTTTCAGACCTATCTTAAAAATAAAACAAACAGCTTGAAGTCTGAAAACCTCTTAATTTTCAGACATAAGAGGTTTTAAGAGGTTTTTTTTTCTTAAAAACAAACAACCCTTATATGGGTGTGTGTATGAAAGGTGATCCTGCGGGGCCCGGTTGAAACCCGGAAGCGGATACGGTTACGGAGTTCGGTATGCGGGTCGCATCTCCGTTAGGGCCTCTTCGACTAGAGTATGCTTTCAATGATCAAGGAACAGGGAGGTTTCACTTTGGAGTTGGCCAAAGAAACTAAGGTCTACTTTTACCCATTTGGATTTAAATGAATCATTTTGCAAATTTTGATCATATATGTTTTTATTTTATGAAATTAATGCAAGAATATGGAAATCAATGTTTAGGGGTTGAATCTTGGTTGGTTTGGATTTGACATAGGGAAATGAAAGAATGTGTGGGGAGTTTTGGATCTTGTGGTGTAGTTGTGATGTTGATGGGTTCAAGAATTAAAAGAAATAATGCATTTATTTAAATTGATTGAAAATATTTATTTTGGTTTTATTGTTGGTTTTGTTTGTAAAATATTATATGTGCATCTGCTGTTTGTACCATTTAACTTTGGAGGATTTGACCACATTATGAGATCTGTTGCCAGTTGCCACGTGGCATCCACTTTTTAAGACTGGAACCAATATAGGTAGGGATTTTAAGACAACCTTTTGCTCTTCGTTTGAGACCTTTTCGAATAAAATAATTGAATTATTGAGTTGTTTATGAACGTGTTCATAATTGGCAAATTGGTTTCTTGTAATTATACATATTTAGCATTATATATAAATGGAAAACCAAGAAACATTCTTGTAGTTCTTCATTTGGATTGTATGACATATGAGTAATTTTGTAATATGCATGTGTATAATGCATTTGTACATAAAAATCTAAAAATAACTCAAATTTCCTGTATGTACAAATGTATACAGTCCAGATGGAGAGTTATCAAGGTGTTCCTTAGTAATCCGTTTTTTAAGATTTTCCAATGAACCTGGATCTTTCTCTCTCTCTCTCTCTCTCTCTCTCTCTCTCTATATATATATATATATATATATAGAGGTTCATTTGTAAACCTCAAATATCTTGTAAACTTTATGAACCCATCGTGGCCCTTAATCAAAAAAATCAAAGGAGGATATGGATTTATTGAAAATATAGAAATGTGAAATTTATGGTAAGTCAATGATTATGGAAATATGGGAATGCGAAATATGGAAACATTTTTGAAAATCAATGGTGTGGATTGGTTTACACGGTTTACAAGATATTTGAGGTTTACAAATGAACCTTCCTATATATATATATAATATATATATACTTTGATGATTATATATTCTTCCTTAAGAAATATTTTTGGACCAAAAGTTGGTCTAACATTTTTAAGTTCATAAATAAGTAAATGTTGCAAGTTTTGTTTAAGTGACTGACTAGTATTCATATTTAATAAAAGTAACAAAATTCTCCAACTTATGATCAAAATAAAATCATAAAACGTATAGTTATTAGGGAATTAACACTTATTTGTAGAGGAATTAACCCAACTGTCACATCAGTTTTCCATTACCTTACATAAACCAACGTAAATCATCCTTTATAGCTTACCTAATCTTACACACACATTAAATAATTAATAAAAAAAAGAAAATAAGAAAGAGAAAGAAGAGAGGGATAAAAAGAAACAAGAGAGAGAAAGGGGGTGAGGGCTGAGGGGGTTCCGCTCAATTTGTGGGAGCCGAGAACAACCAAGCCGAAGCCTGTGTTTTGGTGTTGCCGACCAAAGCCGATGAAATCGAAGCCATACCGAGTCCTTTGGGTCGAGTTGACCCAAGTAAAAGTGAAAATTGTATTTTGTTAAAATTGTAAAAAGACATGCAAGTATGAAAAATGTAAAAGAAGTGGTTGTTGAGTTAAATGAAGTTTAAATAATAATAATAAATATAATAAAGACAAAGGGTACAATCAAGTGGTGGGTATGCTACTACTATTTGATCTCCAGACCTCATGGCTTTCCACAACCATACAAAAAAGATTGCGTGTGTTGAAACGTATGTCAAACAGTCAACAATAATTGTCGGACCCCTACTCACTCTATCTCTCTCTTATGTTATATACATCTACACAGAGGAAAGTTCAAATCTGAACCACTTTTTGGTTGTGAATGTGAGGATAATCGAGAGCGCGGCACGTGGCGGAGACTAGTCAACAAAGGTGGCTTTGAGTGTGGTCCCCCCCTTTAATTCAATGCCCTCCCATGAATCGCGCCTAGTTATCCGCCGTGGACGTGACGTGACGCTTAGTCATCCGCCACGTGTCGCGCTATTGGCTGTCCTCACATTCACAACCAAAAAGTAGTTCACATTTGAACCCACCCCTATGTATATATAACACTTTAAAATTTAAACAAAAATCATAAAAAAGTTGTGGATAAATATATACATCAATGGATATCGACAACAACATGTACCAATGAATATCCAATATGTACGTATATACTTATATAATATATAGAGGGAGGTTTAAGAAAAAACCCTTAAATAAACGAAAAATCGAGTAACACCATCATAGCCCTCCATCTAGAACATATACACTTGTGCATATGGGTAATTTGAGTTCTTATTGTAGCCCTCCATCTGGAACATATGCACTTGTGCATATGGGTAATTTGAGTTCTTCTTAGGTTTTTATGTACAAGTGCATTATGCACCTATGCATATACATGTGTGCATATTACAAAATCACCTGTATGCACAAGTACGTGCATTTCAAATGGAATGCTATGAAGGTGCTCATCGATTTCCGTTTATTTGAGGTTTTTTCTAGATCTTGACCCTCTACTCATATAAGGCCCATGAGTACCACATTCAACCCTTCACTACCATATCAACTTTCCATTATTCTACTCTCAAACCATCACTAACCTTTCAAATTTCGTAACACAACCTTTTAACCTTTCTTACCCTTTACCATTTTTTTTTATTAATTATATATATAGAAGAGAGAGAGAGAGAGAGAGAGAGAGAGAGAGAGAGAGAGAGAGAGAGAAGAGCTAGCAGGTAGGGGAAACCGCCTCCCAAACCGTTGCTCAAAACCGTAACGCCATAGCACAAGTGGCTTGAGCCCGCTGAGCCCGCCACCTTCCCCGTGCGAACCCACACCCTGTGGTACGTATGGTCTAATAGACATGTATACGATGATGTGAAAAAAAATTAAGATAAAAATCGTAACAAAAAATATAAACAAAATCACGTTTACCATCATGACCAATAATAAATTACACTTTAAAAGTGAGTTATTCTCCTTGGAGAGGTTTCGAACTCGGGTTATCGTGACTTGATGCTATGGTGGCACGATGATACTCCGTTGCACCAACATGCCGTTAAAAAAAAAGTGAATTAGATCCTATTCTTCTCCTTAATATTAATTTTCAATTAGGATCGATTACCTCTAAACATGATATTCTTTTAATAAATTGAACACCGAATTCTTCCAACAATTGCACCATTAAATCAAACCAATTCCATTAAAGAATTTACATGATATAAATGAAAATTAGATCTGTTATAAATGGTGTTATAAAAAGCAAAATAATAAATTTATATATAGTTTTAGGAAGGAATAAAAATCAAAAAGGTGTTTTGATGAGGAGGTGAATTAAAATGGACCAAAAACAATATGTTATTGGGGATGTGGCACGTGGATACGATCACGACGCATTTTGTGAGACTTCGCCGTTGATGTCTTTTTCTAAAAGAAGTTATTATATATATGTCAAATGGGATGGGCCCCATATCTAAGAAATTTCATGCTTAAAGATTTTATAGTAAATTATAAGTTTGGTCACTCTAGTTTCTTTGGTTTTAATTGATTTTTTGATGGGTATTTAAGACTTTGTCCTCATCAATCTCGGTAAGGTTTATCGATAGGTAAAGCATGTGGCCTGAGTTAATTCTCAGTGGCTACAATCTGGAAGCGTATGGATTCGAACTTGGAGTCGAAGGGTTAACAAGTCATTTCTCCCACAGGCCTTGACCAGTACGCCACAACCTTGTGATTTGGGTTTAATTGTTTTCATCCTTACATAATTCTTGTTGTAAGAAAATTCCTATGGTATGTAAAAGTGTTTTGATTTTGATCCTTCTAGTAATGGAAGTTAAACTTCATTCATTAACTATTGCACATGCTTTGCACATGAGAAAATGGTCATTGTATCTCTAAAAATATGGTGGGTAAATTGAAAAACTTTCATTATATACCATTGCCATATCATTTTTGGAGATAAAATGACTACTTTACCCTTTTGTGCAAAGCAAATTCGAGAGTCAGCTGATGGAATTTGACTTTTCTTAGTGGAAGAAACTAAAACCAAACAATTTTGTATGTCATAGAAGTTTTCTCCTAATAAAAGAACCAAAATCAAGCAAAACAACAAACAAAATGAATCAAAATCACAATTTACTTAAAATTTTATTAGGCTTAAATATTAAAAAAAGGTGTTGATTGACATAAAACTTAATTGGTATTTTTTAAGCGCATCTAATAGATTCTTTTAGAAATCAGACTAAGTACAATGAACGCAAAAACAAGCAGCAAAATGATTGAGCTGGCGAGCCGACCGAGCAAACCGCAAGTTACCAAGAGAGAAACCAAGGAGTAAACGGTCCCTGACGATGTTTGTGAGTAGCAAACAAATACTCGTCCCCCTGTGCATTTTGAAGTCCAACAACAACAAAGTACGTCCTGAAGAGCTCACTTTCATCACTATTAGTTAGAAACTACAACCGTAAGGATACATTTTGTTAAACATTTCAAAACCAGAACAGGATCCGTTGGAAACATCAAACTACAAGGACGAAATTTGTATTTAACTATGTGTTAATAACTTAATATTTTTAGTTAGTGGCTAACAAAGAAAAGAAAGAAAACCCTAAAGATTCATCTTATGGAAGAATTGAAGAAACCCTTTAATTTATATTTATACCTCTGGATCCAGCTAGAATTACAAATCGAATGATACCTAGCAAACAACCGAAATCTTTTGAGTTTGTTGGTTATTAATTAATTGCCAATTAATATGTAAATATGCTGTAAGTTTGTGGGGTTCCAACTCAAACCAATTGGCATTGCTCAACACGCCCCTCCGGCCTCACGTGTGGCGTTCTTTTAGCCTAACACGTGGATTCTTTGGGTTACGTGAAGTCCGTGCGGCTTTTTGACCAACCACGGGTGAACCTTGCTCTGATACCATGTAATTAAGTTTGTGGGGTTCCAACTCAAACCAATTGGCAATAAGTGGATTAGCTCAGGACCCTTATAAACACATTACAAGTTCACTTTGTGTCCGATGTGGAACATTGCTCAATATATGCAGATTACTATCTCTATAGCTTCTCTCCACTCACCTAAATCCATACACCTTTACACTGAATCTCACCTGTACCCAGCCCCCCTATAAAGAGGTATGGATAGAAAACTCCATATATATTTGGAGTAATTATCCCAGCAGTGTCCCATTCAATTTTCAAAATGTAAAGGAAAGAAAACCCTAGTCAAAAAGTGCAAATTCAAAGTTGAAAACCAATTGAACTATGTACATATATAACAGCCCCCAGCTGCAAACCACCAATTGTACTTTTGAAATGCACTTACACCACACATATATGACACATATATGACACACACACCCACACATATATATGACACATATATATATATATATACATATACACCTATCTTCTGTACATGACAATCACTGTGTGGGATTTTGACTCCTGAACAGTGGTTTTGATGTGCATGTAAGAAGAAAATTAAACAAGTTAGATGAATACATCAATGTGTATATATTTTAGAGGAAGCTAAATACATCCATTGACTTGTTATATCCACTTAAAAAGTGAATTGCGTCGTACACGCGTACGTTAACATCAAAGACCACTTTTTCAATTCCCGATGCATTTATTTCAATTCCCGATGCATTCACATGCTCTGCAAATAGATGCATATAGCAACCCCATATTTTAGTAAGTGAGGGTGACATATATATGGATGGAAGCCAATTAGGAGACCATAGCTCTCTCTTCAAAGCTCACTGCCGGATTTTAAAGTACTTTGAAGAGTATTTGCTTCCCTAGAAACACACAGTGAAGACACATGGACACACACACGCACACACACACATACACACACTGTCTCTTATTTGGAAGATAGCATATTATAATGGCAGAACGACAATTAACCCTAATTTCTTCAACTTGTCCTTTTTTTGGTCCTATTCCTATCCCTATTCCTATTCCTATTCCTATATAGCCATTGCTATACCCATCCATTTCTTACACTCAGCTATACCTACATAGCTAGCTACCTCCATTTGTTTTCCACTTGTCTAATTTATGACCAACTAATTAATTAGGTTTTAACCCTTTGATCAATTAATCTTCTAAGTAGTTAATTTATCACCAAGATTTATGATAATTGGTTGAGTTAATATCAATCCCAACCATCCTAAGTTAAAGTAGTTTATGGATTCAATATATGCATGGTTGTCATATACAAGTTTGATAAGGGCCATATAACATATATTTTGATATCTTCAAATTTTCCTTCAAACCAACATATACAAGTTTGCATGGTTATAATAAGAAATGGTGGATTCTATCCCCACCCCCTTATAAGAGGGTGGGAGTTGGTGATGTGAATATACCTGTGGGACCTAGTGGTAGGGCCTAGTGAATTTATGTAAGCGAGGAGAGTGGGAATAGCAACCCCCTAAAAAATATATCGTTTTTGACCCAAATTAGCAAGCAAATAGGTGAAAAGATAATAATTACTACGAGTCAATATATCAAAATTGATCAATACTAATTTGGGAATTCAATTATGATGAGAGTCACGTTAATAAATTTATTAAATTAATTATGTATGATATGAATTCAACTCAGTTAAAAGCTAGTAGATTTAGGCACATTGAGCATTGATGTTGGTATGATCTTTTATCATTTTACATTGTTTGTAGTATGGTAGTGATAATTAAATGAAGACACTATATATGTGTACTTCTTAATAATGATGATTACTACTTGAATGCACAATTACTCTCTATCAATATCAAAAAGGACACAGGGAAAAATCATGGCGAAGAAAAACTATACGTCGAAATTAATTAACTTAACGATTAAATGCTTAACGAAATTAATGCAAGAAAGAAAAAATCAACATGATCTAAGGTTGATGAAGTACTACTTAATATGGATGAAAGAGTACTATTTTGGGACTTAAAAAAAAATAGAGAGACAAGATATCACTAGCTCTTTCTATGGTGTGACTAAACATGAAAGAAACATGGTCTCTAGGTAGCTAGAGAGAGAATCAATTAATTACATCACTAAGTGAGAGGAAGCTGATGTTGGGACCTTAAAGAACAAAGCTCCATTGGTGTTCTTGTTCAGTTTTTTACCTTTTCACCTTTTTGGTCATCTTTCAGTACCCTCTCTCTCTAGATCTATGTCTCTCTCTCTCTCTTCTCTCTTGATCTCTTTTTACATAATTAAACCTATATCATCTAGCCATTGATGATCACTTGATCCTTGTTTTCCTAGCTTTCTGAAACATGAGTAGTGATGATCATCCTTACTCAAGGTACCACTTCAATGGATCATGGTTCAATCTCAATAGTACTAATTATAATCACCATCTCTCTTCTTCATATGCTCCACTTTCTTCTTCATATGAACCTAATTCACCTCCTTCTCCACCACTCAGAGAAGCTCTTCCTCTTCTTAGTTTAAGCCCAGCAAGAAGATCACTCAACCATGATGATCATCAAGAACATGATCAAGAAAATCTTGATAATACTACTACTAATGATTCTTCATGTGTTAGGGCTATGGAAATTGATCAAAATAGCTACATGGGTACTAATTCTGATGATCAGGTGGCTCTACATCTTGGGCTTCCCTTTTCTGAAGCTGATCTAATTTCAAGAATCTCGAATAACGATACTCGTAGTATCGAAATCGATCGTAAAGAAGAGGAAGAAGAAGGTAGAACTAGTAATGGGTATCTTACAAGCACACTAAGAAAGGGTCAATACTGGATCCCTACTCCAACTCAAATTCTGATTGGTCCAACTCAGTTTTCTTGCCCTCTTTGCTTCAAAACCTTCAACAGATACAATAACATGCAGGTAATTTAACTATCTTAAAGCTAGCTAGCTCTTTATATAATATAGTAGCTTTTATTTTTCAAATAAAAAATTAAATAAATATATTCTTTTTAACCTGATCATTAAAAAAGAAATCTTGAAAACCTTTTTATCAGTATTTTTACTATTTCTAGGGTTAGGTTTTTATTAAAAATCTTGATTCTTATTAGGTTCAATTTGTTGTCAATAATCATTAGTTTTGAAGAAAAATAAGGGTTTGATCTATCCAAGTGTCATACTCAAGGTGTCATTAAGTACTACTATTCACTTCAGATCTAGAGGTCAATTTATGATCTAGATTGGTCAGCAGTACTGGTTCTAAATGATATAAGAAATCCACTTTATATCTCTGATTGAACAAGACAACCATTATGCTTTTTGTTCCTTGAAGTTTGCTAGCTTTCTTTAATTTTTTTCTCCTATTTACATTGGCAGTTATGTCAACACTGTAACCTTTTTATTGTTCTACTCATATATCTCTGATCCAACCCAGATGCATTTATAATTTTCAGTCCCAACAAGAACAGCAATTAATAAAGAAAAATATATAAAGCTTCTTCTGTTCATATATCTGTATACTTCTGACCACTTGGCCCAGTTTTAATCTAAGACATGTATACAACTTCCCATCCACAAACCCTTCATCATTAAGACAGCTTTTTGTATGGTTGGGAGCTTTTTATTTAATTTCTAGGTATCATTTCAATACCTATATATAGTTTTTTTCCTCTTTTTTTCTTTACTTGAAGAGATCAAAAGATATTGTAACAACCCGTCCCACATGGATAGAAAGTAGAACTTGTAAGCTCTTTATAAGCCTCAAGTCATAGGCTACCAAAAACTTCCACCATGGTTTATAGTTGAACTCGAAGTTATTGGGCCAGCCTATAGCTTTGGGGTGTTACAGATACACAGCCTTTTTAATCAGGCCATGTTTGGTAAACTGGCTGATAGCTGATAAGCTATACCTGTTGACTTATCTTATGAATAAACTATGTTTGGTAAAAACTAGCCTATGAGTATCTAAAATGACCAAAAATGGTATCCTGAGGTATAATAGTTAATATTAATAAAGATATATTAGAAAAAGCTACAAAAAGCTCTTGAAACGCAATAAGCTAGCTTTAAGCTAGTTTAAGTTCCATCCAAAACATGTACTAGCTTATAAGCTAGCTTATTTGTTCAATCACAAAATTTTCTTCTTTTTGATTGATTTTTATCTTAGGAAAAATATTATTGTTTGAATTAATTAATTAAGAAGCTCTTAATTTGGAGAAGCTAACAGATCCAAGAAGGCTCAAAAAGGTAGGACAATGTGGTAGTTCATTCTTCAATTCAGTTCTGAGAAGTTTAAGTTCTGATCAACACTATTAACAAGTTCAGAAAACAGTTGTATTTTTAACTCAAAAGCTTGCTGCAAGCCTGCAATCTGCAAGATGAGTAAAAAATACTGCAAATTAAGTTGAATGTTTGATGACATTTTGGGCATTAATTACTATATATAACTTAGAAGATTTTTTTAGGTTAAAGATTATGTATTGCATCTCCCTTAATATTTTTGAACAGACAAGTTCTGGATCAAGATCAATACGTTGTATATGTATCATATCATATCGACACGAGTTTCATGCACCATCTAACCATATTAAGTTGTGATGAGACGTACATTACGCTATAAATAGCACTGTGTCCTGAAAAAGGGGAAGGAGAGGGGGGGGGGGGGGGTCAAACCTTTTTAAATTTCTCATATATGTTCATCGATTATTTTTTCTTCTATTTGAAGCTCCTCGTAGAAGCTTATTCAATAAGTCACTTTCTATATCATCAGGCCGTTGTCAAACAGTGACCTATAGATTACCCGAATAAGTTACGAGTCTTGTTAAGCTCATCAAGCTGCTAACAAACAAGCCTTAGGGGTTGTTTGGGTGGATTTCCATTAAGTCCTCTATGGATAAAGTTGTATATGTGGATTAATGTGTCTATATAGGCCGGGAATTGAAGGTTTTTGTTGGGGAGAGTTTTTTCATTGATGAAAGGAACATGTCTTTTAAGAAAAACTTAGACTTTCTGCATAAAGCTCCTCCTAGAAGCCTATTGAATAGGTGACTTTCTATATCATTAAGCTACTATCAAACAGTCATCGATCTATAGCTAACCAAATTAACTTACGAGTCTCATTATTAAACTCATCAAGATGCTAACAAACAAGTCTTAGTTAGGAACCATATCATTAATTAATTAGCTTCTTACTTAATTTGTCTATGATAAATAATCCACAATACAAATTGATCAATTGTACCTATTCATGCACCAATTCCACAATGATTTATTAATCCTCATGCTTGATTGATTGCATATAGTTAACCAATTAGCATATATAATACAGATGCATATGTGGGGGCATGGATCTCAATATAGAAGAGGCCCAGAATCCCTAAGGGGAATACAGCCAACAGCCATGCTAAGGCTGCCATGCTACTGCTGTGCACCAAGGTGCCATAACAACATTGACCACCCGAGGGCTAAACCGCTCAAAGATTTCCGAACCCTTCAGACACATTACAAGCGGAAACACGGGATCAAGCCGTTCATGTGCAGGAAGTGCGGTAAGGCCTTTGCGGTGAGAGGAGATTGGCGAACACACGAGAAGAATTGCGGGAAGCTTTGGTATTGCACCTGTGGATCGGATTTCAAGCACAAGAGGTCTTTGAAGGATCACATAAAGGCATTTGGAAATGGTCATGCAGCATGTGGTATTGATGATGATCAATCTTGCTTCGAATTAGAAGAAGAAGAAGCCGCTAATTCGGAGATCGATCATCAAGAAAACGACCACTTACACAACGATAACTAATAATCAATCCAAGTTTATAATTAATTATTGTTAAATTCTAATTAAAGATTACTTCAAGATGATCATGATCACCTTTGAAGGAGGACTATGTTTTGCTATCTTAATGTATGATTTCATGAGAGTTTTTGGATCTATAACATGTAATCAAGGGGTGGTTTGTTTACCTATTAACAATTCCGTTAAGAGGCAGTCTCTGGTAAATCTAGTTTGGCAAAAAGAAGAACTGTTTCTAATGGATCTAAAACCCTCTGAATGGTTTTGTATTCTGGACCTCCCTTAACCATTAAGCGTACTGATTTCATTCTAAATGATTACCAAACAACCATATTTCATTTTGCACTATATCATAAGAGCCTTTTAATCATTCGGACCACTTAATCATCCAGCACTAAACCATTTAGCAACGACCAACAACCCTAAATTACCATTTCGATATTATGGGAGTCCCTTTCATTGGAGTACATTTATTAATATATATATATATATATATAGGTTGTACTAGATGTTAATCTTGGTAGATGCTAGAAAAAGGATTGGAGGAGGTCATAATGAACTTATGGTTCACGTTGCAAGACTTGATATAGATATTATAAATTCATGCAACTGCAACTGCTAAATGCATGTGCTCTTTTTCTTTCTACTTCTTTTAATTGGAGTGAAATGAATTAAATGGCAAACCTAAGTTTTATAAAAACCGTACAAGAATACGGAGTAAATACATTTTGATGAATTTCCAAATTTGGGAGATACTTTGGTCAACAAGAAAGAAAAGACTAGGTTTGTATATTTAATTGTTTACCATGGAATTTATATATATATATATATATATATATATATATATAGGGGTGGGTTCAAATGTGAACCACTTTTTGGTTGTGAACGTGAGGACAACCGAGAGCACGACACGTGGCGGATGACTAGGCGCCATGTCAAATCCACGGCGGATGACTAGGCGCCACGTCATGTCCACGGCGGATGACTAGACGCAATTCATGGAGCATTGAATAAGAGGGGGACCACACTCAAAGCCGCCACGTGTCGCACTCTCGGTTGTCCTCACGTTCACAACCAAAAAGTGGTTCACATTTGAACTTTTCTCTATATATATATAGGAATTTTCTTTTGTGAACTTTCTTTTTGTGTGAACTTGTGAACTCAAGCCAAAACGACGATTTCATATGTTAAATCAATGAAATTGTTTAATATGATGAAATTATATTATATAATTCCTTTTCTGATGAAAATGTTTCGTACTTCGGTATTTTTTACGTAACTTTTTCATTCTTATGAAACTGTTTCATATATTTTTATGAAACCTTTTGATTTCACGTAAAACCACCGAAATATGAAACAATTTCAACAAAAAATGTATCATATAATAATATTTCATCATATTAAACAATTTCAAGAACCAATTTCATCATATAGTCGTCGTTTTGGCTTGAGTTCACAAGTTCACACAAAAAAAAAGTTCACAAAAGAAAATCCCTATATATATATATATTCAAGTTCATTTAGAAACCAAAAAAAGAGTAAAAACCGTAAAAACTCATGGTTTCATAGCTTAAATTAACGAAAACTCTTCGTGGAGTTGTTTAATATGATGCAATGTTTCATATATTTCATTTTTTGATGTTCTTTTTTGTAAAAATAACAAATTTCATAGGATTAAAAAAATACATAAAAAGTTTCATAAGAATGAAAAAAGTGTATGAAACATTTTTATTTTTACATAAAAAAACACCAAAATATGAAACATATTCATCAAAAAATGAATTATATGAAACATTTGCATCATATTAAACAACTTCACGAAGAGTTTTCGTTGATTTAAGCCAAAAAACCATCGGTTTGTACGGTTTTTACTCTTTTTTTGGTTTTTAAATGAACTTCCCTCTATATAGTATTAGGTTCAAATGAGAAGTGCTAAAAAAATGAGAAGTAGAGAAGTGATCTCCACCACTCATCCGGTCAATAAAAGTGGCTTTGACCGGGTCCCCTCCTTTAATAATCTCTACCCTCCCATGAATCGCGTCAATCCTCCATGATCGCGTCCACCATAACCGGTCAAAGCCACCTTTATTGACCGGATGAGTTGTGGAGATCACTTCTCTACTTCGTATTTTTTAGCACTTCTCTCATTTGAACCTTTCTATATATATATATATATATATATAATTAAGGTTAGGTTCAAATGTGAACTCATCTTTCAAACGTGAAGACCATCAGTATTGCGTCACGTGACAATATTCAGTCTGAATATTCATACTTTATGCAGTCTGAATAAACCAATTTTATGTATGATTCAAAGCATCCTATAACATGCCCCTAAATTTTCTTTGATGATGTGTCCCAAACACACTTCCAGATCACCCACAATCTCTCTTCCTTAATTTTCAGATTCCACATTTATCATCTCTTCTATTTACTCTATACGTTTGACTCACACAAAGCATGTGTGAGTCCTTGTTTTATAATGAATTAGAAAACATCGATCAACTTGAAAACAAGATAAACAAGATGATGACGGCTAGAGAATGTTGGAAAAAAAACATGATTTGTTAAAGTTCCATTTAATATATTCCAAGTAGTTATAATATTTATCTTTTCATTCTTAAGTTTACTGAACTTTTATATCCCGTCAAACCACAAACATTTATTAGTAATAGCTGTGATTCTAAATGAACATACTTTTTTTTTGGAAGGGTGTCCGGCCAAAGCCCGACTAATCCCCGGCAATTTTGGGGGCTAAACACGGCCTCACTTAAATGTCCTCAGGTATGCGTACGGGAAGGATCGAACTCGGTTATGGCGCTATGAACCCCCGAGTGATAACCAATCTGCCACAGCATTGTTGACTCTAAATGGACCTACTTATATGCATGCTATTTGAATATTCTTCCTACTATTGTTTCTTAAACTCAACACAATAAATTTGAATCTTGTAAATGGTCGAATAGGAACGACTAAAAAATCTGAATGCATTGAGAGATCATGTGATATGTTGGTACAATTTCTGACTCTCTTCATCTTCCCTATATATGACTATGAGACATATAATGCAAAAAAACACCTATAAAGATTTGAAGCAGAGACCACATTTCTATTCTAAAATTTCCCAATAAACAAATAAAAATGAGATTTTCATAAGAAAATTCATCATATAGTTTTATTAAAGTTCTTGCTTTGTGAGGTGACAATGACGTATCAATCAGTAAAAAAAACATGATAAATAAGGTGTGAAAATTTAAGATAAGTTAAAAATAAAAATAAAAATTTAAAATTATAAAAATTCCTTTTATTTGAGTTTCTAAATCCTATTTTTTATTGATATTCAATAGTGGACCCCATCATTTTTAAAGAAAGAATCGGTCCATGCACAAGAACCGACTCTCTTTACGTGGCAAAGTACCGGTCCCTCTCAATGGCAAAGTACCGGTCCTTAAAGGTTTATGAATCTTGTGATGTTCCACCACAGTGGATGCTTTTATAGTTTTTCAAACGCCTCTAACGTGTAACTCAGTTGGCAAATACTCTATTTTGAGGAAGTTTACCCCATACAATGATCACTTAGAGAGTCTACATGCAAGCATGTTGTGGTCATCAATGAATAACGAGGATGGCGAGTAAGAATGTCAAAAAACTTCATAAATATAAGTGAGGATATTTTTGACAACTTATTTTATTTCGAAAGAAAATA